>CM076735.1:16414704-16632298 GCA_038501795.1 Pseudopleuronectes americanus | reverse complement strand
ATTTCAGATATTCTAAATTTACACCTTCATTAAATAGGATGTTTTGAAATCTGTTTATTTGGTTTATGCGTAATCCTGCTAAAAAAACAAACAGACAGTGGTCACCTTCCTCTGATATTGAGCAAAGTAAAAGTCGTAGCTTTTATGTGAGAATTTAAATATTACCCAAAATGTTGAACTGTTTAATCATCGCAGCTTCAAGCCTAAATGTAACCTTCACAAAATGCTTCCTACGTTTCAAACGGCCCTTTGAAGAAGAGACAACCAGACGATTCCCCCTGAAGGTGGAGAACTGAAACTACAAAGAGCAAATGAAAACGAAGCAGGTGAAGTTTAAGAAAACAAACGAGAGCAGAAAGCAGCGTTTTAAAAGGAAAGTATTTCTGATCCCTCCATTTGGCTCTGCTGTGACACTGACCTTGGAGGTGAGGCGGCAATGAAACAGGAAGTGAAGGCGTCAGATACCCCGACGGCTGCAGAGGCGAGTGAGATATGAGGCTGTTTGACGGCTGTGACAAGACGTCCCAGTGTTCAATCTGACAGAGCGACAGGAGGGAATTACAGAGTCTGCAGACGGACACTGGGAGACTGGGCGGCTGCATCTGGAAGAGAAACTGGGAGACGGCTGTTTAGACAGATGGCAGCAGAGAGAGAGAATGAGCGATAGAGATCAGCGGGAGTTAGGGAGATTCTTAGTTATTGGACGTTGAGTCACACACACACTCATGAGTTGATGGATCGGGCTCAGTTAGTGTAAATGCAGGTGAGAGGAAGTGCAGAGGGAGCTATCGATTCGGGGAAGGTCAAACAGAGGGGAGAGCAGTTAGCTCGTTGTTGATTAGCACCGAGGGGCTAACACCACACGACGACCCCGCTGCACCATACTTACTGCTGCTGCTGCTGCCGTGGGCCCCGGCTGATAAATGTCCGGTGCTTTAGTGAGGAGCCAACAACCGTCTGCCAGAGGATTTATATAGGCCAGTTACTGCCTGCGCTGCAGAAGCAGGATCATTACATCGTATTCCATCGTTAAATAAAACAAATACCGTTGAGGAGACGGTGGATTCTATCGATCGAGCTCCTCTGACTGATCTCGCTGCTTCCCACCATCTTTTCTCTCTCACCTTCATCCTTTCATGCTATTTCTGTCCTGCACCCATCCCCGTCTCACCCGTCTCACCCGCCTCTATCCCCATCTCCCGTGTTATCCCCCCCCCCACACACCCCCATGCTGCCGCCGCTTCTCTCCTCCTGTGGTTGTCATGACAACTTCCCAGGAGACAGTGTTGTCATGGATACCGAGCGGCAGGGCAGATCAGCTGATGTCTGGCGTCGTTCGATCCCCCCCAGCTCTCGCTCTCCTCACATACTTTCTTTCTACTGTATCCTTTTTTTAATCTTTTTTTATTCACTCATGTTTAAGTTTATTATGAGCACTCACAGGAAAAATGTGCAGAACACGAAGCAAGGGACAAAAAATGCTGCTTTCGGAAATTATGCAAATCTATTAATACATGGGATCAGGATGAAATTGTGTTGAAGCATACATTATCATTTTAGAAGCAACTTGCAGGATGGTGCAGCAGTCTCCTCATCACACGAGTTGCTGATTAAAGGACCTTCAGAGCCTCCAGTGTGTCCTCTCACCGTCTTTGTCCCGCTCTCCATCCCTACAGGAGTGTAGGGTTGTGTTATATAACCAATAAGTTGCTCCTGTCAGAAGACAACCTGCTGAGCAGCCCTGTGACTGCAGGTTGACATCGTGCAGGAGTTTCCTCTGTGTCGTCCTGTCACTGCAGCACAAGTACAGTCTGGGAACGAGGCTTCTTTTAATAAAACAGACAAGACATCAGGCAAAGAGTTGTTCTCTCACACATGCTGCAATCGTCCCTGTTTAGGCAGCGACAACCGTCTCGACTCCAGAAAAAGCTTCAAGATCCCGCTGGAGGCGAGAGGTGTGAAAAACACATGAGAGAAGCAAAACTCTATTTCCTCTCAGAGATTTGAGATGTTTATGCTGTTGGCAAAAAACGACTTAGAGGAAGGATGGAGGAAAGACTGATTGGATGTAAAAGAATGTTTTTCCACTGTCTTTAACATTGAGACATGAAGCGTGAGACAAAGTGTTAGATTTGTCGATAACACTTTCCTCCTGTTCGAGGGGAGATCTTCAAATGTCTTGTTTTGTCTGAAAAACTGTCCTGAACCTGTTTCCACAGTTTACTGTCACATAAGAAAAATATATGTATGAAATCTTCTTTATTGGGAAACTGGAGGAAGAAAAAATTTGGCTTATTATTCTTGAATGATCAAAAATAGTTGTGATTAATCAGTGATACAAAATGCAGCAGAATTGATGACACACAGATTGCGATGGTGATTAAAAGACCCCTCATATCGCAGAGAGTGTCCAGAGCCAAGTTCTGTGTGTCTGTGTGTGTCTGTGTGTGTCTGTGTGTGTCTGTGTGTGTGTGTGTTTGAGAGACAGACTAACAGCTGAGCAGACGTCTGGGAGGATAAATGCCTCTAATGAAGTTCATTCTCAAGTTGAAACTGATCGGGCGGAATGAGACAAAAAATTGACACAAGGCAACAAATCAGAAAGTCTCATTACCCGACTCATTAGAACACAGAGTCTGGTTCCAATCAGTTAAGCCTTTAATAAAAATGTAAATGTAACCGCTTCCCTGCAATTAGCTGTGAAGCCGGGTGGCTCGTCGGAGAGGCTTCGCCCGGGGGTTTGATTCCCGGTGATTACGTGAAGTGTTTGTTTGTGAAGTGACGGGCGTCGTGTTGGAGCTACATGAGCGAGCTGGGTAGGAAGCCGCCGGGGCTGGACCCGTCCTCCTCCTCCTCCTCCTCCTCCTCCTCCTCCTCCTCCTCCTCCTCCTCCTCCTCCTCCTCCTCCGCCGGGGGGAGAATTAGTCTCGGTATCACAGTGTGCTGAGTGGATATTAATGCACCAGACTCACCAGATGCCCTTTGGCTGTTTCCTCAACAAGCACAAGCTGAGTTCAGCTGGGAAACGTAGAGGAATAAAGGGAGGATGGAGGAAAGCTCAGGTGAAAGATGAAAGAAAGAGGGGGAGTTAATGAGCCTGTGTTTCCTCCACCTCAGAAGATACTGGTTTCTGCCTGTTGGGTCTGCATTGATGACTGGGATTCCCCCCCCTCATCCTTGTTGGTTTACATTGGTGTGATGTTTTAAAGGGCTCGGATCTTAAAGTTTGATTGGTCCTTTGGGAAACTGATCAATAAATCTAACTCCGAGCTCCAATTCCTGAGAAATCCATCGAACTAGTAGACATCTGATACTGGCCGCTGTGGATTCATCCCCTACGCCGAGGAGCTGGTGTTTTCCCCCGTCTGTTTGTTTTGTTTGTTTGTTTGTTTGTTAATGATCAGGATCAGGAGGCAGATCTAAGAATAATTATAAACTCTCTTTACAGAACATTGATCTTTACTTGTTTTTTAATATCTGATCACAATACATGTACATGCAATATGGTGATAAAGTGTAAAAGTACATTTTACATAATTTGTTCATCCATTTAGATGATATCTTGTGTCAAAATGTCTTCTTATTCTTATTTTATTTATCTTGCCCATATTCACACATCACAATTTGCTTCATAGGGCTAGAATAGATGTGACATCCTCTGCTCTTAACCCTCGAGTGAGAAAACAATATGAAATCAAACCCTATTAACAGCGAACCTCTTGGTTTTGCTTCCCTCAGATGTGAGAGTTGTGTTGTTGTGTTCACGTCCTTCTGTCTGCACAAACACAACCTGCTGCGTTCATGTTTACCCACAGTACAGATGTTTACCTGACAGGTTTCTCAACTCACTATCCTGCCTTTACACATGTTTGTGTTTCTCTGTCGGTTCTTCATCCATGTTTACCGTGTGTTTATGTGCCCCATCCCTCTCTCTCTCCATGTGTCCCAGGTGACGGGCATGAGCGTGTCCCCGGGGAAGGACCAGCTGGTTGTCTTCCACACTAAGGACAGCAGGGACCTGGTGGTGTGCCTGCAGGGAATGGTTCCTGCCAGCGAGAGCCGCATCGGGGAGCTGGTGGGCACCTTGCTCAGCCACTTCAAGAGGTGAGCGGCTTTAGAGTTGTGTGTGTGTGTGTGTGTATGTGTGTGTGTGTATATACTCGTTTTTTGTTCCCTCTTCAACACAAACACTGACCTTATCAGGACCAGTAGACCTCCTGGGGTCCGGCTCTCGCTCCTAATGAGGCAAATCTCACTTCCCGAGCTCCTGGTGACGGTGAAGATGTGAACTGTGGTCAATGCAAAGTCCTAACAAGGAAGGCAAACACCTATGTGTGTGTAGCCTTGCTGGTAAGTGAGTGAGTGTGTGTGTGGTGCTCCATCACTGCCACTCGCTGATGGTATCTTGCTTCATTGTGGAGCCCGTTTCTCAGAAGGTGTCGGGCAGAGCGCGGCCTCCCGTGACGACCCTGCAGGCGCCGCGCACGCCGTCTCATCCATCACCGTAGAACCGGCGACAGGACAAAGGCCCCGTTTGTTTGCCGGTATTTTGTGTGTCTGCATGTGGAGGAATCCCTGAGAGCTGGTGTATCTGCACTGGCTGATCTTTAGCGTGTGGTGTGCCGTCGCTGCAGCTCCCTGTAGATGTGGCTTTAACCTTTATCTCTCCTTCACCGTGCTGCTCGGTGCAGAATGTGCAGCGTGGCAGGAAGGGAGAGGAGCAGCTTACGACAGCAGCAACACAGCACTTGATCGTCCTCGATGTGACGTGAGGCCGAAGCGAATAAAACCCTCGCTGTGTCACGTCCGTGTCTGGATATTTGAAGTGAGAGTTGTTTTTGACATTTTCCAAATTTGCTCGGGGATTAATCTGGTTATTTTTCATGTTACGGTGAATTTTTTATTTTGGCCTCGGACAGAAATAGTTTAAATTGTGAAGTGTGCTCTAAAACCAAACAGGAAAAACACATTCATAAGAACACAACCCTGTTCTCAGCCATGACGCACAACTTGTCTCCAGAAATCCAGAAATACTTCATTGTTATTTAGCATGAAAGTCGATTAGATTCCCTCTCTCTCTTTCACGTCTTCCTTTTCCCTTTAATCTTATTTTTGACAACATCTCTCTCTCTCTCTCTCTCTCTCTCTCTCTCTCTCTCTCTCTCTCTCTCTCTCCCTCTCTCTCTCTCTCTATCTCTCTCGCTCTCTCTCTCTCTCTCTCTATCTCTCCGCTCTCATTCATTTCTGGAGACGAGGCAATGAAATATTTAAGGCTGTGCTTCTGCTGAGGCCTATATTTAGATGAGTGTGTGTTTGTGTGTGTGTGTTGATACGACTGCAGACACTCAGCATCTGTCTCACACAAACTCTCTGCACAATCACTGGAACATTGGGGCACTCCACTTCACTTCAGCTGTTTCCAGACGTGCACTGAACTCTGGAGATCCCCTGCAGCTTCTCCAGAGGCGGTGGAGCCCCCTGGACGTTCTGGGGACTTTCTCCACCACCCGGCCCCCGAGTGTAACGTCCGTGTGATGTAAACATGATCACGTGATCTTCACAGCAGAATTAATACTCTGCTGAATTATTCATCCACCTGCTCGATTCTCGGAGGTAGAAAAACTTCAGTGTTGAAGTTTTTTACTCCATCAAATGCAGCACGGCCTCATTTTTCAACTAAAACATTCTTGTTACATCTACTAAAGAGAAGTGGAAGGTTGTATCATCATATATCGTTTCATAATATGTTCAAATTGTGTAACTATCGTAGAAAATGTGAAGCTTGCAGTTGTAAATCCTCCTACATCCTCTTATAACCCTGTGGATTGTCTCTGTGGCAACAGCCTCCATGTCGACGGATGAAAAACCCCTGAGCCCGAGATTGATTGTGTGTCTGTGGGTGAGTGTGTGTGTGTGTGTGTGTGTGGATGCGTTTGTGAGTGAGTGTGTAACGAGTCACTGACAGGAAGTTGTTAACCCTCGGCTGCCGTCCTCTGTGCGTTGTGCTGCATCGAGTAGATTGATGGTTATGAAGCGAATCGTCGATGGACTGAAATCTGAGTTTGCATCTTTCATTCTGAGTGACAGTTGAATTCAGTACCTCACTTTTGGTACAGATACAACAACTGTACTTTTATACGTCCAGTTTATTCCTCTTCTCACTTGTGAATGGTCCCAGTGGCGTGTTTTGGAAGCCACTGGGTTAATCGATGGAGAAACCACTTGTCCCAGCAGCCGTTGATGGTTTATTGGTGGTGGTGAAGGTCTTCAGCGAGAGGGAGGATCATCAGCTCCACCTCCCTGACAGATGTTCATGGATTCACTGCCCTCACATCTGTCTTCAGTAACGTCCGTTCATACTAACTCTCCTCTAACCTCCACCGCCGCCCTTTGTCCTTCTCCGTCTTTCCTCCCACTCGTTCCTCCCCTCCCCTCCGCCCCCCTCCCCTCCCATCTCCCTTCACCATGAGTCAGCATTAGTGTGCTGTACACAGGCCTTCATTGATTTGTCCTGCTCTGTGTATGTCCTTGCTCCTGTCCTCCTCTCTGAGGACCTGATGTTGGAACAGATGGAAGCGAGAGGACGTTAGAGAGTGAATCTGGAATCCAGAGCAGGGAGGCAGTGGAGTGGAGTTAGAGGTGGTGAAACTGGGAGACATAAGGAGGAGTTGCAGATTTACTCGTGTTGTTGTTTCAGGAGTCACGACTCACTGCCGACATGTCGAGGAGACGAGGAGTTTTAAATCTGCCTTGAATTTATTACTTCCGCTGCCGAGCTCGTGTTTTCGTTGTCGTTCTTCTCTCAGTCAGCAGGATTACTCAAAAACAACTCTATCAATTATCCATGTCATTTTGTGGCGGGGGTGGGACATGGGCCGAGGAAGAGCGCGAAGAGCATATCCCGACTTTACTTTTAACCTCAGTGGAGGCTAAATCAGGGTTGAAGTGAATAAGCATGATAGTTTGCAGATTATTATTCTGACCATGTCCTCATCCTTTGACATTTCTCAAATCTGATTTCTTCCTGGATTCTCTCTTTGTCCAATGTTGTAGCATTTCAATCAAACAACTTGTATGTGTACAGCCTATATTCACAAATCACAATCATCTCAACCCTGAGCAAGAGTAAAACTCCAAAAACAAATGGATTTCAGGACATTTCATCTCGAAGAGACTTAAGCACTTATGACTGGAGTGTTGTTATGTATTGGGCCCTGATAGATACCAAGATACTGGTCGGTTTTAATGATATCACCAAATGCACAGTGGAAGGGTTGGTTAATGGTCCGATCAGGAGTAAATTGTCTAAAACAGTGGTACAGTCCGTTCGTTAACACAAATCCATCCACTTGGATCTGTTGCTTCGTGCTGTGGTTGTCGAGGCTGATGAATATTTCTGAATGAAAACAGTTCGGCTCAATAAACGTGTCACCGTGCGTTTTCCTGTCTCATCTGGAGACGGAACTAACATCATTTATTAGAGTGAGATGAAAAGAGGATGAGAGGAGGGTGGAGAGAGAGAGAGACAGGGAGGGAGAGAGAGAGAGATCCGCCTTTGTCTTCCTCACCAAGGTCACCCTTTCTGCTGAATCAAATATTTCAGCCAGATAGAAGTGTGCTTCTTTCTTCTCTTTCCCTCCATCCCTCCTTCTCTATTTCCTCTATCTCCATCCATCACCCACCTCGCTGCTGCTGCTCCTCCCCCTCCCCCACTTGTTTTTCACTTCACATTCCTCATCCCCCCCCTCCCTCTCTCCCTCCTTTCTGGGGTGCTGCAGATGCAGTTCCCATGGCAACCACTGGATCCATGTTTTGTCTGATACAAACCACGTCCTTTAATAACTCTGCTGGCTGGAGATAATAGCAGCACAATCTCATCCCAGACCACAGACACAGAGGAGTGTGAGGGGGAATGGAGAGACTGGAAAGAAGGACAGAACAATACAAAGGATGGAGAGAAAGATGAAATGTGTGTCGGAGGAAAAGAGCACATGCTTTTATTTCCATTGTTATCAAACTGTGCTGTGTCTTTAACTTCAAATATCAAAGAATTGCTTTTCTTTTCATTATCTTTGCATCATGGAGGCACGTGCACAATCCAAAATAATTCCATGTGCGTCAATCAATGGCAGAAATTAATACTTTTAAATTGAAAAGTAATATTCTATTGACTCAAATGTCTAAAACTGTATTTCACATGTCAGAACTTTTGCTTCTTTTATCAGTTAAAGTACAGTTTGGTGTTTGCTGTTTAGTTTCTGAGTTGTTTTTTTTCTTCGTGCAAAAAACTTGTGCCTCCACCAAAAAGGCTCTTTAAGGATAAACTATCTGCATCGTGGTTATATAACCTCAACTTTCAAATCGCACGCGATCGCACAAACTCTCCAACAACGCACATAATCCAGACTTGGACACAGTCGCTGTTATGTGTGGAGTCCTGCTCGTCTCGTTGGCACTGGGCTGCAGCCTGGGGGAGGAGGGATGGAGGGATGGAGGCCGAGTGCAGGCCGGTGCATGTGTGTTTGTCCGTGTGTGTGTATGTTCATGTGTGCTGTTGACTGTAAGTGAAACTGTGCAGTATGTGTCAGAGGTTGTGTATATGAATGAGAGGAGTATGTGTGTATGAATATGTGAGTCGGTGTGACCTACTTTTCCGCTGCAGTGACTGATTTAATGCGGTTCAACCTTCCTCTGTTGGCGTGTTCGTGTGAGGACAAACACTCCGAGCCGAACCTCAGTGAAGCTGCCAGGACACGTTTCATTCTCTCAAGTAACAAGTGTCGGGGTGAAGTGTTTAAATAAAGCTGCGTCGAGACTCGGTCCTGAAAAGAATCTGTCGACAAAACTACTGTTGATTGTTTCAATTCATTTAATTTGTGATAAAACAAACTATTTAAAAATATCACCTTTTCTCTATTTTCATCAACTTACTAATTCCACAAATGTCTCAAGTATATATTTATTATTATATATAAATATATCCGCTTCATACTTGGCGTGTGTATTGTTCATGGGAGTGCTCGGGGATCTAAACAGGCGACCAGCGCTCTGTAGTTAGTTATAGGTTTGAATGATGCAGTAACACACAAAGTCTCATGACAGACACAAACAAGATTGAACTCTTGTAATTAGCTTTGACCCTTTGACCTTCCGCCTCATTTCAAATGTCTTCTAACGGGCCCCAGATAAGAAGTTACGCTTTTATCCAAAGTCCACAGAGTTCAGTTTGAACATGAAAGATTCTTTTCCTCTCAAGTTCAATCGTAAATTATTTGGCAGGGCTGTCATATCATCTTTTTGACTTTCTTACGGGTCCCCCCCCCCTCCTGAACTTTGCCTATTAAACTCCCACTTTCTTTAAAAATTCATTTAAACACAGGCCCTTTCACTGATTGCATAATTAGTTTTCCGTCTTATTAAATCAGACACTAATTACAAACAAATTGCAAATTGAATGAAAGTCTCGCTGCGAATGAGCTTTTTGTGTCATAAACTTGGCCCTCGTCCTATTTGTAAAGATTTATTTTGGGAGGATTTTCATAAATACATAATTGTGTTTAGAAAAATATTCTCAGACAAAGACAATCACCACTGAAGCTAAGTGAATCTGACATTATTTTGAGAAATGATTCTTTAAGTCAAACTTGTTTTCAGTTCCTCACTTGGGAACATTTGCTTTTTTCTCCATCTGATGCGACAGTGAACCAAAGATCTTGGGATTCGCCCTGTGATGGATTCCCTCCACTTTTCAATTATTCAATTAGTGCAGGAAATCGCTGACAGACTATTTCCACTTTTAAATGAGTTCAGGGACTATTCGTGTCATCATGTCACACAACTGTCACACAACTCACCCGGTGTGCAGAGGAAGAGAAGCTATGGTGCTGCTGCATGAGGAACAAGGTCTGGTCTGTTTGAATCTTAACACCGCTGCATGAATACTCATAATACATCTATTTCTTTCCGTGAAGGTCTAACAGTGGCTGAAAATCAATGCAAATGTTGAAAAATGTAGATTGTTAAAAACTCCTGGATCTGCCTCCTGAGCCAGATCGGCAGCATATTTAATTGGTTCTCCCCGGACTCCTGATTCCACATCCTTCCACCATAATCTGTAGAAATCCATCCAGGGGTGTTTGCATAATCCTGCTAAGTGACACATAACCTCCTTGGTGGAGGTAATAAATCACTTCCTATTACATATGAATCATAAACACTCTCCGATTAAAAACACCCTAAATGCTGCTGTAGGAAACTGTCATCTTTAATTCCAAATCAACCTCTGGATAGAGTATATATATTCATATTTAATGGTCAAGCTGGGAAAGGACATATACATACATATAGGCACATGCAGGCACATGTGGGTGTGAACTATATTTAATCTGCTACTTGGCCGCGGCTGCACCAGCAGAGTAGCTGCCTCTGTGTTCCCACAGGAGCCTCACTCTCACACTGTAGTGTACATATATATATATATATATATATATACATCTTCTGCACTCAGCATCTTCAGATAGAAGCATTAGTTAAGTGCTGTACAGTTCAGATGATACAGTCGGAGCTCTGCTATTTTACCGCCGCTTCATTGACCTCCACGTTTGCCCACATAATCCCCCCCCCCTCCCCCCCCACCCCCAGACACACATGTTCCACCCAGCAACAGCTCCACCATCTCCCACCATGAGGCCAATTATGATTGGACTTGCATCGCTCTCTCTCTCTCTCTCCCCCCTCCTGCTTCACCTCCTGCTTCTCCTTCCCTCCCTCCCTCCCCCTCATCCATCCTCCCTCTCCCTCATGCAGCTCCTGCCCTCGCCTCCTCTCCTCATCTCCCACCTTCCATTAATCTCTTCACCTAGCGTCTTTCCATCCTGCTTCCGTCTCTGCGTCCCACCTTTCTTTCTTTGCCTCCCTCTCCCCTCACCTCTCTTCTTTACTCCCCCACACATCACTCACTCGTTGTTTCCTCTGTCTCTTTGTTGTTCCACCTCACGCTGCTCAAATCCATTTCATCCATTCCTTTCTGTTGTTCTAGTTTGAAAACGTGTGGAAGTGTCTATAAAACCAAAGACATGTGGCTTCTCCCCGTGGACTGACTCAAGCTGCCCGTTCAAACCATCCCACCTCCGAACAGAAGGTGGCGACGTGTCAGTAGATGAGAACAGATGAGCTCTTGATTGATGCATCGATCGGCTTTAATGAACCGAATTGGAGGCGTCGACACTGGAGGAGCGAGCGCTCGTTCTCCACTAACGAGCGGCTAATTGAGGCGGCCTGTCTTTTGTGTGGTGTTGTGAGTCATTGTGTGCTTGCGTATTGATTCACCCCGTGTGTGTGTTTGAGTCATTCAGGCCTGAGACGGTGCCGTGGCCTTCTGATCGGTGAGCAAGCTTCAGCTCGGAGAGAAGAACAATGATCCAGCACCAGGTCGACCTCCTGCACACACACAGACACACACTTAGCCCCCCTGCTGGGAGTCCATTGTGGCTCCGCAGTGTGCGACAGCCTCCACCATCTGTGGAGCCGCTGCACTCTCCCCAGAGACACGAGCCGGGGCTTTGTGCGTTTACCCGGTTCACTTTCATGTCCCACTGATCTTTAAACAGAGACACGTGCAGGTGAGGACTTTGTCCTCTTTGTTTAACCAAATAATCTGTGACCTCTGAACTCCTGAGAGCAGTTATTGATGACTGTCAATCATCTGCTGCCCTGAGGGAATGAGGAGAGTCCAGATGCCACGTGGACGAACCCACCAGTGAGACTTCAGCTTCACTTTAAGAAGCCATAATGTATATTTTAGGATTATATATGCTTCTCCTCGAGGCTCAATAGGCAGCGGATGTGAGACGTCACTAAACCTTAAGTAACCGCGCTCGGCTGTGAGCTGGTTTTGTCCAAATGAGCTCAATCAGTCATGTATTGTTTTATAAGAAATACTCTGTTATTAGTGAAATCAGGTTTCTGCTGAACCAATTTTCTTCTTATTCTCTCTCATTTAATCTGTCTCTTGGAAACAGCCTCGAATGTATGGAAGTGCAAATAGATGAAGAATGACGTGTTAGAAAAGATTCAGACTCCAAACTTTGTCCAGCTACAGCAGGACAAAGTTTTACAGAGATTTTAAAAGTCTAAAATATCGATATTTAAAATATATATTTGGTCAGCGCCTCGTTCTCCCTCTGCAGCCTCCTCCATCTCGCTCGCTGTGCGTAGAGAAGGAGAAAACACCAGCCTGTCTTATATCACAAAGTGGTTTTGATTGTAGCTTGTTTTTACTCTTCATATGTGATCAGACTTCAAACGGAGCATCACAGGAGATTTGGCGACTCGTCCTCATAAGTACAGGACGTCAGCTCAGATGGATTTTAATCCGTTGGCCACTTTTCCTCAGCTCATCCTCGGCTCTGTCTTCTCTTGTGTGCTGAGGCCTGGAGCAGAAACTGAGGCTCAGATGTGAGCGTCGGCTCTGCAGCTTCACCTCTGAACTCCTCTTCTCCGTGTTTACTCACTTCTCCTGTTTCTGTCTTTTCACCTCGAAACACATTTTTCAAATCAATACCCTTTTAGCTGCCGGTGCATTTCCTTTTACTTTCTCTCTCTCTCTAAATGACCTACTTGGTTATCTCTCCGCTTGTGAGCTCGGGTCTTTTGTCTGTAGCTCAGAGAGAAGATACCGGCTCAGAAAGACGAAGGGAAATAAGAGCGGAGCAGAAATAAATGATACAAAAGTCGGGCAAAAGCTGCTTTCTGATACGACTTCATACGTGTGTGAAGCTGCTGAGCTACTGGGTCATGGTCCTTTTTAAGAAAACAGGTTTGATTCTGAGACGGATGAACCAGAAGGTTTTCAGTGCTGCACCTGATTCGGCCTAAAAGGAAACAGCTACACACAACAATTACTAAATCAATGACTCACTTTATGACGTATGAATACAAAGACTCTAGAGAACCAATAATTACTAAAACAATCAAACAGTATTAACTGTTTAACTCTGGCTCAGTGAAGCTATTCAAGGAATCTAGATCTCATCTGCTTTAAACTGGGGCAGATAGGTTCCTCACACTCCTTCCTTCCATTCTCAGCTGTCTCACGCCTGAGTGCGTCTCGTTCGCACCGACTCCTCGCTCTGCGTTTGCGTCTTGCTGTTTCCTCTGGACGTAGCACACGGGAGCACGTGAGACGCAGCCATGTGAGACGGAGAAAGAGCTGCTGCGGCTGTGAGGGAGGAGGAACAAAGATTGTACAGAAGAAGAGAAACAAGGACTAAAGACAATGAAGACAAAGATTTTTAATCCGACCAGAAGTGGGAAGCAAGATAATTGGGGCGACGATGATGGTGAAAGTCACATGATCAGTACCGAAGGGAATAGACCCGAAAACACCAACCTGAACTTAACCATCTCCAACCAGAAACATAAAGCATAGACGCGTCTCCACCTCCTTCCATTGTACAGACATCAAGCTAAAGCATCCTGGAGATGGTCAAGCAAACCCCTACCTGTGCTGTCTCCTACATCTTGATCTCAGTATGGTCTCACACGCTGAAATATTGATGTGAGGTGTTTTTAAATAAATAAAAATGAAGGTTGGTTGGAGCCGTGTGAGAGGAGGAGATCCACATGGGCTTCGTCTCCTGCTGCTCTCAGACATATTTCTTTGTGCACGTGAATTGTTCGGCTTCTCTTTCCAGAAGCCTCACGTTCGGCTGCGTTTTGTCAGAACCTGAACTCGACTGGTTCCATTTTTCTCCTCACAGATGCAAATATCTGCCTCCTACATCTGTCTCCTTGATTAAATGGGGGCGTGCTGAGAATAGTGATCCCCTGACGAGCTGTTTGTTCTCGAAGCAGAATCCGTTCACGCTTATTCGCTTACTTTACTCACTGATATTCTAAGAGCAGCAGGAAGGAGTTGGACGTGTGTTTAAGCTCTTTCGTTTTATTTCTTTCATTATAAAGTGGCCGTGTCATCATTAGAAGTGAGCGAAGGAAACTTTGAGCACGTCCTCAGATCCCGGGTCAGCTCTGCAGAGGTTCCTTCACCTGCAGCGCTCATATATCTTTCAGCAGCACAGACCTCGGGGGGAGAGCCAGGTTCTCTGAGAGAGGGATGACTCAGACCTGCTACTGGAGGTAATCCTGGCTCCTCAGCCCCAAAAATAGGCCGGACCTTCCTCCCAAGCTCCCCCCCCCACCCCCCCATACTGGTTTCGACACACTTTCCCTCACGCTGATGTTTCTAAGTACTCTGCTCCCTGCATCTTCTCTGTGTCAATTCCTTCTCTACCGCTTTCTTAACCTCGAGCCCCCCGAGAGTTTGTCCTGAACTTTTATCTCCACTTCTAAATTTAACTTAAACTCCCACTTAGCCTCCCCCCCGCCCCCCCCATCTCTCCCGTCTCCTCCTGTCCTCCGCTCCTCCAAAGGCCGAGGATGTTCTTCAGGGAGCAGGTGACCTTGGACTCACATGGCATGAAGGGCACAGACTCGCACAGGGAACTGGGGGGAAGGGAAGAGGAGAGAATTGATTTTCCAGTTGGAGAGAGAGGCCGACCAGTGAAGTCTGCCCTCGGGGCTCCGGCCGGCTGCTGATGGGAAAACGCCAGTCGGTCACATTAAGACTCGATTCTTTCAGAGACGACGGGTTCTACTGGTTCTACAGGATTTTAGTGGACCGCTGGAGGATTGGATGGTTCAGGGACGAATCTGAAGGATATGAATTTATTTAGAGATCGATGGTGAAACTGACAGAGAAAATAAATTCTGATATATGAGATTTTCTGCATTGTTGTATGTGAAATACAGACTTTTATCGTGTATTTAGGTTTATACATTTAGTTGTGATTGGGTTGGGGAATGAATTAAGCCAATTATTGTCCTCACAACTGTAGAGAGACAAGTGTCTGTGTGTGTGTTTGTGTGTGTGTGTGTGTGTTGTGTGTGTGTGTGTGACAGGATTTCAGACTAACTACCAGTTAATGGAGGACAGCTTGTCCAAATGGGGACAAATGCCACGTCCCCAGAGAGCGACTGTCTACATGATTGTGACCTGTTACAAAACATGTGTGTGTTTGTGTGTGTTAGAGAGATTATTTATACATGAGTATATTTCTGTGCATGTGCGCAGTGCAGCTTCTGCTATTTTTCCCTGAGACGTAGAAATAACACGACAATATATGGACGGCGGAATATACACACACACACACACACACACACACACACACACACACACACTGTAACATTGGCTGGCCAGCAGCCATGACAGATGGGGGAGTGTAGTGCACAGGGGTTGCCATGGAAACCATCATCAGCGCTACCCTGAGCTTCTCCGCTCTCTGTAAGCCGAGACACACACACACACACACAGACACACACACACACACACACACACACACACACATACTGCAGAGATGTGCAGCGTGAAAACGTCGGATCTAGAATGAAATGTGAATCGAGCGCTGAGGCCTCGGAGTCAGTGTCACTTCATGAGTTCTGTCCCAGGTTCAGATGAGAGAGACTCTAAGAGGAAGCTCCTGTGAACTCAGCAGTGATTTGCAGATAATGGTTTTGTTTACAAACGATGCAGTGATCAGTAGCTGTGTCAGAGAGAAAGTGTGTCACAACAACAAAGAGGTGTGTGTCTGTGTGTGTGTGTGTTTACTGCCCTCCCCTCAGTCAGACCACAGTCGTCCTCTCGCTCCGCCTCCTCTCGTTTAGATTACGTTACACTTTCCTCTCTCTCTCTCTCTCAGTTTCTTCTTCTCTCTCTGATTCCCGTCATCGATCCTGTTTAAGAGCAGATGAAGCCGAGCAGCCGATCGCCCACAGTCGCTCTAACTCGATGTGACAGGTGCTAACAGCCAATCGGCTTCTGCGCCCCGGCCTGGCGACGCCATATGGATCCTTCCTTCAACGGCACGGCCGCCTCAGTCCGTCTGTTCTTCATCTCCATATTCTGACTTCTCTTTTCACTTCTCGTGCTGCATCATCATCCTGAACGTGCTCTTCATCATCGTCTTCATCGTCAGGCTTTCTTTCAAAATGAACGTTAATATAATTTCCTCCAGTGTGGTTCTTCCTTCAGTCTCTGATACAAGCTTATCAAAGTCCTGATGCTGATGATATATTACAACTTTATTCTCGTAAAATGTAGCCTTTAGTCCTTCATCTTATTATCCTTACATTACAATTTAAAATTACACCATTATTCCCTTTTCTCTAGATATGTTTTCCATTTAAGTGACACTAATCATACTATTCTCTATCCTACACAGTATCATTTCTCTCTTACACATATTCATGCCCTTCCACAGTCATTCATCAACGTATAATTCTCCTTGACAATATAATTTCCATGCACAATAGTCTTCATTATATTAGTACTACTGCACAGGGGGAAATTGTATGTGTGAGTCTGGGTTGGACAAGTGTGATTTATGACCCTGTGTGTGTGTGTGTGATTATGTGTTACCGTGATGTAAAGAATAATGAGGGTTTTGTGAGATTATGATGAACAAGTATGATTTATGGTGTAAACAGCCTCACACACACACACACACACACAAATCTCAGTAATGGATCCTATTTTAAGGTTGTGAATTAAACCGAATAAATATAATGGTAAATTTGATTTGATTATTGTCTAAATGTCTCCCGTCTTCCCTCCGCAGTGAGAAGAGGAAGCTGCAGGTGAACGTCTCCAGTCCCATCCAGTGCAGCATGAACGGCAGGAAGTGCACCATCATCGTGGAGCCCAAGATCAACCAATCACAGCCGGACTTCACCAAGAGCCGCTCGGGTTACATCCTGGCTGTTCCCGGCAACTGAGATCAGACGGTGACGGCCGAGTCCAAAGCAGGCCAATAAGAAGATGATGATGATGATGATGATGATGATTCACATCTTATTCCCTCCTCATGTTTCCTGCTGACTGTGTGACAGCAGCTCTTTAGGAGCTTTGAGGTAATCGAACCTCAAACTGCAGAGTCGTGTCAAATTGGACCTGTTTTCTAGATTTCTATGCAATGCCGTGATGAAAAGGAAGCGTTAGCATTATGCTACATGCTAAATATTATTAGCTAAACAGGTATAAAAGATAATATGCACTGCAACGTGTCGCTCTGTGTCTTTAAAATCCAAATTTAAAATGATTTGCTTTGTGCAATATTGAGGTTATTGTGATTGATTACTGTGAGTTGAGTTGAGATTAATCTGCAACTTGCATCATGGGAATAAAAATCCAAATCCCTGCGGCTCCGGATCAGAAGTGAAACCCCAGAAAATTAAATCCGAAGATATGAATGATTCCTAACCACCTGCTTTAATTGAGTTGTGGATTTTATTCTAAGGAATAATAATGTTAATTGACTTAACTGAAGACTTAATGAATGGAGCTGTACCCTCCACTGTTAGTTTATTAATTGTTTACAATCACACGTGGGGGGATAACGAGTGAGAATCAAACAGTGTGTAGTTTAGTGACAGGATGTTCTGCAGGATGTGTTGAGCACATCCGCGACATCGAAAACCTGCGACGTACAAAGTGCTAAAATCTGTTAATTTAAATCCTGCGTCTTTATAATCTTTACTGCAAAGTCTTTTATAATATTCTCCCCCAAAAAAGTGTCTGCAAGGCACCTGCACTGCATCGAGGGCACAATTAATACTGAGTAATACTGTAGAGGGACAATATGAAGATTATAACCAAAGCATTACTTTCTACAGGAAGCTTCAGGATGAGGCTTCGTTTCAGGATCAGTCAGATTCATGTGTCTCCTGTTGTTTTCTTGAGTGAACGTAGTTGGGGAACACTCACTGTTCTCTCATCAGTGAGAACAGTGAGTGGGAGTGTGGGAGTGAGCTCACTGTATGTGGGTCAGTTAGCTCCTTCAGCTCGGAGACTTTGAACAAAACAGTGAGGACGGAAGTAAATCAGAGTTCTGTCCTACTTTACTCTAACACCGTCAGGAGACATTGTCCTCGTGTCCTCGTGTCCTCTGGTCTCTGACGTGTCTGACGTGTCTGCGCTTAAACAATATGATATTTTTCCAATCATCGCAGAAATATAAACGCTACTACAGAAGCTGAGGAGATGAAGACGTCTGACTTCAAACTGTGTGAGATGAATTGATTCGTCCCAGTCGCTGCTGCTGCAGAGCGCCGGTCGCCTGCTCATTCAAACTTTACTCAAAGTGGCCAAATTCAACACTTCACTTCTTTGGGTCCTTTACATCACACACACACAGGCCAAGTTGTGTAGCTGATGTGTGGGTTTGATTTCTAGACGTGTGAGACACAGATTTGCTGAATCAGTAGAAAGGACTTGTCAGCGCTCTGATGTCGCCCGAGTCTTGTGAGAACGAGTCGTTTATCTTAATTAGTTTGCGACTGGCCGCGTCCCTTTGAAGAATTTCGTCGGATTAAGGGAAAGTGACATCGGGAGGTTAGGAGACGGGTTTCACTTGGTGCAGTGGCTGCTCGGCTCGGTGTGTGTGTGGACCATAACGCTGCCGCTCTCCATCTCCCTCTGCATGTGACCTCCCACAGGCTCCACTATGCACCGCTCATCATTAGGATGGACTCCGTGTCACTCCTCACTCCAGCGCCTCTCTCTCTCTCGTCTCGCGTTGGTAAAACGAGGGGGTTGGTGAACAAAGCCTCGCTCGGCCTTCTCTCCTCCTCGACTCCCTCTGCTTTCTTTTTCCTCCCACTCTCCTTTTCCTCTTCCCTTCCCCTGTCAGATCGCTTGGCTCCTCGCCCGGCTCGGCCCGACTCATCCGTCCTGCAGGGCACTGGAGGTTTTCCTGTTTTCTTTGTTTTTCTGCTGTTGTTGTTTTATACTTCAGCCGTCCTGTGCCCAGGAGGCGTGCAAGTGAAGAAAGGAAAAAGCACCAGCAAACAGATGAGTCAAACAATAGGAGGATCAGGCAGAAACAAAAACCAGGGAGGAAAGAATAAGACTAAGATGGATTCAGCAGAAATGTGAATCTAAACCCTGTTAAAATACATTTTCTTATTAACAAATCACGAAACGACCAAAACCTACAACATGCTAGACTGTTTGCTCTCCTCTGAAATGTGTAGAAGGTTTAATTTATATATATATATATATATATATAGTTTGCTCAGTTCAAGTCAAGGATGAACTTAAATTGGTGGTTGAGGGTCAAAGGGTGAAGGTCACGGTTCTTGTGAAGATGACATATGAGGAACACCCAACGTGTCAAAGGTCAAGTTCACGAACGTTCACTAAAGACTCTGGATTAACTGATTTGATTTGAGTTGGTCACAGATCCACGGTCGAGGTCACGGTGGCCTCACGTGTCTCAGCTTCTGGAACGTGACACATCTGGTGATGAAGTGTCTGCAGCCTGGAACTGCACTGGCCTCTAGTTTAATAAATCAAAAAGTAACTAGAACAGGAGGTATAGTGGGGACTATTTTCTTCAGCGTATTGATTCATATTCGGTGCAATCTGGTTTTCCTCATTGATTATCAGCTTTAAGTGTGAAAATCACCTTGGATCTAATCAAAAGGACATAAACAGATTTCAGATGAGTCTTAACTCTCGGTGCCACTGGGCTCTTCCCTCCTCTGATCAGTGACAGCGTGACGAACACATTCCTTCACTTTCCAGCGTCCACGTCGGCCAAAGGGTGAAAAGCTCAAATCCCATTTTCCTTTCTATAATTTATTCTGTGGCTTTAAGCAAAAATCTGTATATGTATGTGCACCGTTCATTCAGTATGTGCCTAAATTTATGTTAAGTTCATATTTTGAATATTTGTGTAATATTTCACTACTACGTCCCGTAACTATACTGTAATATCCAGACCAAGTCTAAAGGGAACAGTTGTAATATGATTTTGTATAAATGCAGATCATGCATTCCACGATGATCCGTAATGAAAATATTTCATTAATCATTATATCAATAAATTTATTCGCCTCACATGTTGAAATCTTGTCTTTGTGTGTGTGTCTCTTGGTGTGTGTGTTTGTGGTTTGGTCAAATCCACATGAAGCATCTGGACTTGGTGTCGTGCAGTGACTGAATTGTGTTGACGACCACTGTTCCCAGAGGAAAGTCGTACTCTCTAACGTGAGACGTGATGACCTCTGTGTTGAAGCTCAACGTTAATCCAACCACTGAACAGATGTTTCCCTCGGTGACGTCCAGACGTTTAAAACCTCTGCCGTCGGCATGACAACGTCGCTTCCCTAGCAGCTCTGTCAGCTGGTAATCCACCGGCTGATGGACCGTGGACTGGACCCACTGACCTGGAGGTTAACTGAATGGGAGTTAATGGGCAGCGGGTGACGTGACCCAAACGAGTCCACGTGGGAGGATGAGTAAAGTCTCAGATTCAACCTCAGGAACATCTACACCCAGGAGGAAACTCTGAGACCACAGGGCTCAGGACGGGTGGGGTGGAGGAAGATGAGAGGAGATAAGATCTGATGAGATGAAGTACAGTTCAGTGAGATAAGATAAAGAATGATAACATAATATAAGATTAGGTAAAGCAACATAAGTTTTGATTATATATTATTACATACAAGATATAAGATACGATGAGATAACACTGGCACAGTAGATGTCGCTAAACAAAGAGTCATGAACACAGGGTTGAGGGTTTGATTCCCAGGTCAGGGATGAATCTGGAGATAAAAGAAGACGACTGACGACCTTGAACGATCGGTGCATTTTATTTTTCCATCACAGTACAAAAATAAATTAAAATAAGCAGAAACCAACTGAAAAAAAATTGTTTCAATTACAGCAACGGCTTTTTTGTCTTTTTCAAAAAGAAAATGTTTTTTTATTGTAAGAGCCTCGAAGCCCCGCCCCCTGGCCCCGCCCCCTCACCCCAACCCACCCACGCAAAAGCAAAGTCCTCGTACCCGTGTGGCTGGTGAATGCTCCTCGCCCATAAGAAAACATGTCACACATTCCTCTGTACAAATAAAACGATGCCACACACACACACACACTCACACACTCACACACTCACTCAGTCTCCCTCACATGCAGTCGTTGAATTTCTCGTTTTGAAGTTTTTAACCACGGTTTCATGTTTTATCTACAAAGTACGCAACAAGATACAGAAAAGAATTTGACAGAAATCTTAAACTATCACTTGAGTCTTTTTTTTCCTTCGTTTTATCAGCTTTTCCAAAGTATTTTCTCAAACATCTACTCGATGATGTGGGACCGAATGGCACGTTTCCAGTGAGTCGGGGTAGAGTGTGGACAGAGGGGGAAGGACTCAGGGTCAGGGTTCGAGACCCTTCACCCCGAGGCCCTGCTTCTTCTCTGACAGAGGGAAACCCCGTACAAGTGTGAGTCCCTCTCTGGTGCCAGTGCAAACACTCCTCAGGGTTCCACTGGGTTCCACTGGGTTCCACTGGTTTCCACAGGGTTCCACTGGGTTCCACTGGTTTCCACAGGGTTCCACTGGTTTCCACTGGGTTCCACTGGGTTCCACAGTAGAGCGACCACAGTGACCATCACAGCTGATTCACAGCAGCAGCAGCAGCAGCAGCAGAGAGACCTTTCATTCTCCAGGAGCACTTTCAAGATGTGCCCTCTGTTGGCACCACTAATCATTTTTGCATTTTAAGATTTGGATTTTCCAAACACTGCCAAAGGAATTGAGTAATTCTAAATATATATATAGGTTAAGATAAGATGTGGGAAGCTGTGAAGGTTGTGTGTTTCTGGAGGTGAACACCGTCGCTGCTCCAGTGATTGAGAGACAGCGAGCAGCAGCAGCGTCTTCTCTCCTGTTCCAATAAAGTGTCTCAGTTGTTCTGCATGCTCTCTGTTTGGGTTGCCATGGCGTCGCTGTCCCCCACAGCTCTCTGATTTTAAAAATATGATTTTTGCAGATGTGTGGTCTCCTCGTCTCCTGCAGCCTGCAGACGGATGTTCTCCTCAGGATGAGCTGTGCTCCTCTGCAGGGAACAGCTGTCAGGGAAGGAGCTGGTTCCCCCCCACCCCCCCCCGTGGCCTCACACCCCCGATATGTGTCGGCTCCGCATAAAGAAAACCTGTTTCCAGGCTGTGTTGAGCAGGAGGTCGGCGTTGTGTTGTCCTTGATGACGTCACTTTGGTGATGGTCAGATTTGACCTTGGTTTTGATCGAAGAGCTTTTTACTAATTAGATATTCACTGATAAAACCCCTGTTGACATTCATTTGCATAAACCAGATCAATCTTCATTCCCACCAAAGATAAGCACAGTGTCTCCACCAGCGACTCCCCCGCCCCTCCCAACGTCCCTCGTCATGATCTTTCTATTACATTTAATGTGCCTAAATAATAAATACGTGAATGGCAATAAATTAGGTGTCAGTAAGTCGTTACTCGCACATGAAAATCCATCCCATCATGCACCTGCTGGATGTCCACAGTGTCTCCGAGCGCTCTGAGGGATTCTCATCAAAGATATGGCACTGTTTAAACATTTTCTATGCTGAATCATAAGCACAAAATCAAACATCATTCCAAAGTGGTTGCAACACAACCTATCGACAAAAGTACAAAAAGAATTTCCCTGGTAAACACGTTACCTATTTTAGCAAGCAGAGCTAAATAAACTAGTGTCACTTTGTTCACAGCATTCTCTAATGCAGATGCAGTTGGTTTATGAGTCAAGTAAAAACAAGGAAAGTAACAATTGCTCCTGCTCTCCCGGAAACTCTGTAAAGTTGCATGGCACACGTGCAAAACATTACAATTCTAAGTAAAAAAAGAAACGAAAAATGAAATAAAACTTCCAGAAAAAGCAATAAATAAGCCTCCAGGGGTTCGAGCCTCTGGGGAGTAAAACATCCAGTAACTTGTTTTAATTTTTTTCTAGATGAAAATAAAGTCAGTCTTTCTGAACACACACAGAATGACCACACGTCATCGTCCACACGTCCTCGGGTTGTTGTCTATCAAAAGTCCCACAATGCAACGCTTGATTAGTGTCCATCCTGTGAAACATCCTGCTGCAGAGCCACAAAGGAGAACATGGATCCAGCATGGACGGCCCCTGCTGACCTCCTGATACGCGCTGCAGCACAGAGTGTCCATCGTGTCCGTGTGAGTGTCGGGGACGTGGGTGTTGGCGTTTCCAAAAAGAGCCAGGGCTCGGCAGCCGGGGGGAAGCCGGTTCATCCGTGATGCGTGAGGAGAGCCAGTCAGGCGATGGCCCTCAGCCTCCTGCAGCAGGCAGAAGGTCACTGGCAGGCGGCCGCAGCTTCCGTCCTGTCCACATTCAACGCTGTAGATGTTCGCTTCCCTTTTTCTAATGTTCTGCTTTTTTGTCTTTTCGTCTGAATTGTTTTTTTAAGGTTTTCAGTATTTCATATAGATATATATCTGTACATTAGCAAAGGATTTACTCAAGTCTGGCATTTTTCTTTTTCTTTATATATCATTGCCAAAAAAGCTTTCACTCTCAGGTTTACAGAAAATCCATTCTCAGCTCATTTGAAAATAGAATTTGTCCTCGGTAATCACAGACAAACGGAGCAGCCTTTACTTTTTAAACCTTTGCAACTTTTATCTCTCAAACACAAACGTGTCAAATAAACAAGTCAAAGTCTAATTTGATACAAAGTTGTTACAAATATCAAATATTTTCCAGATTCGTTCCGTTCTGCTGCAGTTTTTTGACAATAATAAATAAATAGAATCACAAATAATCTTTTAAACTCGTCAAAATGCCAGACTGGAATAGGCCCCACCTCCCCCGACCCCCCCGGCATCCCCTCACCGGTCCAGGCCGATGAGCAGGCGGCTCCTCTCCTCCTCTTTCTGGCTCTCGTTCTTCAGGTCAGCGAACACCTGAGTGAAGTAGTGCGGGTCGGAGTTGATCTGGAGCATCTTGGCGCTCATCAGGTTGATGATGGAGAGGCAGCGGTCCCAGAAGGTCTCCTTGGAGCTCTCCACCAGGAAGGGCTTGAGCGGGTAGGAGATCTCGTTGCCCATGTAGGAGTAGGACAGGTAGAGGCAGGTGAGCAGCACCGCCTGCAGCTCGTGCTCCGTGGCCACCTCGGAGGAGACCACGTCGCGGCACAGCATGTAGACGAAGACCACGTTGGCGGGGGTGATGAACCCCTGGTCCTGCCAGCCCTGGAGCAGCAGGGAGCGGTCCACGCTGCGCAGCCACAGCACCGGGTCGGTGGGCGACAGGTGCTTCAGCCGGTAACAGCGCCGGCACAGGAACTCCCCGAGGCAGCGCAGCAGCTCGCTGGTGGAGGCCTGGACGATCACCCTCTTCGGGGTCCCCGGGGACCACGTTGGAGTTGGTCAGAGGAGCCTTCTTCACAGACGACACTGTGTTGTTGGAGTTCTTGGTGACGGCCGGAGTGGTCTGATCCTGGGTGAAGGTGGACAGGTTTGCACAGGACTGCGACTTCTTCAGGTTCTCATTGTTCAGCTGGGTGACATTGTTCTGGTGGGGGCCGTTGGGCTGAACCTTCTTGGAGCCTTTCTTCTTGGCCGACACGGCTACAATCCGCTTCCAGGGCAGCACGTTGATGAGCGAGTGGCGCTTCAGGTTCTTGTCTTTGGCGTTCTTGCTGTTCTGGACCGCCGTGTAGTGACCCACGGTGGCCGACCCATCCTCGAAGAGGGCCGCCTTTCGGTAGCTGGGTGACAAAGACAGCACGGTTCCCATGGTGACTGCGGGGGGCGTCCAGGGGCTTTAGCCGCTCTGGGTCAGATGGAGTCTGCCAGGGGGAGATGCTGAGGGTCTCACAGCTTCTGGGAGTCGAGGGTCCCGGGCTACAGGCGGCCGCTGGGCATCTAAAGCCTTGAGGGAGATGTCCTCTGAGCTTCTCTCTGAGGGGATAACGATCACCTCCACAGAATCAGGCTCTGCTGCGGTTCAGCTCTTTGTGTGCGGCTCCAGATGGACGCTGCTGGAAACACAAAAGATCAATAATCAGAAAATAATTGGTTGAGGGTCGATTTGCTTTAAATTATCCACGTCTACAAAAAACACTGATCTGATAGAAGGTCTGTAATTATTCAGCTTACATCAGATAATCTCAGGTCTGTAATGTTCTCATGAACGTGGGTCTGAGTGGTTTATCTGACAGCACCTCAGGATTATTAGCACTATTGATTTGACTCAGTAAGTGGTGGAATGGAACAGCCTACTGCCTGGCTCATGGGCTACTAATCCAAACAGTAAAGATCCCCCCCCCCTCCCTATTCGCAGCGAATGTTAAAAGCCACTGCTCATCCTCTCTGTGAAAACATGTCAGACTGGAGGTTTTATTCATCTGCAGTGAGGAGCTCATGGAGAAACATCCTGATATGTGTTCTGGTGCCTCGTGCATCAGATTCGGAGGATTTCTGCAGCTCATCCGACTGCAGCTGGATCCTATATGATCAATCCATGAACATTTCATAAGGAAAGATTCATATTTCATGTGCAATGGCCGACGAGTCGCACTGAGCCATGCGCCACAGCTTCGCACTAAAATGGAAGACCGAAACGTAAACAGCATCAGAATCCGGTGAAGGTCGCGCTCGGTGTATTCGAGACTCGGTCGTTTTAAAGCACAGAGCCAAGGTCGTTTCATTTACATCCGTTAAAACCAGACAAACAGCCAGATACGTGTTTTTATTCGTCTTTGCTCGACGTGTTTTTCTCCCTCGCTGCAGTGAAAACGCAGCGGATGCATCGACTTTGCGCAGCATCCGATCTGCTCCGTCCTTCATTCCAGCAGCACGCGATCAATCTGGTGATTTACTGCTCAGATTGAGGAGGAAAGTCCTGCAGGTTCGTGTGAACGTGACATCACCTGAGACCCGGTTCGGGGGTTCGGGCTCGATCGGGTTTTTTTCGTTTCGAGGGGGGAAGAGGAGCTGAGAACATCGGGTGCTCTCCGTGGTGCTGAAGCTGAGCGCCATGCGTCGAAATGAAAATGTTGACGGTCATAGGCGGTGGCTTCGAGATGGAGAACAGCCTCACCTCTCCCTTGTATCCGGTGAAACCAGCAGAATACAACACGCGAGCTGGTTGTGTGAACTCCACACCTCAGGTCGGTTCGATTTAAAGCCAGATTTCCTCTCCTGTTTTCAAAATCGAACGAATTAATCCACGAACGTGTCCCAGAATTAAAGCAAACTTACCAGATCTCCAGCCTGGCGCGAGGTGTCTCCTTATGGTTAAAACAGAAAAACCATGTCGGAGAAATCAAAAGCAACAAAGGGGAGTAATCCGAGTCGAGGCAGAAATCGAGAAGGAGAAGCCAGAGGTGGTGGAGCACGCCCGGTGCAGGCGGTGCGCAGGCGACGGAGGCAGTTGTGGAATGGATGCTGGGATGGATGTGCTACTGGTCCTCCTGGCCGTGAGACGCGGATGCTGCGAAGGCTGATGTTGTGGATGGAGCCACAGACTGACGCAAAGGCGGTGGTGGGGCGCCGCTGTGCGCTCTCTGCTGGGAAACGACTCCGCCTATAGACACACAACCAGCAGCAGATCATGTGAAGTGAACCCTGTGAACCCACTGCATGATCTCCTGCGCGGCAACAACCTCACATAATCCACTGCGTCTTCTCTCAGCGATGTGGTAGCCATGGATTTATATAGACAACCCTATAGAGCCATATTGCTCCTTTGCATTACGTCATTGACCTATATTTAAATCACCATTTAGGCTTTTACATTAATCTCAACCTGTTTATATATCCACACAGTATAAACAACAATATGACTTGTGGTTAAAACACAATTTTACCATTTGTGCAATAGCTATTCTTGTTTTATGCAAATATGATGTATGGAAATTCTCCTGTTGATCAGAAATATAAAGCTACAAACACATAATTTGTTCTTGAGGAGCTGATTCAGGGTTTCCCCTATAAGCTGTTTGCCTCAGTCTAATAACGTACGTGTTTAATATTATTTAATAAGAAATAACCTTTTTGGCCACTTTTAAAGTTGTTATTCTTTTCATACCAAAATTCCCAGATAGGCCTATTGGCCTTGAGTTGCATAATAAGATGCCAATTATTGATTTGTTCACTATAAATAAATAATGATTCCAGTGAAGACAATTTGCTGGATGTAAATTAATGATGGACGTTCTCCTCGGAACACGGACACAATATAATAAAATGTATTTATTTATTGGAAAAATATTGGAAATTAATAAGCTTATTTTTAGGCCAGTTAACAACACTTTACAGGATTACCAAATAACAGTAGGCAGACAAAAACATTACACAACAGCAACAACTGTCAAATAAAATACAATCACGTGTTAATAGCTTTTGTTTGATCTATTTTTCCACTGTAAATCATTTTTCTTTAATCCTGTGCTATACAAATAAAATGTATAATTGGTATTACTATTATTGTTATTATAATAAGTGTTATAATTATTGCTGTTGTTATTGTTATAATTATTGTTATTATTGATGTTGGTGTTGCTGCTGCAGATCGTGTTGTTGTTGTTGTTGTTGTTGTTGTTGTTGTCGTCGTCTACAACATGAAACCACAAAGAAGAAAACGATGTGTTTTTTTACCACTTCCTCTCAAAAACTACAACTCCCACAATCCCCCGAGACGGTGTCGTGCGCTGACGTCACAGACGCCAAGTAACGTAGTGCACGCTGGTCCTTTTCACTCAGGAGCATTTGAATAAGGAAGATGGCGGCTGCAGCAGTGGTCGAGTTCCAGAGAGCCCAGTCCCTCGTTAGCACGGACCGCGACGCCTCCATCGACATCCTCCACTCCATAGGTGGGTGCTCGGCGGCCGGGTGGAGGCGGACACCGTCCCCCCTCTCCTGTCTTCCTCCCGGTCCCCCGGTGTTAGCCTGCTAGCTAGCGGCGGTGTGTAGCCGGAGCCGGTGCTGACTCACTGCTGAGCGCTAGTGGAGGTTAGCAGGCTGTGCTAGCTGGGTAGCCGGCTGTGCTATCGCTAGGCCCTGGGCGTGAGACGTGTAGCGGCTACCCGATGTGTTGTGTTGTGTTGTTGTAGTTTGTAAAAGTGTTGTTGTGTGGCGTCGCTCAGTTTCCACGCGCACCCCAGTTAGCTTCAATTCACAACCAGTCACGCTAGCATGGTAACCGCTGAGGCTAACGTCATTAGCTTGTTGTTAAAACCCCCCCAGCCTGTGTTATCATCACAGTGACTGGAAGGATTGTTAGTGAACGACTTGTGTTCTCTCAAGTGTGTGTTATTGTTGTGTGTTAATCATTGTGATTGTTAACTAGTGAAAGTGTGATTGTGTGAACTCTGAACCATCGGTCCTCAAACTGCCTTGTCACAGCGGCTCGTCAGCTGTCACCTGTTTGGATGATCCCTCACAGGAGGACCCGTGTGTCCGTCACACTGCTCGTTACTTCGTTACTTCAACAACATCTGCACAATGTTGTCATTCAACAAACTTAAAGTCAAACTTCCTCCAGGTCTGAACTCTCGACTTCAAGCTGCTTGTCTACCTGCGAGTCTTGTTGTTTTGGTTTCTGGGGTCGTTTGGATAAAAAATGGCGACCACTTCAGTGTTTGGGAACATTTCAATGAAGTTTATTGACCTGTTGTATATTTACAGGGAACAAGAAGAAGACCCAATAGTTTCCCTGAAATCCTGGTAGATTTCAGCTCCCAGATCAGTTCAAGATCCATGAATTGTTCTCTGAGAAATCTGGAGGAATGTTAAAAACCCTCTTTCACAATGTTAAAGAAAGTTTGGAATAATTTCTGGATCCGTACCTAAAATAAATGAGTTGTTCCCTGAACTATTCCGCATCCTTCCACCTGGTGTTCTATTAAATCAGACAGCGGTGAACACATAACTTCCTATACGTATACGAAGATAGAAAACCCACTTTGACTCGTGAAAGTTCATATGTTGCATCTTGTTGGGATTTAAAAGACCCACCTGATTCTCATGTGAATTCGTTTCCTCTCTCTTCTTCACAGTGAGGAGAGATATTCAAGAGAACGATGAGGAAGCCGTCAGGGTTAAAGAGCAGAGCATCCTGGAGCTGGGGTCACTCCTGGCCAAGACGGGACAGGCTGCAGGTAAAGATCAAACCCATCGGTTCACTCACGTGTTTGTGCCAAGTGATAATACAACAGAACTTATCCCAACTCTGTGGTGTTTGCTGTTTAATTCTATTTCTCCAGAGCTGGGGGGTCTGCTGAAATTCGTGAGGCCCTTCCTGATTTCCATCAGCAAGGCCAAAGCGGCCAAGCTGGTCCGCTCTCTGCTCGACCTCTTCCTCGACATGGAGGCAGCGACGGGGCAGGAGGTGGACCTGTGTCTTGAATGCATCGACTGGGCCAAGGCAGAGAAGAGGACCTTCCTACGACAGGCTCTGGAGGTGAGGAGACGTTTCTTTGTGCTTCCTCAGAATACATACTGTACCGTTGAGTGTTCTCTGAAATGCACTGTCAGCATGCCTCACTGCCAGAGCTAATTCTCCCACCAGCTGCCGTCATCTTTCAACCAGAAACAGCCCATGTGCTGGACAACATTTAATATAAATAGTCCAGTTGCCAATAGATGGAATCTACCCCCCCACATCTGATGGACGCCTCCGCCCCCCCCCTCACCTCAGTTAGCGCTCACATGCAGCAACAATTATGTTGTAATGATAGTGAAAAACAAAAGCAATATCTCCAAATATAGCTGCTGTGTGAAGGATCAGATTTAACATCTGACTCATGAGTGGGAGACGCTGTGGTTTCAGTCAATAGATATGAATCACCGCTGGTGTGGGTGAGGCCAAATGAATAAACTTACATAAATCATTTGATGTTTGTCTGAGGAAAGAGACCACAAGAGACGCTGATGCCTTTTCAACAGTAGTAAATCAAATAATTGTTAATATGAAGAATTTGGATTGTCCTGGTCGCTTCTCTCTGAAGAGTCAGACTCTGCTTGTCTAACGGCTTCCTCTCTTCTTTTAGACTCGGCTCATCGCACTGTATTTTGACACCAAAAGATTCCAGGAGGCCTTGGCACTGGGTGAGTTCTTAGAAACAGGACTTATAGTAAACATCATTGGCTCTGATGGACGGTGTTTAACTAGTATGGATGCCACTCGGGTGTTTTCTGGTCCATCAAGAAACACAAATACTTTAAAAATGTGTCTTTTATTGTTCAGTCTTATTCCACTGAAGTGTGTCCTGTTCGAAATGAGCTTTTTAATATAAATTCCACACATTTCACTCTGGTAGATTTCATTTTATTATAATTGCACATTTATCCCCCCCAGCTGTTTATATAGAGTTGTCTTTCTCCGCCTCAGGTACCCAGCTGCTCGGGGAGCTGAAAAAGATGGATGACAAAGCTCTCCTGGTTGAGGTTCAGCTGCTGGAAAGTAAGACGTACCACGCTCTCAGTAACCTGCCCAAGGCCCGTGCCGCCCTCACCTCCGCCAGGACCACCGCCAACGCCATCTACTGTCCTCCGAAGCTCCAGGCAGCGCTGGACATGCAGTCAGGTCAGACGTGTTTGCTGTTGTCACCTGCAAAGTTTACATAGCACATTTTTGTTTGTGGAAAAACAAGCCTTGTCGTCAGTAGCTTGATACGTCCACTGGATGGCGCTACATAAGCCTGAACTCAGTGTGCAGAATTACATTTCTATCATCTTATGGTTATTACACATTAGATGCTTTTCACTTCAGCCTGTCTTTTATTTCAAGAAGTTTGAAAAAGCGTTTTTTAAACCGATGAATCAATATCACGTTGACAGCAAAACGACGACAAAACATCCACGAAGCAACTCATTCATAATAGTAGTTTGTAAAAAGTCCACAAATGTTTTGATCTAAATTAGAATCTCACACAGTTGCTCAGTTTCTGTTTCCTTGGAGTTCCTGTCTGCCTTGTGGCTGTGGATGATAACGATCGCTCTATGTTCTGTGTGTCGCAGGAATCATCCACGCGGCCGAGGAGAAGGACTGGAAGACGGCCTACTCCTACTTCTTTGAGGCCTTCGAGGGCTACGACTCCGTCGACCACCCCAGAGCCGTCACAGCTCTCAAATACATGCTGCTGTGCAAAATCGTTCTGAACGCGTGAGTAGTTCTTAAAGTTTCATTTTTAAACTACAATTATATTCCAATGTGGCCTTTGAATCTCTAACTGGCGATACATATATGTGATTGTTTGTGTCTCTTTCTTTCTTCCAGACCAGAGGAGGTACCGTCCCTGATCAGTGGTAAACTGGGCCTGCGACACACCGGCCGACAGGCAAGTCTCTAACTGGAACATGTGTTCTGGGGTTTTCAGAGACATCAGACCCCGCTGCCCTCAGAGGGATCCAACAGTTGCATTCATCTTTTATTCCTGTAGATTGAAACTTACATTTTCTTTCTCCTCTCTATCTGTTCAGACAGATGCACTGAAAAGTGTCGCCCAGGCCAGTAAGAACAGATCATTAGCAGACTTTGAAACGGTAAGAGTCTTCTCAGTCCTTTTGGTTTTCTCTGTAGCTGCTTTCTACCTGCTCACTGACCTACAATTAACTATTGATTGGACAAAACCTTGTTTTCCGATATGCGATGTATTATAATGTAGTTTTTTAAGTATTCTGTGTCACTGTCACAGTATTTAAAGTCACAGTTTTGTGTCTCTCAGGCCCAAACAGAGTATAAAGCAGAACTGAGGGACGACCCGATCATCAACACTCACATGGCCACACTGTACGACAACCTGCTGGAACAGAACCTCATCCGAGTCATCGAGCCCTTCTCCAGAGTACAGGTGAGCAAGTAGAGCTTTCTCTGTTCAATAAAAAAGAATGAAATACATCTTTGGGAGCAAATTCAAATCAGACGTCCTGTAGTTTCCCTCATGATCCAGCAGGGAGCGCTCTCTGTCAGCTTGACCTCTTGCAGGAACAATCAGTAAAGTAAAATTGGTTTAAACTGGAAAGGGGAAAGGAACTCGCAGAAACTTTCCACTAACACGTTTTAGAGTGAAGTTTTGCTTCATGGATCATTGGATCTTACAACTTATCTGATTCACTTCTCCTTCTGTTTGCAGATAGGACACATATCAGGTCTAATCAAACTGTCAAACGTGAGTATCGTTGCTTCTTGAGGAATAAAAGTGTCACATGTGTCTTTTAAAATGTGAGTTTAATCGTGAATCTTCTGTCTTCAGGGAGAAGTTGAGAGGAAATTATCACAGATGATTCTGGACAAAAAGTTTCACGGTAATTATTAAAGTCAAATATCAGATAAATGCACTAAACATGCAGCACGTGAATCCTGTTAAATCTGACCTTTATGACCCTGATGCAGGAATCCTGGACCAAGGCGAAGGCGTCCTGATCATATTCGACGAGCCTCCGGTGGACAAGACGTACGGAGCCGCTTTGGAAACGATTCAGAACATGAGCAAAGTCGTGGATTCACTTTACAACAAAGCCAAGAAGCTGACATAGGTAAATATATATATATATATATATATAGATATGTAATTAAAAAATGATTTGTGTTACTTCTTTCATGTGTGTGACTCTGTGTCTTTGTGGGTCCTCAGAGAATCCCCCCCCCTTGCGATGGAGGAACTGTGTTTGACCAGCGTGTGAGACGTTTTAAGAAGGAGACACAGGACAGCAGCAGAGTTCCACAACCTGCAACGAACAGGACTTCCCCCATCAACTCCCCCTCCTCCCCCCCCCACACGGACAATTAATCACTTCTCTTCTTTGTTTGTTGTTTTTTCTTTTCCCCCCCCTCCTCCTCCCTCTCCTCTTCCTCCTCCTCTTTGATTTTGATATCTCTTCAGGATTCTGTAAAACACTCAGCGGCCAAGTCAAGGCCATCAGGGAATATTGTACAACCACAATAAAAAAAGATTTAAAAAGGTTTAAGAATACATATATGTTTATATCTGCTATAAGGTCGGGCTCATCGCGCGGCCCCTCAGCTGACTCCACTGCGACCTCGACCTCTGTGACCTCGACCTCTGCTGCCGACCAGTGCCAGTAGAAGCCGAGGCGTTACCCTACCCCCCCCCCACACCCTTCAGAACCACACTGTTAAGTTTTTGGAAGGTTGAGGATTCTCCTCTGGATGCGGAGCTCTTGTCAGAGAGCCCCCTCCAGCTCGTGTGTTTCTCTCCCCCCTCATCATATCAATGCCAACAGTTATGCCCCCGCCCCCCCCGCGCTGTATTTCAGATATGTATTAAACTCACTTTATTTGTTTTCTTTGGTTTTGTGTTGTTTTTTTGGTTTTTAAAACGAAAGAAGAAGAAGCGAATCAGACGGTTGCCACATGTCTGCCCCTCCTGCTTGTGTACGTTTCTTTAAAAACAGACGAGATGCCACTACACCAATCGTGCCACTTCCCTCCCCCCCACCCCCCTTGCCTCAGCGTTTGGGTGCAGTGTGAGACGGGGGGGGGGCAGAGGTGGAGTTTGCCTCTGAGTGTCTGTGAGTTTTCCCCTGAGTGAGTAATTCTCCATTGTTAGTTATTAGCACTAGTGTGGTATGCTAGTAACCAAACAATTTGTATGGTTTTGATTTTCTTTTTTGTTTTGTTTTGTTTTTCTCTTATAAAGACATTTTCAAAAATAAATATTTTGTATTTTAAGGATTTTTTGTCTTGTCTCTTGCAAAAAACAAACAAGGAAATGTACACAACAGTCGGGTGGAGCTGCTTTCAGAGGGGAAATCAAAAGGGAAGGTTTCCATCAGTCTGAAACAATATTAAATATCAGTTCTCTCTGTTATTTGTGATTAGTTTTGAAAACTCGACATCACATGAAAGGGCATTAAATCGATTTAACTGACGGCTTTGGATGTTTTTATTTGTATCAGGTGGAAAACTGCATCAGAACTTGAACTCAATTGTATCCACGATGTTTTGACTTCATTTCTGCTCATTGGGACGAAGCGGAATGCGTCGTCCGTCTTTATTTACTGTTTATAATTGTGATTGAGTTATTGTATCATATTTCTTCATTTAAAACTGACATTCAGGACGTGCACTTCAGATTCACATCCACTTACCAACAACTTTATGATTGTAATCATTGTAACCGGATGTTAACATTGTGGAGCTTAGAATACTGGATACAACAAAATATAATTATTTATTATGAATATTTCAGAAACAGTTACAAAGTGCTTCATAATAACCCAGATGGCAATAATCAATAAAAGGACCGACCAGTTAAAATGCTTTCTGGTAGAGGAAATTTCTGAGGAGCTTCCCCAGTATGACTATTATTATTATAATCACATTTTATCAAAATGATCAGAGCTGATGGTTAAATGCTGATGAATCTTCCTACAGACATCAACTCTTCGGTCTATTTTAAAGAATATGAGAAACCAGAGGGGAGACATGTGCTACCACGACCCACCAGCAGATGGCAGTCAAGTTCAATTTCTACAACTGCGACAGACCTTCACAAGAATCTATTAGCAAGATACATTTTGGGTCAAATGTTTATATTTAGAATATTTCAAAAGAAGGGCAGAAAAAAAATCAATAATTTTTAGATGTTTTTTTTGTATCTTTGTAAAGGTGAACAGTGAAACAGGATCATGCACCTTTGCTCCATAAACACTTACTTTGGATTTTACTTTCATGTGAAATTTCCATGTAACTTTACTAAATAAATTAAATGTTAATTTATATGTATAAGTTTAACATATTTAATCAAATCACTTGATTCTAAATCTACATGAGAGAAATGTACTCAATGAAACGTGGAGTTATGTAATGAAGCCACATGAAGCCTAATTGAAATACATAATAATATGTATTCGGCACAATTATGATTAGAGAGAGAGAGAGAGAGGGGTGGGGTTGTGAGGAGAGAGGGGGGAGTGAGGGATGGGGTTGTGTGTGTGAGAGAGAGAGCGAGAGAGAGAGAGAGAGAGAGAGAGAGGGTACGTGTGTGTGTCTGTGTGTGTGTCTGTGTGTGTGTGTGCGCGCATTGGCTAACCGCAGCAGCAGCAGTGTTCCAGCAGCTTCAGTTTTCCGCGGACACGAGGACGAGGATTTATTTCGCGGACTCCAGAAAACACGCAGGTGAGTGTTTGTCGTCCTTTCACGCGCTCTCTCCGTTTCTCCCACTTTTCTACTGCGCATATGTGTGTGTTCTGACTGAAGGTGAACACACACACACACGGACACACACACTGTGCAGTGCGGAGCCTCCTCTCTCTCTCTCTCGGTGCTGCAGTCCGGTCCAGGTCGCACAGGTGCGCTTGTTTTACGCATCCACGGTGCACGTGTGCGGAGTCTTAACAAACTGTGTCTCGTGACTTCAAGACACATTCTTCATCCGTTAATATTCTGGAGTCTGGAATCTAGAGTCTAGAATCTAGAGTCTCTGCGGATCTGTCCTCGGTCGGTCGCTCCACATCTGTGACGTTTCATTGGTTTCAAATTATTCTCCAATGCATTAACTTCTGTAATAATAAATAATCTGTGATCAGAACATTTCTATTGTCTCAGAGGAAGTTGGTGAACAATGATTCATGTTTCTTCTGATCGGAAGAAGTTTCCTTTAAATGTCAGTTCTCAGTTATTCAGCTCATTGGAGAATAAAACAATTAGTTTGTGTTTTCAGTGAAATCTTCTCTTCTCTTTATTCCTTAAGGATTCAAACAGTGCACGTTCTCCACCTGTTTGTAATGTTGTGTTCTCTTCACGTGTTGTGTTGATGCTACTTCAGTATTTTTCCTTGTCATTAGTGCGTCGTCCTCAGACACGCCTACAATAAACTGTCACTCGTTTGATCTGTGAAACTCCTCCGGGCGTTTGACGAGACGTTTCAGGACGTGAAAAGTAAACAGAAGGATCTGAATATATTTGCATATTTTCTAGTGCTCTGAAGATTGAGTCTCTGTTTGGGACGAACTACATCTGTGAGCGGTTCTTTTCAAAATGGCAAAGATTCCGTTTGCTCACGAATGACTGAACCAAACCTGGAAAAACATGTGCGAGTAGCGTCATCACTACCATCTGACATCAGACGTTCAAGTTTGTGTCAACAACTTCAGATTGTTCTATGATCGTGAATCAATCAGGCAATGTCAGGGTCAGCTCTAAACTGTAGGACCCTTTGGCACGTCCCACTTCTGGAGGATCCAAGAAACTGTGTCTGGTATAATTTTATTTTTTGATATTTTAAACAATGTCGAGAATCTTACTGAAGAATTCTACGGAGCAGAACATCAACACTGATCTTGGATTGTTGGTGGTTTCAGATTCAACCACATGAGTTTAGATTTAATATCAACAATATGTATTTCCTTTGGATTTTAGCTGAAAATAGCTTTTTGTTCCAAACCCTCATTTAATGGAGGAGAAAAACCTTCTGACTTTAAAGACGAAGCCAATTTCCCTGTGCATCACAACTCGGGCGGCACGGTGGCGAAGCGGTCGACCTTGTGGCCTCACAGCAACAAGCCTCTGGAAGCTGCGTGGGTTTCCTCCGGGGACTCCCTCCCACGGTCCAGAGACATGCAGGTTAATTGCCCTGTAGGTGTGAACGGTTGTTTGTTCTGAGATCAGCTGGTTGACAGTTCTGTGCTCACGCCTCCATCCCATGATACTTTCAGACGGATCCTACAGATCAGAAACTGGACGATTTCAATAAAACAAAGGAACTGAGCAGAAGAAGAATCATGGAAATGAAATGTTTGTCAAAAGAAGTCCAGACTCCGACCTTCTACCATAACGTCAGTGTTTTAATTAAAAGACAGATTCGTTTAAACACATTATATTAAAAACAGGTTATGTATTAGTATAAATGACACAATATATTATTAAAGCAGAGAAATAACACAGAGACTGAAGAATATAAACTATAAATGATGTTAAATAACAGAAATAGCTAATTCTCTTTGCAATTCAAACATCATCCTGACACGTGTTCGCATAGAAAAAACACACGTGTGAGTAGCGTCATCACTACCATCTGACGTCAGACGCCACACCACAGAGGAGAAACACTGATTCTTGAGAGAAACAACATAAACATCTCCTACAAGTCCTATTTGTTTTAAAAGTAAAGAAGTTCATATCAAGTGAAGAATCTCTGTACAAGCGTGAAGTTAATTTCACATGTTTTTAATTCCTTTTATTAGAATGTGTTAAAATTCAGGCTCCGAGCTCTGAAAACTAATTTATTGATCTTTCTGCTGATATGTCAGGCCGGGTTATTTATCATATCGTTCCTGACAGATGGAAAACAGCTTCATCACTATCGAAAACCTGATCTGTGTTTGATGAGCAGCAGCGATCAGAGACCATCACTGGAACCAGTTTGAAACGTCCCAGTTCACTTGTCTCCGGCCCAAAGCTGCAGATCAATAAACAGGAATAAGCAGATAGTCTTTCCAAAGTGAAAGGTGGTTCAGTCGCCGCCCGCTGCTCTGTTCGATTCCTCTCGTCTCCCTTCATGCGTGACTCGTTCGTCCTCGTGCCGGCGTCGAGGCAGATGTGTTGACTTTTCCCTCCTGGAGTTTCCATGCTTTCATCAACGAGGCAACACAGAGCTGTCAGCGCCGGCTCTCGTGCAACAGCGCACGCAACGCAAAAGCAGATGTGTTGAGACGATGGTGTGTTGGCTGTGAGGGCAGCGGCTTGAAGATGAAGCTGAAGCTACAATCTAATATCCTACATTTCAGCTTGAAACTCATGAGCTTTAGAGCCGCTGAACCAGTTTGGAAACGCTGCTGGTCCCAGTTTGAGTTTGAAAACTGTGGGTTTTAGTCTGGACGGATTTTTCAGGTCACATCCATCTGAGAATTCGTGTTAATATCCTCCACACTATGGACTGGGATTCAAACTGATCCAAAACCCTCATGTGGACCAGTTTGACTTAGTTTGAAAACCGTTTATTGAATGAACTTTTAGAAATAATCCTGAATGAACGTCAGATACCTGAATCTCCTCCTATCGACCGGTTTTGAGCGCTCAGCAGCCGACCCGCTCACCGAAGGTCACGAGCCTCGCCGTGCTTCATGCCGATGACTGATTAGCAGCAGCAGCTGTGGAGATTAAACTGGTTATTCCCCAGTGTCACCGCGTCGTGCAGCGGGGATCCCAGTGTTGACCCTCTGATCAGTGACGGAGCCGGAGAGCGAGCAGCCAGGTGGAGAGCGTCCGGATGGCACCGGGCCTAATCTCCAGATTACCCATCATGCTGCTCCGCCGTGCACACGGTTAATTAAGAGATGAAGTCGTGTGTTGTAGAATCACATCACTGGGACTCGCTGTTTAACTCCCAGAACTTTTTAAGTGGCCTTTTATGTAACAGGCAACTCGCCCCTTCACTTCGGCTGATTGCTTGTTGTTGTAGTTGGAGAGTGATCATGCATAAGAGGAAGTCGTTTTCAAGTCCTGGGTTCAAGTCGGCAGGAGAGTTCACCTGAGGTCATTGTTCCCATTGGACGTGTTTATGAAATATCATGAAGACATCGTTAATCAGACATCAGGGTAGATGAGGAAGTGTAATATCTCTGATGACCTGTTAAAGGTGTTTCATCAATTAAAGGAGAGGTCTGATGTTTTCTTTGTTTCTTTCCTCTCGTGTCTTATGAAGGTTTTTTTGTAAATGTTAAAGTTCTACAAAGTAAAAAAGCCCAAAGTCTCCTGAAACACCTGCAAGGAGTTAAAACCAGGTGTTGGAGACAGAGGCTGAAAAGAGGAGCTGCAGCAATGGACAGTCGGAGGAAACACTGATAAAAAGAACCTGAACCTGAACATGAGCAGGTTCAACGTTAATCATATTTAGCTTTAGATGTTATTTTAACAAAGACATTTAACTACAGTGATGTGTTTTACCTTTCTTATATCGAGGCTCACCACTTGTACCTGCAAGAATCGTATGAGTTTCCCTTCATCATGTTGCGTTCACACTCTGTTTTCTGTTTTGCTGTCCAGACACGTCTCAGCTGGTGGAACATCTCTCAGCTCGACCTCTGGACACAGACACACACTCTCTCCCTCACACATTGTGTACAAGCAGCTGATTGGCCCCGGTTGTGTGCGGTGAACATGGGCGAGCAGAGATCAGTCCAACCCGTCCTGCTCCTGCTGCTGCTCCCGCTGCTCCTCACCAGGCTGTCCCAGCTGTGGGCCTTCCCCTTCAGCCCGTCTCTGGACCTGGACGTCACTCCCAGGACAACGGTCTTCTCCAAAGGTGAGGGGGGGTGGGGGGGGTGGGGCAGAGACATGTCCTTTCACTCAGGAGACGAGGATACTGTGTTAAGTGAATATAATGAACTATGTTGTAGTAGTTTAGTCTCATTTTGCCTCGGCAGGAGCTGAACCTGCAGAAGAGGCTTAATTTCAGATCTATGTTAATATCTTTATCATAATAATCCAGTTCCTCTGCAAACAGGATCTGAAAACACCTTTTGCCAGTTTGTAAACAAATAAACAAACGATGTCAAAATGCATCATTATGAGAACTGTACTCACAAGTTGTTGACTATAAAAAAACCCAGTTCCAGTTGCATCCATGTGAACACGTGCCTCAGCCCTCACCTCGCTGTCCTTATTTGAAGCTGCTGCACCTCCTCTCTCTAAAGAAGTGGCACAGATTTTGAAGTTGGCCCTGAAGACGGCTCCTTTATGCTCCGAGTTATTAATCGTCTCTCTCAAGCCCTGTCCTAGATCCCACGGCTCAGCAAACACTTCTAATGAAACAACAGACAGGAGGCCGGAGCTCGGTGCACCTGATTAGTGTCCGTGCAGGAGGAACCGCTGAGCACGCGTGTTTGTCGGACACACAAACATACAATCAGCACCTCTGCGTCTCCCGTACCTGCCTCGCCACACCACATCACCTTCGCTCGCTCCACATCACTGCGGCAGAGCAGCTGCAGCGAGGAGGGAACTCCGGCCTCGGCTTCTGCTACCTCCACTCCATCTGTCTCCACTCAGAGGACGAGTATTATTAGAGGACGGGTGGAGGAACAGGGCCTGAGCTCATAAGAGCTGTAGAGAGTGAGACGACGGGAGAATCAGTCAGGATGATGTGTCCATGAACCTCATCTGCAGAACGGCTCCTGTTGAGAAGTGCAGTGATAGATTCAGTGTGATTGATGAATTCAGGAATAAACAGACGACCAGCGTTTTGATATCCACCGTTACTTATCAGCTAAATGAAAATGCTCCTCAGTCGTGAAGCATCACAGTAAGTTTCTAACAGCCTCCATCGTCTCTTCTGAAAGCTCTGAATCCTCCCGGTCTATTTATTTCCTCCTCTCTGACCCGGCCTCGGATTATGAATCACACATCCTCTGCTTTCCTCTCTGAGCTGCAGCCTCATCACACATCTTGGTTTTCTCTTTGCCCTCGTACCAACTTGTCCTTGACCCACTTTCCAGCCACCAGGGGAAGCGAGTCAGTGCACGTGAGCGTGTGCACGTGGGTCAGCTTGCGTCTCATCTGTCTCCATATGTGTCTGAGTAAAAGGGTGTGGGGGGGTGATATTTGGACGTCACTTTCCCTGTAGAAACACATGTCACCCACTGGGGTTCACACGTCCGCCTGCGTGTGTGAGATGCTCGATATGGAAATAAAGTAGATGTTGTACGTGGGTGTCGCCCCCTATGGCAATGAATCGATGCTGTTTGTTGACACGTCTCCTCGATAGTGTCTCTGCCGTCACGGAGCCGTAAAATCAGATGATGCAGTTTGATGTGAAAGTACCAAGAAGGCAAATCCGCCTGATTCCCTGCTTTAGTCTCTTTACCGTTCTTCTTCTCATTTCAGTCACGTGAATTGCGTTTTGAGGCGTTTTAGTGAGGATTCAAATTGTTATTTTGAAATGATATAAAAGACGAGCCACAGACGTAGAAGACGAAGACATCAACAGGACGAGGAGATCCAGAGCTTTTGTTAATGAGGACCGTTTTCCTGCTGCTTCTTCAGATATGAAACACACACTGTCCTCGTGTGGAGAACGTTGGTTGGTTGACCAGACATCAACCCATCATCAGTTAATAGAGAAAGTTCTGCAGCTTCAGGCGATTTCACAGGATTCTGTTGTGAATGTTTGACCAAGTTCTGAACTCTGATGTTTTCCCTCCTTCTTCCTCCTCTGCCACCAGACCTGAAGTAACACAGTTGTGAAATATTGATGTCCTGTAACTTGCTGCTGTGTCGAGGTCTCTCGCTCGTGAGGCTCCATGTTGATACTTTGCCTCCCCGTGCACGAGGAGTGTGTTTCGCATCTCGTCCCTTTTTAAAACGTCTAAAAATGTCTTAACGATGCCAGAACCCAATTTTCAAGACATTTTCCAAATTTATTGTCTGATATGTGTCACTTGTCGAACCCTGTGATTGACAGGGGGTCCGTTAAGGATTGAGCGGTTTGACTAATTGGACGGAATAACTGAGGGGACGCTGCTCGGACAATACAAGCACGTTGTCTTGTATTGTGGTTCAGCAGGACACCCAGTTGTGCGTTTGTTCTTACACAACACAGAGTCACTTCCCTGGCTCTCGGGCCTGGTGCAGAAACCAAGAGAGGCTTATATAATGTGGAGAGAGTTGACAACAGCTGACAGTTCTTACACTGTTCAAAGAAGTTAAGTCAGGCTTTCCTTCCAGCATTTGTTCCCAAATCTGTGTATATGTGTGTGTGTGTGAGTCTGTGTGTGTGTGTGTGTGTCACTAACTCAAACACACAGTGGATTTACTCTCTAACTTGGACCCCACATTGAGGATTACATGTATGTTTGGGCACATTCTGGTCGCACCACCTGTGACGGCTCAGCGTTGAGACACAGTCACTGTGGTGAAAACACACAACACACACACTCACACAACACACGACACACACACTCAGATCTTCTGAGTCACTGATAGAAAGTTCTTCACTCTGAAATGAAGAGTGAAGAGAGAGTTTGTGTGTTTTCAGATTAGTTTAAGGTTCATGTTAAGATTCAGGTTAAGTTTAAGGTTATGTAAATAGTAGCTATGGTTAAGATAAGAGTTGTGTGTTTGTGTGTGTGTGTGTGTGTGTGTCTACACACTGGAAAAAATGGCAGATGTTCCTCACACACACACACACACACACACACAGGAGGACAACAGTAAACAGAAATCAGCCTCTCACACAGCGCTCTGTTGACTTTCCTCATTGATTTTGTTTCAAAGCACAAGGTACAGTGTGTGTGTGTGTATGTGTGTGTCTGTGTGAGTCTGTGTTTCTCTCTGGAAGTAAATTTTTATAATGTTGCCAAAACTCATCGTTCTTAAATTGACTGAAACCACTAATTTTTGGGCCTAAACCAAACACCTTCGGGTGTTGTGACTCTGCTGTCGTCTGTGTGTTGTTGTGGGTCTTTTCTTTGTTGACCTTGTTGTTTTTTTCATATCATTTCCTGTTTTATTTTGCAACTTACTGACTTTACTTCCTGGTTTCCTTTCTGCTGATGAGCGTCCATCACAGGAGTTCAACTTATAAGTGAATTTGGTGCAGGTTCAAATAAAAATCCAGATTTAGTGGATCTGGTCTGATTTGACGTCTGAGTGTGTGTCGTCACTGAAGATGGAGGGAGGCTTGAAGCAACACACACATTGTGCGGTTGTGTGTGACAGCGAGGTCGCCCTGCCGCCGTGGGGCCGGGGACATTGTGTTCGTCACCCTCGTCCTCCTCATCGGCACCGCGCGCCGGTTATATCATGCAACCACTATTTTTATAAGATGGGACCCGAGGAGTTGTGGTCACTGGGATGAGTCAGGAGCAGCGGCTCCTCACAGCCTCGGGTCCCGTTGTGTTCACATCTCATGTTCGTGAAGTGTTCTCACAGGGACGGGGGGGTTCACGTGTGGTTGTTGTGTTGTGTGCGTGTTTTAGCATTTTTGTTCTGTCACCCTCAGTTTGTGTTGTTGTGCATTAAAGACCTTTTATTGTCGTTGTGAGAGCACAGCACAAAGTGTCTTCAAATTGCCTGTTACAAGGAAAATGTACAGATATAAAATAAAATGCAACTGTATAGTAAAGTTATATAATAAAATAAAAGTAAACACAAGCCGAGGGAACGACGGTGCATAAGCAGCGCATCCTGACCTTTGTGCGTCAGAGGAGAAGCTCATTGCTCACTCAGATCCGACCGAGGCCGAGTGTCCTAAACAAACACACAGTTTCTGTCCCTTTGATTCAAATGAGAACAAAACTGATTTCATCTTTCAATCTCTGAATCTGCCAAAACAACCGATTGACTTAAAAAGGCACGGAGCTGATTTTTGTTTTTAACTCTACTGGAGCGTTTCCTCGACTAAGAGTTATAAATATAAATATATAAACTCGTTGTCAGTCTTGTATGATAATAACCTAATCGTTGCCCGGTGATAGTTTCCCTGTAGTCGCTGATGAAGGACGGGGACTCAGCCTCTCGTCCTCTGAGAGACGAGGACTTCCTGCCTGTCTTCACCCGGAGCCTCCATGTGACAGACGGGCAGCTCGTCCTCCACGTGATGTCGGAGAGAGACTCTAAACTGTTGTCAGCGTCTTGTGTCACGATGAAACTCGCTGTCACCCTCGTTATCCTCATGGTGTGTGTGTGTGTGTGAATCAGAGCAATAGATGAATGAGTCGGTGAACGTGTGTGTGTGTGTGTGTGTGTTTGTCTTCTGAATAAACAGGAAGTGGCGTTTCAGGCTGTTGGTCACTGTTGTTGCTTTGACAGCATCACCTGACCTGTCGACTTGTGTGTGTGTGTGTGTCTTTATTTCTGTCTCTTTTTGTCTCATTTGTTATTGTCTCCACTCTGTGGGACCCTGGACACGTTCCCCTGCTATAATTTGTTGGTACCAATTAAACCTTTTCATATGAAACCGAGTAAACAAAACATGCAAAGTATCAAAAGTTGCCTGTTTCATGGTCATTGTCTGGTTCTGCTCTTTGTTAAAGTGGTTCCTGAATTATAAAGGGGAACTGGAACCAGTCCCATAGAATCAGTTTACCAGTCATGAGAAGACTTTAAATCTGTAAATTCATCTGTTGTGGTTGCATATCGCTCATTTAACGAAGAAGTGGAACCTTTATTCCCTTTGACCACAGAGTATAAAATGGAAAATTAACATGCAGGCCAATCATCTATATATGTCTTACTCAGCGAGCAACCCCCCCACCCGCGTCTCTCCGTCAGAACAACAATGAAGAGGAGAACAGAGACCCAGCGACAGGCCTGCGGGGCCGTCACACACCACAGCAAATCAATCTGCCAGGCGACAAATATAGGTTGTGTTATTACTGGCAGCTGGAGAATACTGTCATCAGTAAGAGATGGAGGGAGAGGAGGAAGAGGAGGGAGAGGAGGGAGAAGAGGGAGAGGAGGAAGAGGAGGAAGAGGAGGGAGAGGAGGTAGAGGAGGAAGAGGAGGAAGAGGAGGGATGTGTGGAGATGAATATGCTGCACTGTCGATACCTTCAGTGATTCTCTCCTCTAATGGCAGCTGTTCTCTCTGTGTGTGTGTTTGTGTGTTTCTTCTTCTCTCCGTCACATTCGTTCAATCAGACGTTTAAAACTTTGTGAAGCTTCTTCTGCTCGGAGGGAAACGTGTAAACAAACCTGACCCCGATTCTGAGGGGCTGCGTTCCACATGTATGTGCTTCACTGCACCTCACCACTTGTTATGTGATGGGGTCATTCTGTAAAAAGAATAATATGACAAATTATAAATAAGAGACATATTCAGACAAAGATTTAACCTTAATTTGGCCCATTTACTGTGTGACCCCACTTCACCCTCCATCTCACACACAGACACACACACAGCAGTGATGATGATGATGATGATGATGATGATGATGATGTGGCAGCACCACTGATGTGTTCTGGCAGTACTGGGGCACAATTCCTGCTGAATGCCCTGAATGTGTGCCTCCCCCTGCCCCCCCTGCCCCCCCGTCCCCGTCCCCACTTTCTGTCTCGACACCCCCCCCCCACACACACACACACCACCCCCCTCTGTGGTCGGGTTACACCCCCCATCTCGACACGCTCAGCCTTTGAGGTGTGTAGACGCTGGATCTTCAGAATCAAGAGAAACGTCTGCTCGTGCACACAGAGACATTAAAGGAGTTTAATTTATTAATAAATGAATGTTATCCTCCTATTTGTGCACAGCCTCCCTGTCAACACATATATTGATTGAATAATATATCCAGATGTCAGGTTGGGAGATTAGACTTTGTATTAGATGGAGATCTGATCGATACACAGATGAATCCGTTGCTGTAACACGTGTCATATTTCCGCAGGTCTGTTGGGCAGCGCTCGCTTCAATGGCTCTTCCCAGAACTACAGCACCCTCCTGCTGGAGGAGGAGGCCGGGCGGCTGTACGTGGGAGGCAGAGGAGCTCTGTACGCACTCAACACCTCCGACATCAACACACCTGGAAACCTCACAGTGAGTGCACAGACGCACAAAGAGAGAACAACCAGCACAAACCCCGTTCACACAAGTGGGGAAAGAGGAGAAACTAATAATAGCTGTGAGCAGATTGAGCAGATCCTGTTGTGCGCCTGCAATTTTGTGGATATTGGATTAAATGCAGAGACACAACTCTGTGACGCAGCCGGAGAACTGAACTGTGTTGTCCTTCTGTTCTCGCTTCCTGTTTTTCTCACACAGCATTCTATCCAGAGATCTATTTATGTCTATTTATTGAGCTACCTGACCTTCATTACCCCCTGTTGTGTGCAGATTGATTGGGACGCATCCCCTGAACAGAAGAAGATGTGTCTGAACAAAGGAAGAGACAATCAGGTACGAGGCTGCAGCTCAACGCTCCTGTTATTATTATGAATATTTATATTATCTTCTTATCGGACGACATGAATGAAACACTCTGAAAGATAGAACACGTAGAATCCTTTCAGTTGTTTACTAATCCACTCCTGCTGCGACTCTGAGCAACTAAACTGGAGCCTGAGCCTCGCACAGTTAATTCAATTCAACTCAGCAGGAAGTGGATTTGCAGGTAATTGGTCTCTGGGTCGTTTTTCTTTTGTTGAGACAGAAATAACTTGTTTTCCTCCGTCCTCTGCAGACCGAGTGTTTCAATCACATCCGCTTCCTGCAGCGATTCAACGAGACGCACCTCTACGCCTGTGGAACCAACGCCTTCAGACCGCTCTGCGCTTACATAGTAAGAGCTCCTCTGATTTTGATTTCAGCACGCTCATGAGTGGAATTTGAATGAGATGATGAATTTCCCTCTGTCCCCTGCTCTGTTCGCTAGGACGCAGAGCGGTTCGGCTTCTCCTCTGGATTTGAGGAGGGCAGAGACCGGTGTCCCTACGACCCGGCAAAGGGCTACACCGGCCTCCTCCTGGGTACGCTCCCTAATTCACCATTAAATACACCTCATAAAGTACGGATTCAGGTGTCGCTTCACTAACAAACCTTTTCTTAATCTGCCTGTCAGACGGGGAGATGTTCACGGCCTCTCAGTACGAGTTTCGCAGCTCGCCAGACGTGCGCAGGAACTTCCCCTTCCCCATGCTCAGGACCGAGGAGGCCCCGACCCGGTGGCTTCTGGGTAAGAACAACTCAATAAACAATCAATAAACAATCAATAAACAACTTCACACGGTTGTTTATCAGCTGTCACTTGCAGTAAATCACTAAATGCACCAAACTTCTATACATTTTTGACTTCAGCAGAAACTGAATAAATATCATGTAAGAAAAGTTTTTAGCGCATTGCAGCTGTAACTCGTTCAGTTGTGGCAATTCAGGCAAATCACTGTCTTTAGTTTCCAAGGAGACACTTTGCAGGCTGCTCATAGGTCTGGTTCCTGTGTGTGTGTGTGTCTGTGTGTGTGTGGTGCGTGTGTGTGTGTGTGTGTGTGTGTGCAGAGGCGGACTTCGTGGGCTCGGTGCTGCTGAAGGAGAGCGTGAACAGCTCCATCGGGGACGACGACAAGATTTACTTCTTCTTCACGGAGAGGAGCCAGGAGCAGGCGTCCTACCCGAGCCAGACCAAGGTGTCCAGGGTCGCCCGAGTCTGCAAGGTCAGAGAGCCGAACCGACCCAAACCGTGCTAACCACGCTCACCGGGTTCAGGAAGTTCATAATGAAGATGGGAGGATTGATTCATGTTTTCATCTCCAACACAGAGAAGGTGTTGATGGAGAGTTTCTGCTTCCAGCTGCTGTTCTGCTCCTCCGGTCATTTCACTGTGTGAAGCAGCAGTTTGTCGTCTCTGTGGGTTTCTTCTCTTTCTCACTGTTGCCAGGCAAACTACCAGCCCCACCAACCTCCACCTCTAATGGCAGCCCCCCCCCCGTCTTTAGTGCCATCTTGCCCTCTTCCTCGCCTCCTCCTCCTCCTCCTCCTCCTCCTCCTCCTCCCCTCCTCCTCCTCCTCCTCCTCCTTTTCCCTCTCACATCATTTCACTTGCGATCAGCATCTCCGGTCCAGACAGCGCCCGTTTCCTCGAGGTCCCTCTTCCTCTCGTTCTTCCTCTCGTTCTTCCTCTCGTTCTTCCTCTCGTTCTTCCTCTTGCTCTTCCTCTCGCTCTTCCTCTCGCTCTTCCTCCCTGACGTTTTACTTTTATCTTGCACATGCTGGTGTAATTACCGTCACATCCCAGTTTGCCGCTGGGCAGAAACCACTGTTGAAGTTTGTTTTTAATGACAGAAACAAGAATTTCACATTTAACACCTTTTTTTGGGGAGATGGTGAAAAGAAGAGATCTGATTGGATGTTGGTGTTAACAGCCAATCAGAGTGAGTTAAACTGCCAGGACCAGTCGGTGGACAGGGGATTCTGGCAGGCAACAGAGGGACTGGCTGTGTGTCTCTGTTTCAGGACCAGCTGGAGATGATAATTCCACAGATTTATGATTTAATTTCTTGTATCCCAGCTTCTCCTGGAGCTGCTCCACTTCAATTTATAGCCTCTTTTTACGACTTTGGAACACATCACATTTCTGGCTTCATCCATCGATATTATATATTCATGTTTACTGCCCATAGTGACAGGTTCTGCTGGATATTGATTTATTCATCAATGCTTCATTATGACTTCATTCTCGGTGTTTGGATTCTTTGAGTGGGCGAAGTTCAGGCTCCTCCTCTTCCTCCTGGTGCGGCTGCAGCCTTCACCTCAATCTGACTCCGCTCTGTTCAGACTTGATTAAAGTGAAATATAAATTTTACATGGTCCGACCTTGTAATTGCAGCTATGACTTTTACCTAAAGTGACTCGTAAAAAAGTGACAACGCCGCTTGCGTAGCTGAGAGGAGCTTATTACTGTCTTTCACAGCCGTGAGTGGTTTGTTTTTGTTGTGCATCAAATTGAGCAAATTAAAACATCATTAACTGTTTCAACAGCCTCAGCGTGCAGGCTGAACCACAGACACTATACAGGCTCTCACTTCGAGCATATAGTTAAACAGCAGGTAGACGGAGGGTAGCTGAACACACCCTCTTCTGCAAGAGCGACCAATCAGCTGTGAGGAGGAATCATCTGCAGAAACCCTTACAAGTAATATTCCCACCGAAATTGATGAAAATCTGTCATCTTTAAATAAACATTTTCCTCGAAACGCACATTAATTTACAATAATAATAAACAAACAACTGCAGGCCATGAAATATTTAAGGATTTTGTCTTGACAACCTTTAAAGACTTCATGTTCTGATAATCCTCTGTGTATCTAAAAGAAGTCATTTCTGGAAATGAGGTCTGGCCTCCTCTCAGCTCTGTGGAGCTGTCGGGGCACTGGAGAGTCTAATAACTCTGAAGTAGGCCACAGCGTCGCATGCAGATGTCGAGCTGCTCCCCGGCTCGGCCCTCGTGGCAGCCAGACACCAGGCCGGTTGGAGGCCAGGTGGAGGCCGGGTGGAGGCAGATCTGCCGGCGGTGGCGCCCCTGGCAGTCGCCTCTGGAAACCGCTGACATCGTGCCATTTTGTGTGAGCTGCTAACGAGTCGTCCTCCTCCTCCTCCTCGGCCATCACAACCTAGTTTCACAGAGAACAGGGTTTTTCAGTGACACAGGCAGATGATCTGTGCCATTTCAGTCATTTTTCCATATTCTAACTTCAGAAACCAGCTTCACGTTACACAACAGCACCGTCTCCAGGGATAATTCATCTAAAGGAGAATCTTTATGAGGCCATCCTTGGATTCTTGACTCTCGGTTTCCCTCAGATTTACGTGGTGACGATCAGCTGACCCTTGTGATTGACGTAGATTGTGATTTATCAGATCCATCCAGCTCTTCCCACAGAAATAACCTGGCATCCATCTCCATAGGACTCTTTTATGATGTTTTCTCCGTAGCATCCATCTTCCCCTCTGTGCCAAGGCCAGCTCTCATTCATCTGCAGTCCTTTCCCTCTCTTTGCTTTTCTCTGACACTACACATTGTGTTGTTATTTCCGATGGAAGTTCTCCTGATGCTGACAGTTTAGTTTTCGATACTTCGGTGTCATGTGGATCTGATGAACGACACATCTCTGCAGGAGATGTAAACAAAGACAAGTTTAAAAATGTTGTCGACTCCATCTCTTTTCCTTAACTTTAAATGAGGTGTGCTAAATGACTCTTTTAGAGAGAGAGCTCCTGCAGCTTCACCTCCCACGGCTGCAGAAATGCAATTAGAGCAAATGTGCTCCAGTCGATGTGCTCGGAGTTAGAAGTCCAACGTTTCAGCTCCACTTACATAAGACTCTACCTTTCTCTCTCTCTGCCTCCTCTACCAGTATAACCAGGTGTAAATCATGATGTGATTCCTATCTTTCAGTCGACGTGTGTTTGTCACTTTTTATTACAATCAGATTAGTTGCCATCGACGCACACGTGATAAATGAGGGGGTGGATTTGTGGGATTGGAAAAGTGTAAATGCCAGAATACATCATCTCAAGTGAGTGACCTGATCTTGGCATCTATTGATTTTCTTGTCCCTCTGCTGTCTCCTCTCTGTGCAGACTGACTGGGGGGGGGCAGCGGACCCTGCAGAGGAAGTGGACCTCCTTCCTGAAGGCCAGGATGGTTTGTTCCGTCCCTGAGTACGAGCTGCACCTCAATATCCTGCGCAGTGTGTTTGTGCTGCAGGGTCGGGACGCCCAGAGCAGCATCTTCTACGGCGTCTTTGGCCTTGAGTGGTAAGAGACGTTAAGTTCTGCTTTTATAGAGCGATGCAGTCGAGACGTCAGCAGCCCTATATGTGCTCTATATGTGCTCTATATCGCCCTCTACTCTATGCTGCTCTCTTTCCATATCACCCTCCGCTTTGCGATATATATTGAGCTCTATATTTCGCCCTATAACGCTCTGTACTGTGCAGACAGTCCAAGATGGCGGCACCGGTATCCAGGATACTTTGGCTTCATTCACAGTCGAAGAGGTGTGTCGTCCATCTTTATTTAGTCAGTGGTATTAAAGATCATTAAAGTTATTATTTCAAATTCCAGGTGAGTTGTTATTGAGCTGCTGTCGAAGCTGATGGACGACGGCTGCTATGAGTGTGTGTGTGTGTTTATGCTGATGTGCTGAGTCATGCTGCATAAAACTGTCCCGGTGGGGATGTAGAGGACTCCGCAGTAAATGGTGCTCTGTTTCTTCTTTGTGTCTTTTCTTATTTGTTTGACATTTGAGATCTCTCTTCTTCTTCTCTCTCTCTCTCTCTCTCTCTCTCTCTCTCTCTCTCTCTCTCTCTCTCTCTCACACCTGTGTGGGTGCCAGTCAACGCCGTGCATTAGTCACACCCGTGCATGAATGAGTAACCCCCCCCTCCCCCCGGGCGACACCTCTCCTCAGATTTAAAGACAGATTCTGGTTTCACGTCAGCCTCCCTCTCCTCACCTGAGTGCGTTTGAAGGTGTCTCACAGCGGACAGAAGAATGTGACGCACACATCCCCCCCCTCCCCCGTTACTAATCTTACCTTCCAGGCCTCAGATTAAGGGTCACCTGGCTGCCGACTCATGCTGCTGTTATGTGCTCGGACAAATCTTTTCTTTCGCAGGTGCTTCAGTAAAACCACAAATGGGTTTTATTTCTGACTCACAGGGAGTGGAAGTTATTCTAGCTCTCTGGCTAAAGGAGGGAGAATCACACACCTCCACTCCCACGTGTCCACACAAGACAAATAAATGATCACATCCAGGAGGAAAATGTGATGAAAAACAAAACGTCAACACCCGCAGAGTTTTCAGGGCTGTTTGAAATCCGACCCCGGTGGCAGTCGCTCCTCAATAACCTCTCAGTGTTTGTTCAGCGTTGAATCATTAATCCTGAGCGTGTGTCCTCTGGACGGGGGGGGGGTGTCGTCTTTCAGGAAGAACATCAAGGCCTCTGCGATTTGCCAGTACGCCTTCTCAGATGTGCAGAAGGTCTTCGAGGGGCCGTACATGGAGGTGCAGGACTCGAAGTGGAGGGAGTACACAGGGAAGGTGCCAGAGCCGAGACCTGGATCTGTAAGTTCAAAATAAAACTTCATACGATCATTTTATTATCCGGCTCTTCCCCCCCCCACTGGTTCATACAACCCTTTTTCTCAGTGTATAACAGATCGGCACCGGGCCCAGGGCATCAACTCGTCTCGTGACCTCCCAGACAATGTCCTCACCTTCGCCAGGAGGCATCCACTCATGGCCGGCCAGGTGCACCCAGTGGGAGTGCGCCCCCTGTTGTTCAAGAGGAGCGTCAACTATGTCAAGATAGTCGTGCACAGGGAGCCGGCGCTGGATGGAAACATCTACACCGTCCTGTTTTTGGGAACTGGTGAGTCCAGCGACTCCGGTGGAAAGACCTCCTCTAGGACCTTCTCTATTTAGTTGTGTGTATTGTTATCCCATTGTCCTGTTTGACGAGGTTGTGTCTCCTCCTGCAGATGACGGCTGGCTGCACAGAGCTGTGGACATCGAAGGAGACATGCACATCATAGAGGAGCTGCAGCTGTTTGACCAACCTCAGCCCGTGGAGAGCCTGGTCATATCCTCGGCTCTGGTACGTTTGCATGCACGCCCAAATTAACCGGGGTTTAAATGGACGATGACATAATCGATCACGCTGTGGCTGATAAATTAGCATGATGTTGACATTTGATTTTCATTTATTAATCCGAATTAGTAAATTACATAATTTCTATGTCTCCACACCAGCAACAGCTAGAGGCAAGAGGCATTCTATTTTGGATTTGTTGGTGGATCCCATTCTGAACACGATATCTCAAGAAGACATTGAGGGAATTTCTGCAAATTTTGTACAAATGTTCAGTCGGACTTAACGATGAACTGATTAGAGTTTGGTGGGAAACGGTCAAACATTTCCTGTTGTAATTCGTTTTCTCTTTTGTTTCACAGCGGAGCGTCTACGTGGGCTCACACTCTGGAGTCGTGCAGGTTCCGATGTCGGCCTGTCGGAGATACACTTCCTGTTACGACTGCGTGTTCGCCAGAGACCCGTTCTGCGGCTGGGACGGGGGGGGCGTGCGTGGAAATATCCTCCAGTGCACAGAGGTGAGGTGGACTCTAAGTGATGGAATAATGTTTAGCCCAGTTATTATTAATATTATTATTATAAACAACCTCTTTCAACATAATAAGTCTCCTGTAAAACGGAGATGAATCATTTTGACAGTGTTCACTTTTGCATAACTCGACCTTTCCAGCCGATGTTTACTTCTTCTCCTTCGGGGCACAAAACAGATCCTGGAGTCTTATTAATTATTAATACGCTTTACTTTCCCTTCCGACTCTTTATGAAAGCAGGTCTGAGACAATGTAGTCGACCTCAATTTGTCTCATCAGCTCGGTGCAGCTCAGCGGGAGCTTCATCAGGACTGGGAAGGTTTGAATTACAAATGAGTTACCCTCTAAAAACCCACTGAAAGAAATTAGGAGAAACTCATTCCGGTTCTTAAAACACTTTTTCATATCTTAAATCAGCATTTAAAAGAGAGAAACACTTCAGGCTTTAAACTGTTATTTAATGATGATTACTTGTTGTAAGTAGAAAGATTTGTCAATTTATTTGTCGATTTGCTTTAATAAAATGTTTGAGTTCTTCCTCTTGAAAGAACCTGAATCCTCTCAAATTAAAACCACTGGAAGACATTTTTTTATTAAAACTTAAATCATCAATTCTTAGTCTTAGCATCTTGTAGAGTGTTTTTAGTCGTGTACTGTTTGACCTGAGGATACTGGGAGTGTTGGGTTTCAATCATCTCACCAAACACACTCTCTCTCTCTCTCTCTCTCTCTCTCTCACACACACACATACCCAGACACACACTCTGGCTCCATCTTGCACTGGGGCCTGTTTGTGCCCCTCTTCATTCACTCTGCATGAATGAGTCGCAGACATCTTAATCTCCACCGCTGCTCTGGACACCTCGGCCTCTCCTGTGGATCTGTTGTGGAGCGTCTGAGGCAGCAGCACAGTCGGGGGACGTTAATGGGAAACCTTACGTTATCCTGGTTTACAGCCTGTTTTCAAATGGCCACTTCATCCTGAAGCAATGACATTATTTTTGTTATCAGTCTTGGAGAAATATGGCTCCAGAGTAAAACAGGATTATTCTGAGCTGCACTGGGTTTTAAAAAACGACTTTTCAATATTCTCTCGCTCTGCCTTCAGCCTCAGTGGATCAGAAACTATAAAATTAAATGTTTTTTTTGTTGCAGAAAACTTTGTGTTGCTGTCCTCTGACTGCAGATGTGTTGGAGTATTGTGTAATCTCTGCTGTGTCGGCCTCATTGAGTCGTTGTTTTCACTTGGTCTCGTGGTGTTTGACGGCTCTGGGGTTGTGTTTTCACCAGGAAACCAACACAATATAACTTTTCAACCTTTAATCAGCAGCTTGATTAAAGTAAGTTTGATGGAGAATGTTTCCTCTCTCGTTCCCACTCCTCCCACTGAACCTCTCAGTGGGAACCATCTCCTGTGCTTCTGCTTAAATCAGGTTTAAATACTCAGTGACTGAATTTTAAATCATCTTATTTCAGGTCAAACATAACTCAGGATATTGTGAGAGGGATCAGAGGCTGCAAGGAGAATTTAGGAAACGGTATGTTACACACACACGCACGCACACACACACACACACACACACACACACACAAACACACACTACTCTACATCCGATCTGCTTTTAATTCTTTATTCTCACCTGCCGCTCAGTGTCCTTGGTGAGTTTGCCTGCCTCTCTCTCTCTCTCTCTCTCTTTCTCTCTCTCTATCTCTCTCTCTCTCTCCCACACACACACTCTCACACAGATTATGGGGTAAAAGAAGTCCAACACACACACACACACACACAAAGACACACACACAGACACACACACCTCTTTTCTCCGCCTGAAACTCCAGCACTTAGTAGCTATTAAGAGATTCCAGGGTGTGCGTTCCCCACCCCACCCCCCCCAGGTCCCAGCGCTCACATTCTAATCAGCTCCTCTGCTGCCGGAGGTCAGGCGGTCGTGCTGGCTGCATTGCAGAGCTCGCCACGTTTAAAGAGGCTTATGAAATGTAATAGAAAGCGATGGCGGTGGGTTGAGCCGTGCAGGTTGCTCACCTCCTGCTGCTCTACATCTCATCTCTGTTTTGTGTCTCTTGTCCTCAGTCGTCCATCGGCGGCGCTCTGTGATGTCGGGCGACGACGTGCTGCTCCAGTGTGAACTACGCTCCAACCTGGCCACGCCCCGCTGGACCCTGAATGGCAAAGACCTCCAGGGGTTCGACCTGACCTCGGGCTACCGCATCGGCACGGACGGCCTCCTCATCATCGGCGCCCGGGCCCAGCAGAGTGGCTCCTACCGCTGCCTGGCCGTGGAGAACTCCGTCTCGGTGCTGGTTTATCTTTACACGGTCCGGGTGCACACTGACCCGTTCTACCCCGTGGAGCCCGACGCCACCAGCACCCCCACCACAGTTCCCAGCCCAGCTGTCGTCTCCACCAGCGGCCCCACCGAGCAGCCCCTGCCCTCGCCCCCCGCCCCGCTGCCTCCGGGACCCGAGTTCCAGACCTACAACCACATGGAGGCCGTGTACATCTCCCTGGTGGCCGTGCTCGGAGGCCTCTGCCTGGTGCTGAGCGTGGTGCTGCTCTACGTGAGCTTCTGCACCAGGCGGACCTCTCGGGACCCAAAGTTCTCCCAGCAGGGGCTGCGGGTCCTGGGCGAGTCCGAGAGGAAGAGGAGCTCCCTCTTTGAACTCACAACCATCTCCAGCCACTGCAACGGGCGCCAGGCGCGTCACTCCATGTCGATGCCGAACTTCGCGGACATGGGCGACGGTTTCCTCCAGATCGTTCCAGGTCAGGGAAACATGTCCCCGTCCAAAACGCCACCGCCAGCCCCTCCCCTTCCGATGCCGCCTCCCCTTCCCAACATGGACTACGCCAACGGGCTGTCGGCCACGCTGCCCAGCGTGCTGAGGAAGATGAACGGGAACAGCTACGTGCTGCTGCGGCAGGCCGACCACGAGGGCACGTCGCCGCTCTACCACTCCTTCACAGAGGAGCTCAACAGGATCCTGGAGCAGAGGAAGCACACGCAGCTGGACCTGCAGCCGGACGAGAGCTCCATCTAGGACGTCCCTCTCCGTCTTTGTCCCACGAGTTATTTATTTTTACCCCAGCTGTGACCCGTAGTCGTGGGGAGAACTGGAACGCTGCTGCCGGAGCCCCTGATCGGAGATGTTCAGCCTCCTGCGACACATGCTCCACAATGGACAACATTAACCAGAGATTGATATTCGATTCGGCCAAACACGACAGCACAAGAAAAAACCATGAGGAGGAAACGTAATGCTCCTCAGTCGAACCACACTAAAGGCAAAGCTGCTAAATGGGGCAAAGGTTAAAAACATAGGAGGTCAGGAGGCGATTCTGTCTCTTTGAGCCTGAGGAAGTTTTCTGTGCCGTGTAATGTTAACCCTCTGTGGGGCGTGAGGTCACACTTCCTCTCGGCGCGCCTGGTCCCCGTGTGTCGCAATGAGCGCGTTCCTGTTTTTGCCCACGGCTTCGTTGTGGTTCCTCTCTCCGGAGGAACAAAGGTTTGACTCGTCCGTAGTCGCAGGACTGGACTCAGATTCTCAGAGTCTGATGGTGGTAATAACTTGATTGAGGTGGATTTTGTGGCAACGTGTACGAACTGTTACACAGTCCAAAACAAGAAACACAACATTAACGGCTAACAAGGAGAACAAGGCCCAACTCGTCACATCCGACCACAGTGTTGACTTCTAAGAAATGCACTAATCTTTCAAGACTACTGGACAAGTGAAAGGCTCACGCTCTGAAGTGCACGTGGAAAAGACAACAGCAAATTAACATACACAAACTATGACAAATCAAACTCACACTACAGCAGTTTAACAAAAACACGACAAAAATGGTAAATCCCTTCTGCAAATCGTCCAATCAGCATCAGTCCTCATCACTGACAGGTACACAGAGGTTAATACTGTGTTTTGGGATGTGTACTCGACTAATTGTCCGATAACAAGCCTCATATTTCTGTGAAAGCGGCAAAAACCCACAGTTGTTTCAATCCCACGGTGAAATACAGCTTTTATATGGAGCATCACTTTAAGAAGACAGTTCTGTTACCGTGCACGACACAAAACATGTTTGAGTTTATTTTCTAAACCACTCTTTTATCGTCTTTTACTCTAATGTAAATATCAATATTCACAGCACAGCTACAGCAGTGAGTACAATTGTGTTGTGTCTGTTCTAATAGAGGTTAAACTTTTACTTTTAGAATGATTCAGGAAGAGTTTAAAGTCTTGAACCAGGACGAGCGGCTACAAGATGAATCGTGATCATAAAACATTTGATTTAGAGCAAATGGGGAAAAAAAAGGCAAAGGTACAAGACTGTGAACTTAATTATTTAAAGAGTGAAGAAACTACGCTTCCCATAAACCATTGTGATCAACACCAACTCCCACTGCTTCTTCTTGAATTGTGTTGTGGTGATTTTGTTTCCTCCTGAGATAGAACGATGACACTTATATTTCAAAGCACTGGATTCTTTTCAGATCATTTTGTCACAACAAGGAAAATAAACAGAAAATGGTAAATGACAGATTTCCTTGTCCTCCGCCCGGTGGCAAAGTTTCCCAAACCAGCAAAGCGAGGACCTTCACAAAAAGCCTCCTCAGTGTTTACCTGACATCAGAGCAATGTTAAAACAACACAAACTGCCGAGCGGACAGTTTTCCTTCTGGCAACACAAACAGCGCGATGATGGAGTACGGGCAGAACGTGTAGAGAGAAGTGGCTGAAATGAATCTCGGGTGTAATTTGTAAACGTGTCACGGCCAAATAAAGAATCTGTCTCTGCAGCGAGGCCTTGAATCAGCAGCCGCCGTCCTCTCCGGTGACTCACAGCGAGCATCTGTCAGGGCGACAGTATAACGGCAGCAGTTTGGCTCACCTCCACCAGGAGAGGACGGAGGGGAACATACTTGACCTTCATGTCCCGGTGGAGAGATGAGATGATGATGAGACGAGGCAGTTTACTCTGATCCTCTCGTTTTTCCCTTGAAAGTCACTTTGTTATGAACCTGGACGGAATCATAACGGAGGAGATGCACTGGGGCGGAAAATGTGCTGGTGTGGATTGAGAAACCTCGGCTTCAGAGTCCTCACCTTGAGTTCTGGTGGTTTTTAATTAACTGAAGCAGACGGTTGGATGAGAGATGAAACGTCTAAAAGTGACCATCAGCCACAGATTCAGCTTTTCTTTAAGACAGAAACACTTTATGATTATTCAAAAGTTTGCTCCTCTGCTTAGACAGGGAGCTCTTTGCAGTTGGTTTGAGGTGAACTCAAACTTCAACCGTCTCCTCGTGATGTTACACAAACATCAATCTCTCCTTTGAACAAATCTATCAAAGTTTTGATTGAGGATTTGTTTTTCCACATTTTCTTAGATTTCTAAATGAATAATTCATGTTAATTAATGAAAAACAAACTGACAAATTTCCAGGGACTGATATTTATGAGTGTGTGAGATCCTGATAAGAATCTGGATCCAGTGAATTCCATAAGCAAATATGCATTTTGCTCAGTATTTGTTTGTTTTTGTGCATTATTTCAAAGTGTAACAGAGGATTTAGTACAAATAGATATTCTTTAAAAAATAAGTTAGCTTAGCTTTCTTGCCCGACACTTTCACCTGCTCTACACGTCCTGGTTATTCATGCATGGTCGCATGTTTTCAGCTTTCTTCTCTTCCTCCTCTTCTTCCTCCTCTTCATCCTTCTCTCTCCCCCTGACCTCGGCCTCCTTTGTCTCCCCCATCTCATCACCCCTGCACCACAGCATCATCTGCTCCTCACATGTACTCTCTCTCTCTCTCTCTCTCTCTCCCTTTCTCTCTCTCTCTCAAGGACCCTGCTGAGTTTACAAATGGCCGTGGTGCCCCTGAATCAATTAGAGCCAGTTTTCAAAGAGCACTTGAGTTTGTGTTTGGTTGAAGGGCAGAGAGAAATGTTCTGCATCAGTTCAACACACACTTTGACTCGTTCTCATGTTTCTAGAGGGACTTGAACTCTAGAGAATGTCCTCACGATTGGAGCTGGACCTTCTCCTGAGGGTTTTTATCCTTTCGCATGTGAAACGCAGCAGGAAGAATCTCTGCTCAGACAGGAAACATCATCAACACGCCAAGTCGCTCCTGGTGAATCCTCCAGAGAATCTCCTGTTGTACATGCGCTCATTCGGACATTAACCGGAGCTTCTACCCTGAGGACAATGTCAGGAGATTCTCTGGAGTTCAGTGCAATGTCGAAATCAAGTTGAGTGCCATTTATCTCTTGTGCTTCCTGTAAGTGTCACACAGATTAAACATGGAGCTGATCCGTGTGAATTTAATGGTGTGACTCACTGGAAATGCTTCTGTTGGGTTAAATGTATTGCAGTTTCAACTTGCTCCCCATGTCTGATATAACAAACTGAACAATCCTGAACACGTGAGAAGCTTCATCTGATTCTGCTGCTTCTCTCTCTCGCTCTCTCTCTCTCTCAAGGACGATGTGTTTACAGCAGCCTGTGGCTCTGCACTGTAAACTGTACTGTCCCTCACGTGTCACTGGTTTCACATTCATCTTGTTTCTGTACTCGAACCCTCAGTGAAGCTTTGGTTTTATCAGATTCTGTGACGGTAACGACATCCTGCTGATTCAAAATGCAAGCTACGCTATATTTAAAGTAGGTGTAGATTATTTCTTTAAGTGGTGGCCGAAGAAACTGGTGTAGAGTTTGCAATTTGCACAGTTGTTGCTAATCCTTTGTATTATTCCCCTGTGATCTGTGGCACTTTCCTTCATCTTGGTTCTGTACGATTTCCTGATGTTGACAATGAAGCTCCTTGTCTGTTGGTTCAACCACCTGAGCTGTTTCTCTTATGTTGGATCTTATCATCTTATTTATTTGTGTTCATTAAACTTGCTCATGTGCAGACTGGAAAAAAAAGAAGGTGTTTTGCAATACGTCCTATGTCCACAGGGGAAGTCAGGAAGTGAAGCTGCAGGACGTGTCCACACTGGATCGTGTTCTCCAGACGATTCCCGGGGGCTGTCAGCTGGGAGGGGGTGGGGGGTGTGGGGGTGATGAATTTAACTGGTGTCAGAGATGAATGAAAAAATCTGGCGAGAGGTGAGAATTAAAAAACAAACACATTTTCACATCATTAGAATTTAAAAAAAATTGAATTCCAGTCTTTAATCTGCACCTGAGCACAGTTAGGATTCACAGATGATTAAAGTTGAGCCTCTTTTATTGTCTAAACACTAACTGCTGTCTATACTGTATGTTTATGCAATGGTATGAAGTAACTAAGTACATTTACTCAGTTGCAGTACTGTAATTAAGTACATTTTTAGGTACTCTGCTACTCTACTTCAGTTCAGAAGCGATATTGTACTTTTTACACCATTACATTTATCTGAAACTCTAAGAGATTCAAATTTGATATATTAAATATATTTCATATTAGACTAAAATACTGTATAGTTATACACAATATATACAGTATTACATTTTAATCATTTACTGTATATAGTTTTTTTATTAATATGTATTTAAGTGATATATGGTATAACTGTAATAGACAATATAGAGTTGCTAAAATGAACCTTAACATTCAACTGCTGTACTCAACAATTGGTATTTTTACTTTTGATACCTAAAAGTACATTTTGGAGCTAATACATCAATACTTTTAACGTGGTATTAATACTTCTACTTAAGTAATAGGTCTGAATGGTGCCAGAGGGAAAGTAGGGCGAGCGTTTAAAGTAAAAAAAACATGAATTTAGGACGAGACGTGAAAAGAACACTATTGTATCTGAACTGATCTCCTGTCAGATCTTCTGTTCCTGCTTCAGTCGGATCAGATGACGACTCTGTGCTCGAGGTCGAGTGTCGTCCCTCAAGTTACCACACAAACATCTGTGGTGTTCATTTAACCTCTGGATCATTTAAAAGGTTGTGCATCGAGAAATCCTTCAACCCTCATCAGCTAAAAACTGTAAAGAGACACTTGTGTTGATGTTGATGTTATTCTGACAAGCTGTTCAAATCTAAATTTAAAACACTAGTAGCAAGATTCACACAATTCTTTTTTATTTCATACAAGGTTGCAGCTGCTCTTCAAAATAAAACAGTTATCTGCTGTTGAATATGTGTCCGGTGGATTCATGTGGAGTCTATTCAAACGTGGCATTCAGAGCCGCGTGTGTTCTCCTGCCCGGCTCGAGTGGCTCTGCTGCCGGCGGCTGAAGGACACGACAAAAACACACCGAGCCGGTAGTGACGTCTTCTGCAGGAGGAACCTCCAAAATTGATTCACTGGAACCTGCTGCAAACACGAGAACTGGGTGACCCGTGCTGACGAAACGCAGCTCTCAGGAGGAGCTGGAAACAGATGGAGAGAGTCGAGTCCTTAGACAGAGTCCTGCTTCTGGGGCTTGATGGGGCCGATGGCCGGGGGCCGGTTGGTGAACGGGTGCCACTGGCCCTGGATGCTGGGGTTGTCCGTGTGGAAGGGTTTGCGGAGGCGCATGATCTCCAGGCCGGACTGATTGGCCAGTTTGGTCAGAAGCTCTGAAATCTGCGGGGACGTTTTGCTGGTGACGAATTCCTCCCTCACGTTGCCGTTGACTGCAGGAAGAGGAAAAGAGAAGAGGAAAAGAGAAGAGGAAACCATGAATCATACTTTGGTCGCTGACACAAACGGCTTCTGGTGAAATGTCGCAGTGTCAACAAGAACTTCAGGTTTCTGAGGGAGACGAGTTTATAAGTCTGGTGAAACCTCGGGTGGTGTGTTCACCTCTGCCTGAATCGATGGAGGTCTCAGAACAGCCAGGGTTATACTGCCCCCTAGAGTACCTCACAGGAGTAACAAGCACATTCGCTTTTCTTATGTCTTTATTCTAAAAGCCACAGACTGATTTGAACCCTGAACCTTTTCTATTGAAACCATGTCTTTGTATTGAATGATTTAACGTGACCAAGGTATATATTAAATAAAACTATTTGCTTATAAATAAAGTATTTAATCATCTTGGAAATGAATGTACTGAATAGGCACTTTAAACTACAGGCATATGAACTGACATTCCTGTCTAATTAGCTAATTAATATGGTGCTGATTAATTTGTGGAGCTTAACATTTACTTAAAATATAATATCTGTCCTGAGGTCTCTACAGTTCCAAACACATGAAGGAAACAGCTTGTTTACATTGGGTTTAATGGATTTCTGTCAGTAATTTGTTAACTTGCTTTCTGTGAAACAAACAGGAAACTACAGGACCCAATAAACTACCACAGTGGTTCCTTTAGATCCTTCACAGATGTTTGAAATCCACTTACGATACTCTGCCACCACTTTGGGGATCCTGCAGGTCTGAGGCGACACGTACACCACGGTGCCCGGGTTGTTCTTGGCGTAGTCCACCACCCCCTCCTCGATGAAGTCCCTGAGAGAAGGAGAAGAAGGAAGAGGAGGAGGTGAGGAAGTGATGAGGAGGAGGTGCTGAGGGACACGGGGATCGAACCTGTGACCTTCATCCTGTATGTTTGCTTACCTGACTCCCAACGAGCTCTGAGCGTTCTTGGAGAAGACGATGGAGATCCGCTTGAGCTGCGGCACGTAGCGGCCGAGCCCGTTCCGCAGGACACTGGCCAGGAAGCGGCTGGGCGTCCCCCTGGAAGACATCTGGACACGGGCGGGTGACTGTCGGTCCTGAAGAGGGACACGGTGTAAGAAGCGTGTCCCCCGGAGGAGAAGAAGGAGGAGAAGGAGGAGAAGGAGACGCTGGACAGCAGCTTCCGTCTCAGAGGACGAGTTCACGGGCAGTGTGTGCAGAGGTGTCCGTCCCCTAAAGAGGCCCGGGGGGAAACATGTACCTGACATCCCCCCTTTTTTAAAACTAAATTATAGAACAATATGAGGAATTTAAATGATTAGAATTCAATTAAAAAAATAATTTATATTTATATTTAATAAAGTGTGGACGTTTTGTATCGTGAATTTGCTCTGCGGGTGATCCTCTTAAGCTTCCGTCCTGTGTTTCACACGGACTTGTTTTGGTAACGCACCGAAAGCCCGGGTGAGAGGAGCATGGAGGAGAGTGGAGGCTGATGACACGAGCTGGTAAGTGGAGTATTATGGGATTTATCTCTTGATTTATCTCGCTGTGTTTGTAGCTGAAGCTCTCATGCACGCGCACACGCTCATCCTCATGCATCGTGCGTGTGCGTGTGATTTTAAAACTAACGGTTTCCTGTCCTCTGTCCTCTCTGGGATCATCCAGGTGAACTCAAACCTTCCATGTTCTCCTGGAGGCGGATGTGTGTTGATGACGTGGTGTCTGCTGCAGGTTCCCTGTCCCGTCCAGGTGGGTGATGTGGAGGAGGCTGCTGCTCAAGGGCACCTCCTGCCTCCTGCAGGCGGTGGACCCGAAGGTGCTGCACCACAGACCTCTCTCCTCCCTTTGTCTGAGGCTGCCCCCCCACAGGCTCCTCCACAGGCCCCCTCGGGCTCCGTGCGCGGGTGCACGGTACCTCCTGGCCCACGGTGGCACCAGGACCTACAAGAAGGATGCCAAGTCCCCCGTGGAGCTCCCAGCGACCCCCATCACCGTCACTGAGATCAAACAGTACATCCGCTCTAAGGACGTCCCCTTCCACGACGGCTACAGCTGCCTCCACATCCCGAGCATCTTCGTGGAGCCGTCGGCGAGGAGGGACGCCTTCTCCCTGTTCGTCGACAAAACCACCGGGCAGTTCCTGTGCAAGGACACGCTGGTGGAGGGGAGCTGGGAGGATCTCCAGGACTGCCTGGAGGTGATGCAGAAGGAGGAGCAGGACGTCCTCAGCCCCCACGTGCTGCTGGGCTATCCGGACAGCATGGAGGAGCAGGAGGAGAGGGACAGGGAGCTGAGGGAGGTGCAGAGGATCTGGTCCAGCGCCGTGCCCCTCACCGACGTCCCAGAGGAGGAGGCTCTGCTGATCAAAACCATGTTCCAGGTAATTAGTGAAAGAACTGCAGGTTAATGACCCGTCACCATCACCGTCCATTTGGTATCGTGGTAATCCATCCTGTGGTTTTTGTTTAATCATGTTTACAAACAAACACAGATGAAAACAAATGTGGGACAAACATCCACAGAAGAATCAACAGATTTTACATTATCAATAGATAGAAATCGGTAAGGAAGGTAAAGGTTGAAAAGGAAAACCAACCCTGATCTTAATTTAATGTATGTTCATTTATCTTAAAGTCTTTCCACATTTTATTGTGTAGATTTTAACACAATCTTAGTTACGTCTTTGCTTTTGTAACTGTTGAAAATATATGTCGTAAAAAATGTATTAATTTAACATTTAAAGAGTTTTTCAAATTCTTTTAAGCTGAAGCATTTTAATTAACAATTAAACATATTTTTTAGGAATATCGAATACAATTGACACGTTAAAATAAATCCTCCATCATTCATATTAAATTCAGATGATAACAGGTTTGTTACACATGTCGATGGTCCTGGGATTAATTTGATCTGTGAAAAGCTGAATCACAAAATGCTTCAGCAAAGGAAAAAAGAAAATACTTCCGACATGTCAGGAAATGTTTTGATTATTGTTATCGTTTTGTTTCAGATCACAAAGGTTTCTAACGCAACCCTGAAGAAGTTCGGAGTGAGGCTCTTCAAACCCACCAAGAGTCTGGTGTTCCCGTGGTTCGGCGGACCCGACTGCTCTCTGAAGGGAGTGAAGCTCCTCTCGGCCCAAAGCACGGACACCGACAAAGTCACGTACAACGAAGCTACTGTCCCAAAGTGCAGCTCTTACTACAACCTGTTCGGCCTCCCCCTGGTGGGCCGCATGGACTCGGAGGTGGTGCTGACGGGCCACGAGCTGGACACTCTGGCTGTGAGTCAGGCCACGGGTCTCCCCAGCGTGGCTCTCCCTCGCGGAGTCAGCTGCCTTCCTCCCATCCTGCTGCCGTACCTGGAGCAGTTCAAGCGGGTGACGCTGTGGCTGGGAGGCGACATCCGCTCCTGGGAAGCGTCCAAGATCTTTTCCCGGAAGCTGGGTCTGAGGCGCTGCTCTCTGGTGCGTCCGGGGGAGTACCGGCCGTGTCCAGTGGAGGCGCTGGCTCAGGGGAAGAACTTAAACCACATTATCAAAGCCTCCATTCCAGCAGCCCACAAGTCCATAGTGTCCTTCAAGCAGCTCAGAGAGGACGTGTACGGGGAGCTGCTGAACACTGAGCAGGTGGCCGGAGTGAAGTGGACCAGGTTCCTGGAGCTCAACCGGATCCTGAAGGGTCACCGCAAGGGGGAGCTGACGGTTTTCACAGGTATAAGAAACCCAGACAGCAGGCCAACGTTTATCTGTAATCTGTCCTGAAAAAGAATTCATTTGGGACGGGAACCTTTGAGTGCACGTTGTAAACACTTATCTGGCTGTGTGTCTTTATCCAACAGGTCCTACTGGCAGTGGGAAGACCACCTTCATCAGCGAGTTGGCTCTGGACCTCTGCATGCAGGGCGTCAACACGTTATGGGGAAGCTTCGAGATCAACAACGTGCGTCTGGCTAAGATCATGCTCACACAGTACTCCATGCAGAGGCTGGAGGAGAACCTGGAGCAGTACGACTTCTGGGCGGACAAGTTTGAAGACCTGCCGCTCTACTTCATGACGTTTCACGGGCAGCAGAACATCAAGTGAGACTCGTGGGGCAGTGCCACGGGAATCCAGAGAGCTTGAAGTCCCTGATCTGACCCGTCTCTAAACTTGTCCCCTTGTCCACAGGGCGGTGCTGGACACGATGCAGCATGCTGTTTACCTCTATGACATAAACCACGTCGTCATTGACAACCTGCAGTTCATGATGGGACAGGAAAACCTCTCGGTAGACAAGTGAGTGAGACTGATGACAAATATGAAGATTTTAATAAAAGGGAATCGTCCACCTGCTTCTTCAGTCCCAGTTCTTCTAAATGTTGGCTTGTGTGATGCAGGTTCGCGGTTCAGGACCACATCATCGGGGCGTTTAGGAAGTTCGCCACCAACAGCAGCTGCCACGTGACTCTGATCATCCACCCGAGGAAGGAGGAGGATGATCGTGAGCTGCAGACGGCTTCGATCTTTGGTTCTGCTAAGGTGAGAAGCAGAAACGCTTAATCCTTTAAATCCATTCCCTGAGGGATGTAACTGAAGGATTCAAATTAGAGCAATAGAGTGTTATCACAAGACAGGAGGAGAATTTACTGACAGTTAAAACATTATGGATGTTTTGAGGGTCTAGCCACATTATTTGAAAGTCATAAAAAAACATCTTGACCTTTAACCTCCCCCCATCTCCTCCTCCAGGCCAGCCAGGAAGCCGACAACGTCCTCATCCTGCAGGAGAAGAAGCTGGTGACGTGTCCCGGCCGCAGGTCTCTGCAGGTGACCAAGAACCGCTTCGACGGGGACGTGGGCATCTTCCCTCTGGACTTCCTCAAGTCCTCGCTCACCTTCTCGGCTCCCGTCAAGGGCAAACACAAACTGAGGAAGGTCGCCTCCAAGCCGGAGAACGAGGAGTCGGAGGAGGACGAGGCGGGGGGGAAGAAGAGCCCGGTTAAAAAGGAGAAGGCAGAGAAAGCAAACAAATCAACAAAGACTCAAAAACCTGCAACTGGAAAGTAAACCAACCAGAACTCATTCATATATATAAAAAAATATATATATATATAACCCTAAGCATTCATATTTGATGAAAGCCAAAAAGTTGCCATCATGTATTTTACCTAAAAGATGTCAGTTTTATGTCCGTCACAAAGTGAAGGTTTTTAGTTCTGGATAATGAGACTTGAGTTGAACCCTTTTCTAAAAGTGTTAAAGTTTTTCTGTTTCAAAAGATACTGTGACACAAAGCTACTGATTTCATGTGTGAACACTGTCGTATATCAGGAGGACATCAGCACTAACAGAGAACCACTGTGTTCTGAATTATGATTTATTGAACCAGCTGCTTTATTAAAAAAAAATGAAATCAAACGGGGCAAAGTCTCTGCTGAGGAGGTTGTGTTCTCGTCTGCGTTTGTTTGTCCGTGAGCAGGATTACAAAAAACTACAGATAAGATTTCCATGAAATCTTGTGGAGATACACATCAGGACCTGAAAATCCTGTAATATAGTTTATTCGACATTTCCATTGATTTCTCAGAGAATAATTCATGGATCTTGATGAAAGAAATCAGTCATGTTTGAAGGGTGTGTTTAATTTGCAGCTGTATTTCAATTTTCGGGCAGCAGAGGGCAGTGTGACACATTTGACTCCAGACAGGAGCTGATGTGACTAAACCACAATAAACATCATGGTTTCTTATTTACTAACTGCAGACATGTGCAACTGATTCACGTTTGTCTCGATGCGTCAGGAGAGACTGTTTACACGTTGCAGAAGTAACAAGATTTCATAACCTCTATGTGTGTGTCTGTGTGTATAAATACACATGTATATACAGTGCGGTGATAAGGTGAACAATCTGCCTTGGTGCAGGTGTGTGAGCTCTGAGTGACCTTCCAAAGGTCAAGATGTCTTTAGTTAAATAACAGTTAAAACTGGAAGTCGAGCTCACACCTCCGCCAAGACCCAACAATCAAGACTCTTTGTTACAGGTTTCTATCAGTCCCCTGAACACACCTGACTTTGTTCATCAAGAACTTAATTGCAATGTTAAAGAAAGCAGGGGAGAATAATCCTGGCTCTGCACCAAATGCAATGGAATATTTCCTGACTCATACTTCATCCTTCTGCCAAGTTCCATTCTAATCCTCCCAGTGTGTTTTTTGTGTAAAGCTTCTAACAAACAGACAAACAAACAACCTCCCTGGTTGAAGGTTATTAGCTCCAGATGTCTGTGTGAGTTCTAAACACGCGTGTGTGCCACTGCACAATCTGCAGGAGTTAAAGTTGATCCTACTCTGTTCAGATAGAAGTTATAATCGCTGCTGCAGATAATGAAGCGGGGTCAGATTTCACATGTGACCAGGTTCCAAAGGTTTGCATCCACCCGCCTGATACCTGCTCTTTACTCCAGCGTCACATTACTCAATCCATTATTTACACCGAGTGACTTTTAGTAAATGCAAAGTGCGTTTCAAATCATCTCTCGCATGAATACTTCATGGGTACGATCGATGGAACCTGCCCGGCCTGCACGGTTACACAGAAACATTCAGAGGTGTGTTGTGTTGTGCTGCTGGGATACGACCTCGCTCCACGTGTCGTGTTTCATCACCACGAAGCCGAATGAAGCTCACATTTACAATAGAGAGGAAACACTTCATTGTGGGAATAGATCCTTTGTGTTTTATTTCTGGGCCTCACAGTAAGACTCAATCTGATCAAAGAAAGATTTATGATATTTGCACATTAAGACACAAGAGGCACCAAACACATCTCTTATAAACTCTTCTTTTATATCTTGGTCCCAGAGTGGAGCCTCTCCAGCTCTTTCCTGGCTCCTGCTCTGAGGGACCGGTCCAGGGAAGCTCCTCCTGGCACCAGACCCACTTTACACTTGGTATGTGGAGCCCTGAGCTCCTCAGAGAGCAGACGTTATATTAATATTGTTTTAAACCGTGGGAACGATTCCTCGGTAGTTGACCAACATAAATCACTGAAGGATGATGTCAGGGTTTTGATCCAAACTTAATCTTGTGTCCTGTCTTTAAATGTGTGTTTCTGTGAATGTTTCACTGGTGTGTGTGTACACTGTGCTGCTGGTAATGACTCCAGGCTGTGGGCTGGATGGGTCCTGGTGTCCTCTGGACCGTGAGGGGGCCTCTGAATGGGGCTCTTTGTGTTTGCAGGCATTGCTGCGCTCAGATGATGGTTCCACTGTCGCCTGCCAGCTCCTCAAAAGACGTCAAATTACACAGAGTTGCGTGAGGGTGCACGCGCAGTCGTACTTTGAACTCTCAAATATTTACACTCTGGAGCCATTAGTCATACTCTTAATAGCGTTACTGAGCTTCATCCAAGGGCGCTTTGCAGATAGCTGCTCCACTTCTCTGTTTCTTATCGGAGTGAACAGTTGGTGAAAATACAAAACTACAAATGTAACTAGGTTAAATGGAGTCAGAGCACAAAGCTGGACGCTGATTGTTCTGCTTCGTTTTTAAAAGCTCTTTCAGATCTGAGCGTTGCATGCTTCTTCAAATAGTTTCCATCTGGAGATGAAACGACTCGAGTTACTCAGCTTTTTAATCACGAAGGAAACAAATCGTGCGTAGAGCAAACAAATTCCCCTTCATTAAAAGGGCTAAAGGACACGAGAGGACGGGGATAGAAAGATGTTTCAGCTGCAGAAGAACCCTGACGTACGACCCGATGTCACAATGAAGAGTATTTGAATGGATCCACTCCACAAACTGATTTAACAAACAGGAAGAAGAAGAATCCGGGCCTTATAATGACCCGAGGAACCTGAGCTCGAGGATCCAGCTGCTGCCGCTGAGGATGACATGCGAGCACGGCGCTCCGCTCCATTAGCTGCTCGTCATTTAGCCAAATGTTTGGGTCTGGAGGTAATTTCAAGACCCTCAATCAGAGTTAATCAGTCAGGAGCTTTGACGCTGCTCAGTGACTTCATCAACACGGGATCATATTATTCACTTTCTGCTGATCCTGGTTATTGTGTAGATCAGATCATGCATCTGTATTATTACCACAGTTATATTTTCGTCTGTGTGTGTTTGTTTGTTTGTAATTTCCCTGACTTAAGCTTTGTTGTAATCCATCCAGTGGTGTGTGTCACGCCAATGAGAACATGGCCTCCTTAGCCGATGTAACAGGAAACTGTGAAGTTCAACTTACAGGCCGACATGGACGTGGTGGAAGTGCTCAGAGGTCTCAATGCATTTTAATATAAATATTCTGGCTCACTTCTTTTTGCTCGGGTCAATGAACCAAAATCTTTTACGTCTTAAAGACACAGTGAGAATGTTATTGGTCCGAGACTGACGTTAAAATAGAAAGTGTGACACGACATTCTGGGGAAACGTTGAGTTCTCTCAGGGTCACACCGAGGATGTGGAACAAGTTCATCAGGACATTGAGTCTGTTACTGTTTCCAAAAGCCAGGAACTTTTCTCGTCCTTCGAAGTGGGAAACTGAAGCCCAGTATCTCCACAGAGTCCGTTCAGTGGCGTCAATGAGTCTGTTAATAATCAGTCAGAGATATTGGTAAATAACGCCGGGCCTGTTCCCATCACAGAAACTCACAGAGCATTCCTCAGTTTACACGCTGACGACTCGCTCTCAGACGGACCAGAGGCGGCTCCAGAGCGGAGGCTGATTCGAGATGCCCCAGCCTCCCCTCTGTGTTTCCCCCCCCAGGGAGTGGGGGGGGGTTGGGGTGGGCGGCTTACACTGCCTCACTTACTCACATGCACTTTGTAAGTCTGACCCACATAACCCAACAGTATGCCTGCTGCTGTGTATATTAATAACCATATGCATATCCTCCGAGCTCCCAGACCAGGAGAAGACTCATGTTTTAGCTCAATAGGTGAAACTGGGAGACTGAGGATGTTCTGTGTTTTTATTTGAGCCAAAATCAACTATAAATGAATTGATCTCACTACAAAGTGTTGTCTGTGTGTTCAGAGGATTCTTCTGCGTCACTTAGCTCCATATTTTTGGACAGACAAAATATTCCTGGTGTGAACGCCTCCATCTTGCACCAATGACATCATCTGCCGATACATGTAGTGAATGATTCACGACTTGACCCCTCTGAGAATATACCTGCAGGGCTGAATGTCTCTTTGGGAATTGGTTCACCTGCAAACATTCAAAAGTCAACTCTGGCCACATTCTGCCTTTTCAACAAGATGGGGAAAGAATTCCAGAGACACCAGCGTGCCCGGGGCTTATGTAACAGCGAGGAGAGAACGCTGACGGGTGATTATCCGCCCTGGCACCGTGGGCTCGACAGCTATTCAACAGCCTTGAAAGGACTGAAGAGGCTGCACCACCCTGTCGAGCACTTCTAGCATTTCTGCATCCCGGAAAACTTGTAAAGGTGAAAAGAGCTGGGAGGTGAGAGTAACTGCAGTGGTAAGAGACGAGAGTGTTGGGTTGTGGTCGGGAAAGTGGATTCTGAGGGGAAGGGAATAGACGATGAAACTGGTTAATGGGGCTTTGAGAGGCAGCCATCTCTGCTTTTAATGAGCGGAGGGCCTCATTCCTCTCAAGCAAGTGGTCAGAATTAGCGTCCTACACTGGGATAAGTGAGGCGCCTGGCCGGGCTCCAGCTCGGCGGGGAGAGACACAAAGAATAGGGAGACGGAGACGGCTTTGGCCACGCAGCCAACCAGACATGCTGCACAGCCAAGGCCAAAGAAAATGACCATTCACTGTCAAATTAGCCGTCTGCATGGGCGCCTTCAGAGGAGGCCCCTCTGCGCCTAATTGTCTCAGACCGCGTGCAGACACTGATCGTCCAGTCGGTGGTCGACCGGCCGCTGCTTCATCAGCAGAAGCTTGAAGCCGATCACTGCACATTGCATTATCCTCTGTTCAGACACATGTGGAAAAACAAGCCGTCATCAAACCATCAAAGTGAGCGCACTGATCAATAAGTGAGAGAAATGAGAAGGTTGTTTTTTAAAGATTTAGTCGATTGGGTCTTGATTTTTGTTTTAAAGTCAGGCATATTGACAGAACTTATACTGATGAGTTTGTGCAGCTTGATTGAAATCAGGGGGATTTGTGCTGGTTTTGTTTTGGTTGTAGTTGTATTTAAAGAAAGTTAAACAATTCCTGGATCCGGCCTCTGATCCGGAAACTTACTTTAATTACTTCCTTCCTGATCCACTTCCTTCCACAAAATCCTGCAAAATAGCAGATGAATAAATAACCTTGTTAACGTGGCAGAGGTAATTAAGTAATTAAGGTCCAGTCTGTTGTTTGTGATCTCAGTTTGATTTACAGGGTTTTGAAACAAATTATTATCTGAGCTTCCAGCTGGTAAAACCGAGAGTTCGAGTGTTTTTTATTGGCCCGTAATCTTGCTGTCATTTTTTAACCAGTTTTATGAGTCTTGTACTTGCAGACACATCAGTATTTAAATAACACAAGGAAAGAAACGTGAGATTGATGCATAAAAAGCTGCAAACACACGGAGACTGGAGCTGAATTTACTGTAAATCAAATGCAAAGTGTGTAAAACCGAATATCTGGTCTGTGCATGAACACCATCATAGTTCAGAAACCTGAACATGTATTTTCCTGGCTTCCTCCACACACAGGCCTGATGTATCATGATGGAAACGACTGTGCTTTCACGTTCAGGAAATGGCGTCTCACATAGAAACGAGCTGCAGCGTCACTGACCAATTACTGTTTCTCCAGTTATCTCCATCCGGCATGTTTCTGAATAGATTGAGCTCAGTGGATGCAGAGGGGCGGCCATTATCCGTCAACACAACATAATTGCATATGGGCCCGGCTGCTTTGGGCAGCGATAGGCATCTTGGGCCCAGCCCGGAGCAGAGGGCGGGGGGGGAACACAGTGTCCCGCTGCTGGAGTGCACGAGTGAAGAGCCGACTCTGAGGCTGGACGTGAGGAGTCATTATCAACAGACACGCTGCGCTCGACCCACACACAATTACCAATTACTCTAACAACTCTTCTCAGATTCTCTATACTTGCCACATAAGTGCAGGACAATTTCCCTTCAGTCCCACCGGGCCCTGATTGCTGGAGCCGCACCAGCGTCACAAAGGCTGCTCGCTAAATCCAATTTCCTCAGAAATGGAGCTAAGCTCTTTGAAAATTAAGCAAAATTTAACGAATGTGCCACGTTCACACAAAGTCAATGAACCAACCTGTGTGTGTTACTCATGTAGGGACCTAAATCTCACACAACAGGGACTTGTCCATTTTAAGGTAAAGACATATTTTGAGGTTATGTTTAAGTTAAGGGAAGTACTGGTGTTAAAACAAAGCACTCTGAGTGAGGGATGTGAGGAATAGGAGCATGCAGGGACTTTAAAGAATTTTAAAAGTCCATAATTGATCGGTTTGTAATTCGATCATGAGAAGAATAAATGAATAAGTAAGTTAATAATAACAATTACGTGAAGGAGCAGACGGGACAGCGGGAGTCTTACTTCTTGTAAAAAAAACATCCAGACCTCCAAGGCGTTCTCCCCGGCTGTGTAGTTTGGACCATGTCCCATCCACTAACACGGTGGAGGCGGGACATTTATGACAGCAGCAGGGTGTATCCTCAGGAGATCATGAAAGTCGGCACCAGATTTGTACCAGTTAGTCACACAGCCTCTACACAACAGACACTGTTGTATCACTGCTCATGTATGTGGTCATGTGCTGATGCAACCAGTGAGTGAGTCGGAGTTCATGTTGTAGAAATGGAGTTTTGATCATGTGATCATGTGCGTCCTCTGATCTCGTGCTCCGGCCTCTGTGGAGACAACGCACACACAGTGACATCAAACCGTGGGACTATGTTTAGCCCTGTGTCACAGCACTGGAGCAGCGAGGCCTGTCTGGGAGGGTGGAGGTTAGTCAGGTATGACCCTGTTCTACATATTTAGAATACAGAGCAGGGAACCGGTTCTGCTGGAAGAGGAGGTGGATCTAGGCTAATTTATCTGTATCACACCTTACTCCCCTGTGCAGAAACCACCCGGGTTCAAGATGTTTATTCAGTCATGAGGAGACTTCAAATACTAGAAGGTGTGTGAGTCTGAAACTGACATTACTGTTTCTATCATTAGTGTTTTATCCTTTTTAATAGTGAACATCTGCTTATTTTAGACCCAGTTGTGTAATGGGCTTAGTGCGTGTGTGTGTGTGTGTGTGTGTGTGTGTGTGTGTGTGTGTGTGTGTGTGTGTGTGTGTGTGTGAGTGTGTGTGTGTGTGTGTGAGCGTGAGTGTGTGTGTGAGTTACATTGACAACAGTCCAGGCGCGTCAAGCACATCACAGGCAGTGCAACAGCGGAAACCTGTAAATTGTCCTTTCAGAATAAAAGCATGGAATTTTGCACAGTCACTTCAGTGCGCAGACGCTCCGAACATATTGTAGAAACATCTGTTTGTACAATGAAATACAATTAGCATGCTTTTATTCATGTTAAAATTTAACAACCATACCGAAATGATTATAGTTAAATTGACAGAAAGTAAAAGGTCAAACTTTTGAGATTAGTTACAATTATAGATATAAAGTCAATATGATATATAGTCAAACGTCAAAATGATGATATAGGATCAACTTTAGGAGATGAACAAAACCAAATTGACATATATAAGTCAAATCTAATAAATAAAAGGTAAAATAAAAAGTCCAACCTTTGACTTTATAAATCTTAATTATGACTTGGATTCAAAACAAATCTACAAACATCACATTTCTAATAAACCAATAATATATTTTTCTACAATAACAAACTTTCCTTCATTTCCAATAAGTGTGTCACCTTATTGTGAAACCGGATGTGCCTGTGTGCTGGCTTCAACTTTACCTCTCAGGGAAACAGTCTGTGGCTTCAGCCCGAGCAGCGTCAGTTCTGCTCCTCACAACAACAACAGACCGGAGGAGGGAACGAGCGCAGCCGAGGGAACGGACTCCTGCTTCGGGCTCCTCGTCCTCGAGCGTCGGTGAAGTTTCGACTTTGTGGATAAAACGAGTAAAAAATTAAAAAACCTCCGCGGACTTTACGGAGCAGGAGCGGGCTCCCGACGCTGCGCGTGCACGGTGAGTTTAATTCACCCGTCGTGTGCGTGTGTACGTGTGCATGTGTGTGTGTGTGTGTGTGCAATAAAACACGTGTGTCGTTGTTGTGTTCTTGTATAACTTTATGGATGTTTTAAAGTAACGTTAAACATCAAGCTGCACAGGTGTGTGAAGATGAAATTGATCTCGCACACACACGCACACACAGACACACACAAACACACAAACACACACAACACAAACATACACGTAGACTGTTACTTCAACCTTAACCCAACAACCCTTAACTTAATCTTAAAACACGTCTTTTCCTTCAAATGTAATGATTTACATTATATTGTGTTAACCGGACCCCACAACACTTGGAACACACACACACACACACACACACACACACACACACACTCCAGGAGGAAATTGAATATTGTGTAATATTTATTCTTGGAGATCAGAACCTGGAGGAACCTGGAATCTCTGGAAGAAGTGAGTTTTATCAATGTGTGCATCAGAAGTGCATCAGAAGATGGGTTGAGCGGGTTCAGACATAACAAAGTGCCCCCCCCCCTCCACACACACACACACACACACACACACACACACACACACACACACACACACACACACACACACACTCATTTCCTGCTCATACTTCACTTGTTCTCCACATCACAAATCAACAGTTTCCTCCTCACGCCCCTCAGCATGTCCCCTCCTGTAAACAAATCTCATTGATTTGATCTTGTGTGTTTTTATTTTTGTTTGATTTGAAATAGTGGCCTCAGATGATGAATGTGTGTGTTTTTTCCCTCCATGTTGTTAAAGTCTGTACAGGACAATCGCTTTCTAACAAGTCACATTCAGAGGTTTCAGATCAGAGATATGTTGGTTGATAAAAATCAGCAGATTTCATGTATCTTTGTTTGTGTTTGCCGAGTACACAACTCTGTGTGTGTGTGTGTATGTGCAGCAATAACACATGTGAATGCTTTAAAACGAGTGGCATTCCCCCTCTGACGCGTTCTGCAGCCACACAGGTTTTCTCTTCCTGCCTTATTGCTTTGCCAGGTGCAGTGTTGGGACCACAACTCCCCAGTCTGTGTGTTACTGGAAACAAAAAACAAGAATATGAAACTGTAGTTCACTCACAAAGGTTTGCTTGTTGGTAGAACTTGTTGTGTGTCACGGTGGAGTTATGTTGTGAGTCCGCACCTCAGCTCTGTGGTGTCAAAAAATGAAATCCCATAATTGCTCAATTAAGTAACGAGGTTAAGACGAGCAGCTGGGTTGGGTTCACATCCCTTCTTCAGCCTGAAGGTCGAGTGTTCTCCTCCTGGCAGCGGCAGCACACGGGTTTCTTTGCGTTAGTAATTTCTCAAGTGATTTTTTTATAAGCACATGGCAAACTCCCCCCCCCGACACTCTAGAGTGGAAGTGCTTCATCAGCACATCGAGGTGTTGGCATCGTCGTGGAGTTTGAGACGTGTCCTCCGAGTTGTGTCTTTTTCTTGACAAGAATATAAAGACTGTGCCTGTGTAGAGTCGGGACTTTAATCTGAATGAGTCGGCATATTACGTCTGATTCCTTTTGGATCTGGTGCATCTTTGAACGTGAAGTGTAGTTTGTTCGAGGAGAAGATGAGTTTCATCGTTGAACATCATTTTAATGTTTAAGGCTGTAAATAAGTTTAAGATTTTAACTCGGATAACTTCAGAGAACTTCAAGTGTTATTCTGTTTTCTAATAAAAGAGAGAGGAGGTTTGCCTTATTAATTAATTAATTATAAATGAACAAAACAAGACATTAACAGATTGTACTCTCGATTTTGTATCAATGTTTTTACGTTTCATAAAGTCTTTGTGAATTTATTAATCAGTAATGAAGACAATCAGTCGTGGGACTCCTTTCTGTCCCTAATAAACCGACAACTGAGTCCATTCCCTTGTGTTTCTTCTCTCCACTGGTTAAGAAGTGAAGCTTTTATTTCATTGTTATTGTTTAAAAGCTCATCTGGCCTTGAGAGTTAAACACAACCATCAGAACAGACCCTGGAGCAGCAGCGTCTCACTCTTCTTGTGATAAACATGTGGTGGTGTTGCATTGAGGTCTGAGAGGTAAAGAAAACCTCAAGGTCAAATATGTGTTGGCGGTTTAAAACAAACCCTGTGCTGTGTGTAGAAAAAGCACAAAATGTACGTGAATGTGTGTTTATCCAGTTGTTGGTTTTCTAGTTGAACTGGATAAATGTTTTTTTCTCTCTGCCGAGCGCCTGTGAAGTTTTTGCCCTTGAGCTATTTCCACCGAAGGTCAAGTCCCTGTAGCCGAGGCAAACCGTCTCCTGGAGGAAGTGGAGAGAAACTTAAGAAGACAGGACGACAGTGGGAGCACAGCAGGGGGCGTTCTATCTGTCAGGCAACGTGAGGACCGTGTTGTGTTTAGTTCTCCCTGTGGCTCATTGTGTTGAAAGAAGTGCTGATTTTGTGTTTTCGTGCCTTTTGTCCTGTTCCTACAGTGTGCCATTGTGTTGAGCTCGGTCTCCTGTCGCTGGTTGTGTACTGTAGATAGTGTTGTGGCACAGTTCTACCACCACCAGAGGGTTTAGAACAGACTGTGTGAGTCTGTGTGGGGTTTTTAAACAAAGACTCATGACTACAGGCTCATTATGTTATTATCGAGAAGGAAAACATCTTGACTTGATGACCTGCATCTCTTATGTAAATGTCAAGAAGGGAAACAAGCCTTAAATTTATTATTTGAATGACAACAGAAGGAAAACATCTTAAATTCCTCGTGTTTAACTTCTGTAGAGATGTTTTAAATGTCTTGAAATGTGCTGGAGCTACAGTAAAAACCTCTGTGGGGGATTTCATGCATCGGACACACTGCTGGTTGTTAGAGATCTGCTGTAGTGTCAGAAACAAACCCCTGTGCTGAATCCACACAACACAGTAAGTTGACAAAACAAAGGAAGCACAGTCGCTTCCTCTCCTTTTAAAGAGAGAGAGTTCAATTTAGCTTCCGAGGTTTCTTTCAAACCTGAAGAGCAGGGTTTTACTGAGGTGAGTTCCACGTCTGTAACCTGGGGCATAAAACCAATTAATTTTAGATCCATGTCAAACAGGTTCGGTCAGGGTTTTGCAGTTAATTGTTAAAGCTATTAAGCATCAAAAAATATTTAAAATAGTTTCCCAATCGTGAATTTCAAACGTCGAAATCCAGTTTGCAGTGAATACCAGCGAATCCTCCCAGTGGAGAAGGTGAGAAATTAGATTTCTCTTGACGTGTCATCACAACATTGAGGTCAACCGCTCCACATGGTGTCTTTTTAATCTGTTTACATAATACGCTGTTATGATAGATCAGATCCCAGACATCTATTTGGTCACATATCATATTATCGTTCTGGCGTATTTCCCAGCTTTGATCCAGATTTTTCCACGGAGCCTGTGACAGGATTGGTTTGGTATTCTTAGCCGGGCTCTGAGGTTAGTACACAGCTGGACGGCACATCTGTCTGAGGGCACCGAGCGGCGCCGGGGCCGAGGCTTCACCGACCTCTCACCCCCGAGCCGGGAGTTTGATCCGTCTCTGGTTAATCTGGAGCCGAGCGTCTGTCCTCACCTGAGCAGGTCACGTCTGCGATCACCAAGTAGTTAAGGGATATAGATGTATGACAAACACACACACACACACAGAGACACACATGCTTCACACTTACCTTTGTGGGTGAAATCTCATGTGATTTTAGCTTTGTCCCAATTTGAAGGAGCAGAGCACAGCGGCCATTAATCTTAAAACATCTTCTACCTCCCAATATGCCGTTTTCCATCACCTCCTCTCCTGGAGCTTTGACTCTCGGCCCCATTTCAATGCAAATAGATCACGATGGCTCCAGAGCACTTCCTGTTTTCTAAAACCAAATCTCTTTGATTTGGTTCCACATTCTGGTCCTTCTTCCAAAACTTTGACAAAAAAGTTGCGTGAGTCGAATCCAGGTCGAATCCAGGTCGACTTTTACACGCACACACATTTCCACACATATACCAGATTAAGCCAAACAGTCTAAATAAGACACCACCATGTAAAACGCATGATCTGACGACCTTGACCCAAATAAGGTCATCCTCGAAAAAAATATGTGAATGAAGATGTGGAATGGTATGACCCTGGCAGAATAATGTCAGCTGTAATGTTGAATAAACATTGATATGAGCATTTACAAGCACATCTATGCCCACTGTGGATTCTTACTCTTATCTTTTTTATTTGGTAGAAGCGTTCTTCTGCCTGGGGGGGGGGCGTCCAGTGTGGCTGGATCACACAGATCTGACGTCAGCGAGCTGGAGGACTCGGGCCCAGTTCAGTTGTTTGGCCTCTTTCCCGAATCTTTTTACACCGAAATAAAGTGGTGACACACACGAGAGAGAGAGAGAGTGTTTTACACAGCTTGTCCATGTTGTGTGTTGCGTCATCTGTTGTCACTTGTGGAGGATTGCATGCTCTAAATAAAAGCGTGATAAACAACGTTCCCACGAGCAGCTGTGATTGGCAGCAGTAGTCGGTGTGATGATGACACTGACAGCTGCTGCAGGGAGGCCCACATGTGCTGATGCAGACCTGCACCTCCTCCTCACTCCTACTGCCCTCTCCTCTTCGTCTCCGTCACCTCCTTCCCTCTCTGACCCAACCCCGCTTGCTCTTCAGCCGCCTGCTGTAATTGATTCACACTCCCCCCCCCCGACTGTGGCGTGGACACATTTAGTAAATATGAGAAAACACATAAAACTGAGACACAGATTAGTGATTTGAGTTTTGTATCACATTTAAAACAATGAGAACTGTTTCTTTTAAACTTCTAGTTTGAGAGAAAATCACTCTGCACAGGACAAATGTGTGTTTAAGTTAGAAAGTGAAATTAGGAATCACTCAGATGTTTATCAGCAGAAAGCGAAGTCACTTCCTGGCTATTCCTATGCTGTATCAGTCATTCATTCAGCATGTACAACACTTTACATCTATATTTATATCATGGTCACTTATAATGGTTACATTGCAATATTTATATTTCCATTATGCTATCTTGTAGTATTATTTATATTATGGTCACTTACCTTTTAATTACTTTTCTGTATCATGGTCACTACTGTTGCAATATTACTTATAATATTTTTGTTTTCATTACAATAACACTTACATCATTCCACTTTCTCCCCAGTACCTGCTTTTGCACAGTGTCTGTTTTGCTGGTTGTTTGTTTCGTTTTCTCTTATTTGCTTTTCTCTTATTTGCTGTAACAAGTGAATTTCCCCATTGTGTGGATAAATAAAGAAATCTAATCTAATCTAATCTAATCTAATAGCACCAGTTTGACCTGACAGGAGTCAAAAATAAGGAAATCGTCTCGTTGCCAAACAATATTAACGTAAGAGGCTTGTGAGTGGCGAGGCTGACCATGTGGTGGGAGGCGGAGTGATTGAGAGGTGAGGAGGAACTGGGTGGGGGGGGGGCGGATCGGAAGCTGTGTGGGATGAGCTGCGTCACAGCGTTACATAAGGCACGCTGAGGGGAAGTGGCTCTGAAGTAACGAGTGTGGAGATCCGTGGGTCCTGCCTGCGCACTGAGAGGGTGAGAGATGTGAGGTATTCAAACAATCCCTCCATCCCTCCATCCCTCCATCCCTCCATCCCTCTGTCATTCACACCCAGCAGAACATAGGCCGGTCTGTTGGTGACTCTCTGTCCTCATTATGTATTGATTTATTTGATTTATCTTGGCTGATTTAACCATTTGAGCCATTATCTCTAGAGCTGTAGATTATACTGACATCCAGGTCTTTTATTCTGTATCTTCTTCAGTAAAAGCTTTATTCTCACTAACTCGTGACAGTGGAAATGGACGGGGGTTTTCTCTGTAGGTTTCTGAATCGTTGGAGGATATTTGAGGTTTGGATGAGTCCAAATGAGGAATGTCTGAGAGAATGCAGAGATACTTTTATGCTGTTTAATGTGATGGTTTCCATGTGGGCTAAGACAGCAATGCCTCAGTTCCCACTCGGCCCATTTTATCCTTTTGAATAAACTGCTGTGTGATTTTTTTATATTGTTAACTGTTAATAATCATGTCCTGAGCACAGTGATGTCCACACGTCTGTTTGTTCGATCTCAGCAGCATTTCCCTTCTTTCCTGGACGGCCTTTGTTCAGGGCGTGCTGCTCCCACTGTGTCTTATTGGGTTTGGTAACTTGCCTGAAACCTTCAGCACATGGCTGATCATTACAACAATAAACCCAAGTGCTGTGGGGTGGCAGTGTTTGGATTGGGAAGACGCCCGCCGCCACCCTGTTCCTTAATAGTCTGCCGGTCCTGTCGGTGGTGTGTGTGTGTGTGGTATGTGTATGTGTGCGTGTGTGTGTGCTTGAAACCCCGGCCACTACAAAACCTCATTCATCCTCATTACTTCTCCTTTATTACACTGCCCTTCCCAATAAGTATCTAACTTTAATTTCTGAACCCCATCCGGTTTAATGTAACCTCCTGACCACTGCACAGAGCTGCCTGCTACAGTTTTCTGATCCATAAAATTTTTATTACCCTCACACTCGTTAATTATAATAGTTTTGATTTGTAATTTTTACCTTATTTTGTCAAATCATGCTCTTGCTTGTTGGATACAGACATCTTAGGCCCCCTGACCAAACTGCCTGGCTTCTCTTCATCTGTTTATCAGAGTCCGATGGGAGATTGTCGTCCTTCCAACAGATTAAACTTTAATCTGTGTTCTCTCTTATCCGTCATCTGTTGATCTCCAGTGTCAGATTTAAAGATATAAACTGTCATTGAATGTGAACTGTAAATACCCCTCTGCTCTGCATGATGACACCCACACTCTGCAGAAGCACCGAGCGAGAGATCTAAAGACTCACATGCACAGATCTTTACGATGCAAAATCTGATAGGAAGGAATAATAATGTAATGAAATGATAATCGCTCTCTCTGTGTCTGTCCCTCTGCCGTTTGCTTCCCTGTAATGAGGACTGTCCCTCTGGATGTGGAGTAGCCGTTAAGAGGAGTGGCCCTCTTAAGTAAACACCTCTTTCTGCTCTGCAGGTCGATTGTCTGCCTTTTTAAAAACAAACAACTCTTTAAGTTATTACTTCACAGGCCTTGGCAGCACGCAGCTGTTTTAGAGCCGCGTGGACGGAGCTGCATTACATGTGTGAAGCCACAGACTCGACTCCACTTCCATGTGTCTGTAACACACTGATCCAGAGCGGTCGGCACAGAGGGCGGAGCGGCAGGTTTGCTCAGCTGGGAGTGAAGCCCGTGCAGTGGCAGTTGCCCTGCAGGCAGTTGGAAACGTTACTTTAAGCAAACATCCTGCTGATAAAACAGGATGCATGTTTAAACCGAGGAGCTTCACCCTCAGTTTATGTTTCACCAGTTATTATATTGGGTTTATTCATTTCTTCTTCTGTGAGCGTCAGTAGTTCTTTCTTACTGACATGATGCTGTTTGCAGGAAAAACACGATAATGTCAAATATATTGAAAAGTCATGTTTTGTAATTACAACAGAATGTTCGGACTGAAATAATGACTTCACTTCTCTGCAGATGGTCGCACTGTTCTGTCTTTTTTTTAGACATTGAGATAAAGTTAATCCAAACTCTGTGTTATCAACAGTTTAAATCTGAACAACATGTGATGGTTATTAGTTTCGGAAAATCCCCTCTCGTCTCAACCTTCCTGAACGTGAAGCTTTTACCGCCGCCGTGACTCAGAGTTTCCTCTTTTTCGCTGACTTCCATAAACACACTTGTCACATTTCAGGTTTTCCAGCTCTCTGCAGTCTCGCTGCGTCTCGTCTGCTGATTCAACAACATGATGCATGTCTGCTTTTTTCTTGTCTCCTCAGTCTGGGAGAACACAGAGAAGAGAGAGAGAGAGAGAGAGGAGAGAGGGAGAGGGAGACGAGGAGAAGGGGGAAAGAAAGAAGAAGATCTGTTCACAAGCGGTGCGAGCTCCTGGGATGCCCCATGCTTTCCTAAGGCCTCCAGAAGTTAAACACAGGGTGTCATTGACAGGTAAGTGGAGCCTCGGGGAGTGAAACGTGGTTCATGTATGTGAAACTGCACCGACCGGCTTCTGGCATTTTTTTCTCGAAGCCTTGAATCTTGATTTTATAACTTTTTTGGACCAAAGCAGGAATTTTCAGGCCTGTTTTCTTCTCTGCAGCAATTTGTGGTTGAGATTTATTGATGCAGAGAAGTGGCTGTAACGCACCTCACATAGCAGTGTGTGTGTGTGTGTGTATCTGTGTGTGTGTGTCCTGCGACGTATTGAATGTTAACACACTACTGCTGCACGGATCTTAATCATGGATATGGTTTTGCTGTACTTCCAGAGCTGAAGGCGTAACCTTGATCTCTATGACACATTATACAGTGAATCAGAGTGGTGCTGAATCAGGTCCCTGCCAAAGAGCCCATTTCTGTGGATTTATGAGGTTTACTTATTTCAATCTACAGACGTCTCTCTTCTTCTCTACTCTTCGTTTGTGTCTCAAACTAATGGAGCCACCCCTGCCCAGGCGCTAAGTCTCATTTCGGAGGTGCTCGCAGATTGCTTTGTGCCGGGGGGGATTGTTTTGGATGTGAGCGGTTCAAACGGCCGGCTGGTCCAGGCCAGTTTTAGCTGCAGGGTCCAGTGGGAGTGACAGCATGGACACTGAAGAGTGGCCTAGCTTCCTGGTCCCAGATGTGAGCCTTTGTTATGAAAACATAGAAGGAAGCAGAGTGATGGACGGGGACGAGGCGGCGGGCCGGCACCGTGACGGGGGGGGGGACCTCCACGACCTCCACGGCCTCTACAGAGACACTTCCATGTTCTGTGCATCACTGTAGGATAATAAACCTTTTTATGACTGACGAGCATTATTCTTTCATACTCTAAATGTCGGCTATTTCAGAGCTCTGTCAAGCAATGGACCAGGTTCACAACTTTTCAAAATAAAAGCTCCGCTGGATGTAAAGCATTGAAGCAACAAAACGAATGTTGTGCTTGAACCTGGATTCATTATTTTAGACTTTTTAAGAGCAGCTCATGATTCTACCTTGTTGCTTGAGCCTTTAAGTCTACTGCCTCAAAAGGAGCTGACTCATGTTACATCATCACACCCCTCTCCCATTGTCTAGAAATATGAAGCACTAATTGGTGGCGTTCACAGAGTTGATTTGCCGGCCACTTCTTTGTTGTCGTCCCGTGTTGAGCGGTGGTTTGTGTATCTCACACACGCTGCAGCAGGTCGGGCGTCTCGGTACTCGAGGCTCATCCCGTGTCCTCCTCACTTTCCTTTCAAGACGTGACCGAGAACGACCTTGAACTTCCTGCTCGGCCTCGTCTGAAGGACAAACCTCCAGTTTGACCCAGTTACAGGAGCAGCAGGAGAGAGAGGGAGTGGAAAAGAGAAGAGGGAGAGAGACAGATCTGTGTGTGTGTGTGTGTGTGTGTGTGTGTGTGTGTGTGTGTGAGGCGGTGACACGGCATAGCCTACTTCTTGTACCCCACTTTGCCGTCTCCGTCTCAGAGCCGAGCAGCTGAGCTCCGACTGCACCGTCTCTTCCTGTTGATTCAATCCGTGGTAGTCACGTGGTGGATGCAGGTCAGAGGCCGGACTCTGCAGGAGAATAGACCTGATCAGCTGCTTCCTCAGTCTCAGCTGCATCAATCAATATTGTTCTATTAACGATGGATCAAATGACTGCATGTCGTGTAAAAGGGTCAAATGTAGAACAGAGAACTGTCACTCAAATCTTTTCACTTTCTGCTAAACAATTTGCAGAGGGAGCTAAAAGGTCTCAAACGGAACAGCTCTCCTTTCCCCCGGCTTTCTCCTTTCTCTTCTTTCTACAGCCGGACAAAGGCTGAGGAGGAGCTGGCAGAGTGTAGTTCCTTTGGTTAAAGGAGGCGGTAGAGGAGGAGTGGAGCAGGGAGAGAGGAGGTGTATCTGCCATCGAAGGAGGGGGTAAATGGAGAGGCTGGACCGAGAGGAGGGGGCCTGAGAGAGAGGAATGGGAGGGGACTGTGCTCCCATTCACGCTGGCGGCATTTTGGCCTTTTTTTAGGGAGCTAAGTAAGAAACAGAGGCAGGAGAACAGGACCACATGTGACTGTGGGAGCTTGATTTCAACCTGAGGCCTGATGATGAGGAGGAGCTGGTCCGGCAGCAGGGCCGCGATGCAGACAGAGAACCGGGGTAAGAAGCTCGGAGGGAAGGAGAGTGGGAGAAAAGAGGGAAGTTGAGTTTAGTGCTCAGGTGTCTAAAGGTGACGGGGAAGTGGGCTGATAACAGTTTGTGTTGCATTTAAAGGATCTTGTGCAGGTTTATAGTATGAAAATAACTTAACTAATAATAACTGGTGATTTGTTCACCTAGATAAACAGTTAATTGAATACCAGCGAAAAGTATTTGGCTCAAACACCAATAATTTAGTTTACGGTTTTTCAAATGTCAGAAGCAGCTACTTTATATTTCTGTAAGTTAAATGTCTTTGACTCTAGTGATTTTAAAACATCATTTTGTGCTATTTTCAGACATTTAAGCACCTAAAGGTTTAATCAACGGTTGAATAATCATTGGGGGCATGAGTGTTTTGAAACACTGACGCTGGTGTCAGCCGGTGGAAAAGGTAGGTTGTCTAAGAAACTGAAATAGCCTTGTCACACTTCTCCCTCTATGTTCCACTTTCCAGAGAGAGGGGGGGGAAGAGTGAGGAGATGGGAGGGGATGTTAGAAAGAGAGAAAGTTCGGGCTCAGAGAGATGGAGCGTGGAGGAGGGGATTTGAGCCTCCTTCTTACGTCTTTTATTCTGTCTACCTCATGGAGTCAGAGGTGGCGTCGCTCTCCGGTCACAGCCATTGTAACACAGCTTTCTTGTTGTCGTCCCCGTCCCCGTGAGCATATACTCTTCACCTGGTGGGTGTGTGGGGGGGGGGTATTTATAGACTCTCCCCTCTGCGGCTGTGGATGTGTGTTCATGGCGCGGCGCTAACAGAGAGGGGTTTAGTGCCGGCTCCTTCAGCTCGTCTCAAAGCAGGTTGGTGTGAAGTTGTCGTCCTGCAGGAGCAGAGCCAGTGAACCTCGGAGGATATGTCTCTGTAACACGGCCTCCATTAGACATGTCATCCCCTGAGAGGTCCGATGATCGAGTCGACTGGACTCAAGCAGACTCGTAGATCTCTGGATAAGCTACCTCTCTGTTGAAAGGAAGGTTTTTATTCTTTGATTAATGGTACATTAGGAGCTGTAGTTCTACAAAGTTTTTAATTCCCAAACCAAAATATTGTCTGATAAAAAAGTATCTGAAGTGTACTTTGATTTATTAGTTTGGTCGATGTCCCATCCGCTAACATGGAGGAGACGGGGTTTATGTCATATACTGCAGCCAACCAGCAGGAGGTGATTGAGATGCTTTCAAAACTACTTGAATCATGAGAAAATCTGACCTCAGACCTGCTCCTCCTGCAGACTTGAGGCGTGTGGGCGATGAGACACTGAGCGCCGCTCACTGTTTAGTCTGAACTCTCATTAGCTGGTGTTGCCTCACATTCCTCCGGCTGGAGGAGCGACTGACCGACCGACTGACGCCTCCTGCCTGAGGGCAACGACCTGAAAACCTTCAGGGGCTTTCCCAGACAAAACAGTCCCAGTCAGTCAGCTGACACTAGGCACATCATGAGGTGGTTACTTCACACGTGTGCACTCACTTGCTGTTTTAGTGAATGCATTGTTGTTGCTTTACTTCAGGGCTTTAATTGAATTCAAACTTTCACCGGACAAGTCTTAAGGAGAACATTTGTGAGGATGTAGCCTGAGAGACAACATGGAGTTCACCTTATCTTTTTTCCCCACTAGAGAACGTCTTTAAGAGGCTGTAAGGACGGATCCTGGCCTCTGACCCACACACACACACCCTCTTTATCCTGCCCACACTTTCTTATGATTGAGGCCCCGGTCACTATGACAACGAAGGAGAAACCAGGACTGCGTGCATGTATTGGCGGGGGGGCGTGGCTCTACCAACTCTTAGTAGAGTCGCTGCATAGTTTCAGTCATCTGGAGTCCGGGGGGGGATTAGAGCTTACTCACTTATCTGGAGAGAGTTAGTCCAACAGATGGATTCCCCACGAATAACTGATCGAGCAGGACAGGTTCTTTAGACGCTCTGAGCTCGGGGGGCAAGATGCAGTTTACCTTCATTCATTCAGGGTATTAATTCCTCTCTTGGTTTTTATATGAACCAGCGTTTATATAGTTGTTAGTGGCATCTAATGTGTGTGTGTGTGTGTAGATTGTGAATTTTTTAAGCTTAATTTAACTCTTCTGCTTCACAAAAAGATAAAATAACAAGAAAATGTAAAAAGAAGTCTGACCTCTTGCTTGTTTGTATATAATGTTGTTTATTATATTAAATATTTAAAGATGTCATTTGGTCTGCAGGGATTTTGATGATGAAAATAATAATAGAGCTCCATAGAGTTCTGTTGGATCTGATCTGAGGCTCCAGAGTCTGTCTCTGTAAATAAATATCATCTTGAGCATCAGGATTTCTGTCTGACAGCAGCAGGTTGTGACAAACTGCAGACGTCTCATTCCCCGGCCATTCAGACGGGATTATGTGTAATACATATCGTCACGGACTAATTAGCTTCTCTCAGCGCGTAGAGAAATCACACGAGATTAATCGACTTGGCTCCGGGGAGCGTTAAGTCTGCAGCTCCGACACCACATGTTGCTCCTGCTGCCGTTTACCTCCAGACAGACACTGATGCAAGGATTCAATCATCGAGTTAGAATCTTTTAAACTGCATTAACCGGACGACCTGATGGAGAATCAACTGACGGATCATTTCTGGTCTAATTTTTCAGCTTCTCCCACAGGGGGAGTGAGGAAAATGTTTTTTAAATTATAATTTCCTGCTATTATCAGTTTGGAGCTTAATGGTTTTTTGATTAACCCATCATCTTTGACAGAGAGAAGTCATTTAAAATGTACCTTTAAAAAAAAACTGTAGTGCTGGTGCTTGTTAATTCATTTTCAGTTTGACAGCTTGTTCGTATCATAACACTTTGCGGTGCCAGATTTGTCTCACTCGGAGTCTAAGTAGGTCCCGGCCGGTGTTTGTTGGTGCTAATTAACGTCTGCTAATCACAGTTAAATCTCAGTAGTGGCCTTGTCGGCTTCCAGTAAACTTGGCAGGTTTGGAAGCTGACTTGGCGTGACCCTGTCCTGGCTGTCGGGCCTTCTCTCACCTCATCAGCCACTGTCCTCCAGCCTGGATCGTCTTCTTCAGCTGCTCCTTCGGGCGTTTGCATCCTCAACGTGAATCAAAAGCCAAAGTTCGACTCCCAGAGAAATCCCTCAGTTTTATTCAAGGTCGTTTTAAACTGCGTCACAGCCACTTTACTCGTGGCCTTGGACAAACACCCTGATAGCCTGTTAGCATCTTTCTCCTTCCACTGTTTGTATTGGTCACTCTTTGCTTGAAGTTAAATATACTCTATATTTAAAGTTGCTGTACCTTAAATTCCTTCTCTCACATCGACGAAAGTTAAGATCGGGACACGCCCCTCAGTCTCTCTGCTGTCAGTGCACCATGACTTCATCATCACACGTCCCATTCGCGTGGTGCACTGACCCCCCATTGTTCTCTGCACAATATTGTTGTCGGCACAGTATTCAACAAAATCAAATGATATCACATCTTGAACGAGCCGGTTATCGTGTGAATATTTATCCAGCCGTCCCGTGAGAGTGGGGGAGTGAAACAGTAAGTTATTTTGCCTCCTACTTTGTGAGTCAAGTTCTCTCAACTGTATTTTGTTGGATTTTACTGAGCAGCTTTCATCAGCCACGGCTAAAGTTCCACAGCAGGTCGGACCTGTCTCCTCTCCTCATGCTTCTCCTCGGAGGTTTTATCCACGGTCTGGATTTGGCTGGTTGTTGCCGAGGCTGATCAGATGTGTGGAGACAGTAGCCTTTGTTGCTGTCAGGGAAAATACCGACATGCTGGAAGCCATTTAGCATCTCAAATGAAAAGAGACCCTTTTCTCCTGCTGCCTCACGAGCCAAACGCCTCAAGCCCCGTTTGTGCTGCTTGAATGGGTTCAGTGAATGGCTTGGCTCTGTGTGTGGGCCACTATGTGGGATACTTTGTATGCTTCGGCCTGTATTTCATTTGTTTCTGGCCTTATCGGTATCTTGAATCAAATCAAATGCATCAATTCATTTACTAGATAAGTTGAAACTGTTAATAAAGTTTTGACTGGAAAATGTTAATGCTGCAGTTTGATTTTTAGTGATGTGGGAGGTCACCTGTCCTGAAGGACCTCAGGTCTTCTTGTTTCCTAAGACTTGGGAGTTCTCCTGGAATTCATGGACTAGAGATTTGTCCTTAATTCTTAGCTTAAGACTTACAGGACATGGGACTTGTTGTGCTTGAGATGTAACTTGGATTTGTAAAGGATATAAAACTTGATTTGTGGTTGTCTTGAATGAAGGACCTCCCTCGAGTCCACAATTAGAAGAGTTAATAATGGCCTGTCTTAACGACTAAAGACTTTGTCACGAATCTGGACTCATCTCGAAAGACTTGAGGTTTGATTTGAGAGTTTCTGGAAGATGACTGTAGACTTGTCTGGAAGCTCCTCTTTGATTCCTGCTTGTACAAGTACAGGAAACACTTGACTTGAACTTGTCTCTTGACTCGAGACTTAACTAGGATACTTGAAATTGTCTTCAAGGACTCAAGCCTTCAGCAGGACTCGTCTCACACTACTTGTGACTTGACTGAACTTCTATTGTAATTCAGACAAACTATGTAAACATGCAGCTGTAAGTTGTGTTGTTTTTCTCTTTCAGAGCAGGTGACCCCTCTGAGCTGCCACCATGGCGCTGGTCCAGGCTCTGCCACTATCTGCTGAGCCCCACAGCTCCGGCCTGAGTGGAGGAGCCCGTAGACGACACCACTCTGGCCCCTCGTCCCCCATCAACGCACCACCACCACCACCCTCCACTCTGGATCCTATGGGCTCTGTCAGCAGCCTCATAGCCGCACGCCCCGGCCCTTACCAGGACCACCGCTCCGGTGTCGAGCTGGGAGCCAGAGTCCGGCGACCCACACCGGGGGCTTCCTGTCTGGGCAGCCAATCCCCCCAGGACCCCTTACTCCAGAACCTGCCGCTGCTCAAGAAACAGAGCTCCACCACCTTCAGCAGCACGAACGGGAACTTCACCTATCTGAACGAGGACTATTTAGGGGACTGGAATGAGAACCTTGTGTTACCTCACAGTCCAGGAAGTGATGCGGACGAGATGAAGGAGGGATCGGGGCTGAACGGGAACATGGGCGGACCTCCTCCAAAACTGATCCCCATATCAGGAAAACTTGAGAAGGTGTGTCTTTGAATATGATATATTTCAAGCCAGTATATCTTCTGGAAATTATAAAGAATAATAAATAAATCACTGATTTGCCCACAGGAATCGTAAGTGGTAAAAAAGTTATTCAATTTGCGTTTTTTTTATATATCTAATGATTTAAAAGTGGTTTATCTTCTTCCCTCGTTTAGAACATGGAGAAAACAGTCCTGCGGCCCACTGCCTTCAAAGCTGTCATTCCAAAGAGCCGCCACTCCATGCAGTACCTCTCCCCTCGCCACTGTGCCAACCCATCAGAAAGCCAAAACAACCTGAACATGCTCAGCCCGGCGCACAGAGAGGCGTCGCCCTCTTGCTCGGAGAAGCGCAGCTCGTACAGCGGAGCCCACAGCGGTGGAGGAGGAGGAGGGGGCAGCAGTCAGTCCTGCTCCCTCTCCGACTCCGGACGTAACTCCCTCTCCAGCCTGCCGCCCTACAGCAGCGCCGGCTACGGCCTGGCGTCAGGGAGAGGCGTCCGCCGGCCAGCTGGAGCCCTGTGAAGAGCGCCCCGCCTGCCAGCGCACACGGACACTCCAACTCAGACAGTGGGCGCTCGTCCTCCAGTAAGAGCACGGGCTCTGGGTCGACAAGCGGCCGGGGGCAGCCTCTGTCGGACAGCGGGTCCAGCGGGCGCTCCCCCGGCCCTGTGGACTGTTATGAAGGGCGTGGTGAGGGACCTGGAGGACAAGCTGAGAGAGAGAGACCTGGAGCTGCACCAACTCCGAGACAACCTGGACGACAACGAGGCTGCAATCTGTCAGGTGGGAGGACGGAGCTGAAACTCCAAAAGACCGTTTTAACGGCTGGACATTCAGGATTTACTCTTTCAATGATGTCTCTTGTTGTTGCTCTGTCTCGTTTCACAGGTTTACGAGGAGAAGCAGAAGCGTTTTGAACTGGAGCTGGAGGAGCTGAGGCAGGGCTGTGCCACCAGGATGCAGGTGGCCTCGCAGAAGGCCCAGCGCGCCCAGCAGGTGCTTCAGTTACAGGTGAGAACATCTGATAATAAATCCTGCCAACATAGTGTGACTTACTGGTAAAACAGACCCAGCGAGGCAAGCCCTCAAAGCCCTAAAAAATACTAAACAGTCCCAATCAAAGGTCCATACATGCTCCCGTTGTGCAGATCAGTGATTGCTTTACCCAAATCTAAAATCGACTTCCTCAGCTTAATTCATTGAGATCCATTTTTGTCCTGTTTGCAGGTTTATCAGCTGCAGCAGGAGAAGAAGAAGTTGCAGGAGGACTTTGCACAGCTCCTGACGGAGAGGGAGCAGCTGGAGGAGCGCTGCAGCTCCTACGAGCATGAGAAGATCCAGCTGGGGCCTCGGCTGGAGGAGACCAAGTGGGAGGTGAGCAGCGAGACGGGGGTGCATTCATACAAAGTTCTGAGAATGCACCTGCACCACCTGATGCACTAATCAAGCCACAGAGAATAAATTCTTCAGTTAACTGACCGGCTGATTATTGTTGAGAGGATACGAGTGTCTTCTTCTAATTTGTTGTAGAGCTGTGTAACAATTCTTCATTAAAACTACGTTATATGTGTTGTTGTCTTGTGACACTTTAGAGAGCCCCCTAGTGGCCAAGGTAAATATTGGTTAAAGGGGAGCATGTGATGAAATTTAATTTAATGAAAATAAATCTGCGCGAAAACCTGCTCATCGTTTAAACTCATATAACCGTTGATGATGGACAAATAGGTTAAATATTTCTGGGTGTTAAACTAATTGTTGGAGTTCTTCTCCCTTCAGGTGTGTCAGAAGTCGGGGGAGATCTCGTTGCTGAAGCAGCAGCTGAAGGATGTGCAGGGAGAGTTGTCTCAGCGCGTCGGGGAGATCGTTTCCCTGCGAGGTCAAATCCGAGAGGCCCGCGGGGAACTGACCAACACCCAGGTGCTGCTGCAGGAGGCTCACGGCTCCACCCGCACTCGGACCCTGGAGCTGGAGGTGTGCGAGAACGAGCTGCAGCGTCGCAAGAGCGAAGCCGAGCTGCTCCGGGAGAAAGTCGGGCGACTGGAGGGAGAGCTGGTTCACCTCAGAGATGCTTTGGCCAATCAGGGCCCAGGAAACCGACAGTGCCAGGTGTTCCATGAAGCAGGGGAGCACATGTTGTCCTACGACAGCGACGAGGCGAAGGCCCAGCGGCAGAGCAGCACCGAGGCCCTGCAGCACATGAAGGCCCAGATGGACAGGATGAGGGCCGAGCTGGCCTTCGAGCTCCAGCGGGCCGAGCAGCAGACGGGAGGCTTCGAGGAGGAGCGGCGGATATGGCAGGAGGAGAAGGACAAGGTTATCCGCTACCAGAAGCAGCTGCAGCAGAACTATGTGCAGATGTATCGCAGGAACCGAGAGCTGGAGCTGCTCCTGCAGGACCTCAGTCAGGAGCTGGAGAGCCGAGAGGAGGACGAGGGCAGCGGCAACGAGATCAACTTTGATGAGGTCGCCGCCACGGAGATCTGACCCTCGTGTCTCCCCATCTTTTGTTGTATTTGCACTACTGTCCCCTGAAACCCTTTCATCTACATGTCACAGATGTGTGGTGTGTTTGTGCTGTTGTGAGTCTGCAGAGACGACAACAAACTCTGCCACTTTAGCTCTGCCTCCGGCCCCGCTTTAAAAGCCAATGACCCCATTAGTCATTACTCCTCCGCCTCAGTCCTCTGCCCGTCCACTGATGTCTGTGTCAGTGTTTGCACCAACTGACCTGACGTCAGTGTTCTGCTCCTCGTTCACAACTTAGCACAGATCTGTTGTGCGTGAGTAACGTCCACCTGTCAGCCTGCTGGCTCGAGCTCCACACAGTCAGCTCACAGTGAATGTGAGATTCCACGAGCTCACTGTGATGTGGGGAGAAATTGGTTGTATTTTCATTTTCTGAGAAGTTAAACAGGAGATGTTCTAAAAATGCATCAACTTCATTCCCTCAGGAAGACAGATGATTGAATCAGGACAAACGAGTGAGGCGTAGACTGTAAATAAAGATGTTCAACGTGTTTCCACTTCCTCCCACCATCCTGAAATGAAGCCAAACACTTTAAGAAGCTGTCTTGGCGTCCATCTTTATACACACTCTAACAGTATAAACAGAATTCGTTCCTGGTCTGGACTCTAATGTTTTCATTTGTTCTCTCACACTCGGTGGAAATAAGATCATCTGTACAGTCTAATGTAATTGAACATAAAAACAGAAACTCAGCAAATGGCCCGAGTCGCCTTTCAAACCATCTCTGTCACTCGTATGACGTCAGAATCACTTTGTGTGTAAAAGTTGCCGATGTGGATAAACCTGTACATACGCTAATTTTATGACGTGTTTATACTGTTGATTTGTGATGTAGTTTCCTGTTCTAAAGAATAAAAAGGCCTTTCTTACAGCCGGTGTTGACTTGGAGAGCACTTGTGTATCTTAATAACATCCAAGATGGCCCCGGTGTTCAGTCCGGTGGGACGGTGAGTCAGCACCAGCGTCACCAGGGGGTTTCAGACAGAGGCTGAAAAGAGGAGCTGCAGCGATGGACAGTCTCAGGGGAGTGAGGTGTTTCCTGCACATCAGAGCATGTGAACCTTTTCAAGTAGCACAAATTAAAATGAACAACCTGAATATGAGCAGAGAGTCTCATTTCATTAAATATATAAATATATTTCATAACGCTCTCTCCTTTCTCAAATTCAGTCCTGGTAAGATGCTTGAATAAACAAATGTACGTGTAATTAATACGACTCCATGCCATCGTTGGCTCTTCAGCGAGAGGTGAAAGTTTTATTTCACCAGATTTATTACACAATTTTGACTTCGTTGACCTGAACTTTCACAGTTGGACAAAGTATTAAAACCAAAATTAAGAGAACATAGTCAAAGAGATCGAGAATAAGGTCACCATCGATATGAAGTCAAAATATGACAAAGTTAATTTGGTTATAAAAAAGTATTTTTTCTTTGAATTTCTATATTCTTGTAAATTACGATTTTACTTTCGTAATATACCGTAACAACTTTATTCTTGAAATCTCCGATTTTTGGCCCCTTTAATTGTCTAATACTTTTTAATCTTATTAGAGAAGTAAGACTCAGCTTTATTTTGTTCAATTGTACATGCAGTCTCCAGTATTTACAGTTTTATCTGTTGTGTAATCCTCCCCAATGGCAGTTTGGATTATTTCATTATTTATACAATGTTTTTAAAAGGTTTGTGTTCAAAACTATTCTTCATTTCCTGCAGCACAGATGTTTCTGAGCGGCTCACGTCTGCCCCCCACAGGTCAAAACAGTGCTTTCGGTCCACAGGGCTGTTAGAGGCACTCAGGGCAACAGTTTGTCATCCTACAGACACACAATGCTGATGCATGACACGTCTGCTTGTGTATCTTTTCATACACTGATGAATGTTCAAACAATGTAAAAAGAAAGGTTCGTGGCTCCTGCGTAAAGGCATCAGGAGCTTCTCTTCTTTCACGATCGGCACAAATTCATCGGCTTAAAGCTCCTTGTTTACTCTTCAGCTCAGGAATCACAAGAATCTGTTGCATCACGCTAACAAAACGCCACGTCCCTGGTCCCTGGTTCCTGGTCCCTGGTCCTGGTCCCTGTCCCTGGTCCCTGGTCCCTGGTTCCTGGTCCCTGGTTCTGGTTCCTGGTTCCTGGTCCCTGGTCCCTGGTCAGCGGCATGTACAAGTCTCCCTTGTCCCTCTGAGTTTTGATCTAAAGTTCTCCATGTGCATCTCCGTCTCCTCCTAAACAGGTTTGGGGACTTTGACCACGAACACCATGGGGTCTTTGGCCTTGTTGCTGAAGGCTTTCCGGATGATGTCGACAGCGTGCGGATGAGTCACCGCGTGCAGGGAGACGCCGTCCACCGACACCAGCTCGAATCCAGCCTGGAGACACGAGACAGAGGGTGCAGGTCAGAGAAGAGGATGGAGGAGGGATGCAGAGAGTCTGCAGGTCCCAGAAGGAAATTTTTACTTCCCTAAAAAGTTTTAGAAGGCATCATACAGTCTTCAGGTTGAATCACACAATTCTTAATATTTACTTTTATGACTTAAATGTCCCCAAGCACAACACATTCCTCCCCCGAGGCCGTGGAGTTACCTTCAGCACTTCACAGGTGGAGGCGGCTCCTCCAGGAAAGATCTTCTCTATCTTCACCACCGGCTGAATCTTGGACTCCATCCCTCCAGATATACTGATGCCTGCAGCGTCAACACAACAGCAGCGTCAACACAACAGCAGAGTCGGTCACGTGTTTTAGATTTTGTGTATCTACGGCACATTTGTACCGGTCACCTGGTTTGGTATGAAATCAGTCGTTAGCTGTGCGTACAACTCCAGTATTTTATGTTTGTGTACATGTATTTTAAGTTAACACAGGTCGATACATAAAACTGAAGAGCAATAATATGAGACTATTGTGTACCTAATAAAGAGGTCAGGGAGGTTAGTGAGTAGAATCTGTACCTCAGCTGAAAATATTCAAATAACTGCTTGTGTTTATAATAAAATAAACATTTGAGGTCAAATATTAAACAGCCTGTTACCATCTGAAACCAATATTTTTACTAAATACTTTCAATATCTCGAAGTGTCTCTACTTCCTGCCACTGGTCTGAAATGAAGCCAGCAGTGATGGTGGTCTAGTATCAAGGTCCCGCCCACACACGCACTCAACCAATCAGGAGTGTGTGTCAGCTGTTATTGAGGATGATGCTTATTTTTCATAAATTAAATGATGTTGTGTGATCGTTAGACTTTAAATCCGTTACCCAGCGACTGCTTGGTCTTGGAGATGCTGACAGTTTTGAGCTGGTACTCCAGTTCAGCGTCCGAGCCGTGGAGTCCGTTCATCTGTTCACTCCCGACTTTCTGATCGGGACTCGAACCAAACACCTGCGACAGCAGCGGTCGCCTCCTGCGAGCGCCGCTCTGCAGCGTGAACACGGTGTCTCCCCCCCGGCCTCCACTCTGCTCCTTTTGACCTTTGGGGGCGCTGTTCCTGAACGGGGGCCGTCCCCGCTCTGTGTCCGCCCTGTCGGAGGCCGAGTGGAGCGACACCTCGTCGAAGTGCACCGAGCGAATGGTGCCGATGTCGGTTCGGAGGGGGGGGGCGGGGGTCGTCGCTGTGGGCCAGCAACCAGTTGGGGAGCAGGGGACTGGCCGAGCGGGGTCCTGGCTCCCCGGGGGCCGCGGTGTATCCGTCCACCGGGATGTCCAGCAGCGGCGTGAAGGACGAGGAGGTGCGGGGGGGCCTCTCTTTGGAACGCCGGGGCCCCGACAGGCTGAGCTTCTCCAGCTCCCCCAGCAGGTGGCTCTCCTTCTCCACCTCCTCAGCGCTGTGGAGCTCAAAGCCTCCTCGGAAATCTGGGAACAGACAGAAGAAAAGCGACTAATTAATCAAACACCTCTCAGCAGTTTCCTTTAATTCAAAAGATTTAAACACTCGTAGTTCCTCAGTCCTCTACATACGCCTCATTCCTTTCACCAAGATCACCAAACTGGGAAATATGTTGTTAACACTATATATTTTTGTAATGTCCCTAACTGACCTGGGATGGGAGTGATGAGTCGGCGTTTGGGAGCTCGACCGGACGTGGAACAGCGAAGAGGAGGAGTTCGAACTGAAAGATAAAAAGTGAGATAGATGCTGGTTTACAGATATGAGACCATTTCGATTTGATCCCTGTGTGTTCCACTGATGGTTGTACACGTAAAGCACACTGGTTCATTTCAAGAGGAGATTTGTCATTCATCTTTATTTACAGTCTGTGTGGATCAAACGCACCTGAGCGATACTTGAGGATGTCGTAGGCCTCGACCTCAATGGGAGTCACCACGTTGTTGAAAAGACTCAGGTCAGATGGAGGAAGCAGCATTCTGGGAAAAGAGACATTTCTTCATCTTATTAATAATAATAATAATAAACCTTTACCACTTAAAATACATGGGAATAAAGTAACCCAGAACAAAGTGAGAGGTGAAAAAGATAAAACAGAATATCGGTTCCTCTTACCTGACCTCCCTCAACAGCAGCAGCTTCTCCGGCCGGTCCAGCACGGCCAGCAGGTGGCGTATCAGGTTCTCCACCGACCGCTCTGCTGTGTACTGCAAGTTTCATAATTCAACTTTTATGATAGTTTTGGATCAAATACATTAATGTTGTTTTTATGTGACATTTATGATCAAATTTACTTTAAAAACATAATGCTTGGCTCATAACGCCACCTAGTGGTTCAAATTAATGCTTTTGTAGAGTCCAGTGTTTGTATGTGGACAACCTGACACGTGAAGTTCCTCTTTAAACCACCGGGCTGACAAAAGACACAAGTGATTATCTAAACTTAGAAGTGAGAGACACGGTCCAGAGGTCGTCTCTTACCCTCCGGCATGTCGCCATCACAGCAGCCACCTCCTCCTCGGGCAGCAGCCGGCGCGCCATGTCCTCCACCACCCGCAGCATCTCTGGATTTGGCATCGCACCGAGCTTTCGACCCTCTAGAAACCAGAGCAGAAGGACGTCAGTGTAATGTTCAATACAAGTTGATCAAATCTTCGATGAAGGACACAAAGACCCAGCCACCTTTGCTTGTCTTTTCTGTGGACGGGGACTTGGAGCGCCCCCTGGAAGCGTCCTTCTTGCGCCCGGCATTGAGCAGCAAGTTCACGAAGGTCCTGGATCGCTGTAGGGTGCTCTTCTCCTCCGGCTCCTTCCCTTTCTGCTTCTTCTCTTTCTTCTGCGTGATTTCTACGACACCAACAGAAGGTCACTTCATCCGTTCAGCCGCTCCCTGGTGTGTTTTTGAAATCTCCGGCCTCACCTGCCACCGTGACCTGGCTCTGCGACCTGCTGATGAGTCGGCTCGGCATGCTGAGAGCCAGCAGCATGGCCGTCTTGGGGGATTCCTTCCTCCCGCTGGCCTCCTCCCCGCGGATCAACGTGTCTTTGAGCAGGGTGGTGCGTCCCAGGCTGCGGGTGGTGTCTGCACCCGTCCTCTGAGGGGGGAGGTCCGTCTGGATGGCGGTCTCGGTTCGCTCGGACTCAAACCTGGACACAACAAAGACTACGATCATGTTCTGATCCAGTCTGGATGTTCAGACGTGCCTTTTTCCACGTTTACATGTGGGAAAGAAGGAACGAGCCGACCCTGACCTCTGGTCCTCGGTGGAGATGCAGACGTCCACCATGTCTGAGCCGAACGGCAGGCTGGGGGGGGGGAACATGACCTGCGACAGGCCGCTCAGAGAGCTGACCGGCGTCCCGGACGACAGAGACGAGGCCGACGAGTTGGAGTCTGAACCCTGGGACGAGGACTTCTGGGGACCGTTGGACACTGGGTGGGAAAACCAGAGAGGATCGGTGTGAGACAGAGAACTGGTTCTGAACAGAAATGGATTTCTAGATACTGAGACGGATACATACACTTATTGAGCCACCTGTACTCAGCCACCATCTCCTTGTAGGCAGGGTATCGTCCTGCTTCCTGTCGAGAGATGGCCGCAGATATGCAAATGAGATACAGTAGAGCGCTTGAAACTTTCATGGGATGGCTATATTTGATAAAGAGTTACCGGAGACGCACACATCATTACACCTCCTCTGAAGGGAAGCACGTTTCCCTTCCTGACTTTCTAGTAACCTCTGACAGTGGCGATGCTTTCTAACACCCCGAGGGAGCGAGGGTATGCCGAAACAGTGCTTCTATCAGCACCCGATCCCAGCTGCCTGGTGAATAATGCACACGCTCTGGCTATTTTCTCACAGCGTGAAACCCGAGCTCCAGAATATTACGGCTGCACGCCAGCTGTCGGGGGTGATACACAAACCGTGAAGCCCGTGTTACAAACATGTTTATTCCTTCTGCATCGACCTGTTTCAGTTTGGATTGTTTAGAGATACTGCCTCTGGTTTCACATCAACAAAACCATGAACCTCAGGTGATATTTGTTCTCATATCTTCTGCTCCGACCTCAGCAGTGTAAAAGGCCAAAGGTCGCTCATCCTCCATCTCACCTTGATGGTCAACATGACGTGTGTGTGGCTCTTCAGCACCTCCACCGCGCTGCTGTGGCTGATGTCCTCAAAGCTCAGGCCGTTGGCCACCAGGATCTGGTCCCCCATCTTGATTCCGTTCTGCTCGGCCAGACCCCCGGGATCCAGTCTAAGACAACGAGACAGGAGTGAAACAGCTGAAAAAAAACCAGTTCATCCACTGGTGAACAAAGAGCACACAAACCAGACAACGCTTCACAGAACACGATGCATGAAGGAAGATGAAAAACCATTCATAAAACTAAAAAGAGCTACAAACACAGTTGATTCTTGTATTTCCCTCTGCAAACTGTTTCAAGTGTTTGAAGCTTCCTTATAAAACCACATTTAAATCCAGATTTGTTCTTGGATCTGCACCCAATTACACAAACTGTGTCTCGTCCCTCGATCACCTCACAGCAGAGACACCTACTTGGAGACGTAGATTCCCAGACCGAACTCCTTCCCCCCCCGGATGTTGAAGCCCAGGCAGTAGTCATCCGAGGTGGTGTAAAGGTGCACGATCCTCTGGAGGGCGCTGCCGGAGCTGGCCTCCGACGGCGTCCGCCCGCTCTCCTCCACCACCATACGCCTGTGAATCAAGTCCACCCTGGGAAAACAAAAACTCAACGATGATTATCCAACTTCACCAAGTTCGGTTCACAACCCGACAACGTTTTTTTGAATCCTGTATCACCAGGTGGTCTTCTCTTTGGAGTAACGGATGCCGGGGACTTTGCCGACTCGTCTCACCACCATCCTCAGCCGGTTGTTCCCCGTCAGGACCTTCACCGCGCTGCTCATGGTGATGCTCTCCAGGCTGATGCCATTCACCTCCACCAGCTTGTCCCCCACGAGCAGACCCGCTTCCTCTGAATCACAAGAGTGAGAAGACACCGTGATGAGCACGTGGTCGGCGCCTCGGTGAGGTGACGTGGTGCCTCCTCTCACCCGCGGTGCTGTGGTCCTCCACCTTGCTGACGAAGATGCTGAGGCCGTGCTCCGAGCCGCCGCGCACGCTGAAGCCGAGCTTCCCGTCCACGCTCTTATCCACAGTGATGGTGTGGAGGTCCTCGCTGTCATCTCCACCTGAGAACATCACGCTGCGTCAATGAGCTGTTAATGGTCACTAGTGTCGATTGTGACTTCTCCATCTTCTGGTAAAAGTAACAGCAGGGGTTCTCTAGCAGCGTCCTGGTCTAAGAGGTTTTTATCGACTGTAAATCCCTTTGTGGGCATTTGAAATAAAACTCTCTCCACTTCCTGTCACTTTTCCTACTGAAAAATGGCGGATACGGACTCCTGGTTGCATGGAGGCTTCACTTTTGGGAAGCAGTCGTCCATCTTTATGTAAAGTCCTAGATTACTGGTATACACCGATACTGGCTGAGTAAAAACAAGCTGCAACTGCTTCAACAGTAAAGGTCCAGTGTACAATCATGGGAAAGGATCTATTGGCAGAAATTGAATATGTAAAATAATCCTAGTGATGTTTTCACTTTAGATTTCATCTAAATTGTACAAAATGCTGCAGAAACTTGTGTGTAAAGATGTTTCATGCACTGACCCTGACATTATTTATGTGCCGTGATGTTCACCACACACACAGCTGCTCCTCACCGTCCACAGGGGAGTTGATGAGGATGACCCGGCCCATGGGCGAGGACGATCGGATCCCACGCCGCCGCTGCTCCTTCTTCCGTAAGAGGTTGCGTGTGGCGGTGTGCGACCCCTGAGGACCGGGGGTCTTCTCCCGGCGGGACGGGTCTGACGAGTGAGCCATGAAGGATGGGCGGGGTGGGGTTGGGGGGGGTTCCCCTTTCACACACACACACACACACACTGCTCCGGGCCGAGGGGTCTACAGCAGCATAGAGCAGGAGGAAGGGGATCCTCAGGCAGCTCCGTGTGTCCTGGAACTACAACACATCCACATGTTGATGAACTGAAGCACACTGTATAACACACAACGTACACAATCCTGTATCAACACAGTAATTATTCATTTGCTGCTTCTTTGAAGTACTTGTACTGTTTACAACACAAACAGTTGACTTGTGCACATACTCTCATTCTGATTTACTGCATATTCCTCTTCCTCACCGTCCACTACTATAATTAAACTATATTTGATGTTTAACTTTCCTTGTATGTGTTCTAGAGCCTAACTGATTTGTCCCCGGCAATATGATCACAAATTATACTCTAATTGTGTGATTGTGTTGTTGTGACAAAGCGGACTCACCCTCGCCGGTTGCTGTGCGACATGACGTCTGACTCTCTCCATCCCTGCCCATGTTGCATGTCTCTCACCTGTCGGAGTCTCAGAGCCACAGCAGCAGTTTGTAAACACACACACGTCAAACACACACATTCAGCAAAGCTATGGACATATTCTCTGTCTGTGATTTAATTATATTTTATTGTATTTGTATACTTCTGTTCTCTTGTTTACTTCATCTGCTGCTGTGACAAGTTGATTCCCCCTGTGGTTAGATTATTTAAGTCTATCATATCTTATCTTAACATATCTTATCTTTTAACTTAACTTATCTTATATCTTATATCTGATCTTATGTGTTGAGCTTCACAGAGAAACTCGCAGTGGTTCGTCTCCGCATGTGAGAAAAAGGATTTACTGGTTTTATTTAGCTCAGTCTTGACCCACTTAAGAGTCGGGAAGTCACATGGTGCCGGTTTCCATGGTTACATGTTACTAACTTAAACAGTGATAACAGTGTCCTCATGGCTTGACCACACACACACACAAACATTCCCCAATGTCACGGTCGAACCACATTAAATGAAGTTCCCTATTTAACCAGAAAACCTTCTGCTTGTTGTGCAGCGTGTTTTCAGAAATGAGAAATAAACCACTCACCACATGTTTCAGCTCGGACTCGATCAACAGCTCAGAACAGATCTCAGGTCAGATGTTTGGTCCTGAAGGGAAACGAGAGAATGAGGAGCGAACATCCTTTAAATCCATCTCAGGTTCAGTTCGAGTCCACCTGAGGCAGAGCTGCAGAAATATCCCCGGGACTGGCTGGCTCCAAGTCAGGTGGGAGCATTTGATTGGAGGAGTGACATGTCAATCACCCTGTCACACGAGTGAGGAGGATTTCAAAGACTCTTGTATTTTTTCTATCAAACTGTTGAACCTTTCTGGAATCACCTTTTAATTTCTTCAATGTAAATTATTGTAGATATTGAAACGCAGACATTTGATTTTTATATCTAATAACACAAACAAGTGAATATCCTAAGGGCCTATGTATGCTTCTCCGTTAAGTGTGGATCAATAAATCGTATCTTACTTTTCTTATTTGACCTTATTTCTCATGGAAATCAGTGAAAGTGATAAAACTATTCTTTAGAAGTGACAGGTTGTCTTCCCACTACAGTAGTTTGTGTAATTCTGCTATAAAACAAACTCAGATGAAAACAACCCCCCTGGTGGAAGGAATTATTTTGAAAGTAATAGAATCTCACTTTTAGGTTTTGTTTTAAACCCTGGTTTAGTCAGGCTCTCTCTGTGGAGTTTTCTTCGAGTTCTTCTTCCTCCGGTCCAAAGACATGCAGAGTGTGGTTTGGTTAATTAACTTTAAACTAACTGATAGTAGAAATGGTTCTCTATACACACCACTGTGCCCCACCTCTCGCCCAGCGTCACCTCCCCCCACGACCCCTCAAAGAATAACTGATAGAGATATTAGGTGCATGGATGTATTTTCTTTATTAGTCACAGGTCACAGTCTCTTGGCTTAGACACAATTGGATCACAGAGTAGTAAAGGGAAACTGAGATGTTAGATATCAGGTCTGCTCCCTCTGTTGAGTTTAAAGACAGACCTTCATTAAAACGCTCAGATCCTCTTCAACACAGTCGTATCCCAAAATGCATCTTGGTTTCCCTGAGAGATGTTTCCTGCTTCTTTTAAATCCACAATCCAAATGGTTATTTCTTCTCTATTGGCAGAAGCTCCAGCTGGATTCTTCTGGCAGCTTTGATGACGTCTTCAGTGTCGACTTTGTCTCCAAACTCAATCTCTCTGTGCTCCAGAAGAATTCCCTGAAAGGAAAAACAGAAAGAAAACAGTGAGAGAAAACTCAATTTATTTTCTTCTGAGATAACTTGCAATGACGGACATTACCTGCTGTCCTGTTCCGATGACAAAGACCCCTCCGAGGACAAAGCCCTCTCCCAAGACGTTTCCCATGAAGCCCCTCCTGAAGGCCCGGAGGCCGTTCAGCCAAACCCCGAGACGCAGGAACGCCAACAGACCCATCTTCCGCTCACGGGGGCCATAGAAGCCCTTCTGTGGTGAAGACACACAAACCAAAACCCCTGGAGTCATTCATGCCGACCCGAACCGATTCCCCACACATCCCCACTGACAATCAGGGTATTGACCAGAAGAAATACTGGATGGATCTGGTTTGAACGTCCAGAGTGCATTTCACTGTCCCACCTTTTCATCCAAGAAAATCTCGCCCTCGAAGAACGGCCTGAAGTTCTGGACCTCGGAGCCGACGTCCTCCTTCACCACCGCGTACAGAGGGACCCCGAGCTCGTCCAGCTGGGGTTTCAGAGAGGACAGCTCTGCAGCCTCCTGCAGCACATTTGTTATGTTAAATCTTCAAAAGATGGTTTCTATCATTTTAGTTTCTTATCACACTGATGCACGTTCAAATGTTCTGATGGGGGCGTTCCTTCATATCCAGGATGTTTTGGTTTCATACCTGAACAGTAGGAGGAAGTGGAGACCTTGATATCTATATAAACAGGTTGTGTTGGGAACCAGCAAGAGAATAATTTTATAAAAACAAGAATTTGGATTCGCCCCAAGTTTCCGAAAGATTCCAAAATATGTTTATAAGACAAGAGGATGTCTAGAATGACAATAATGATGATTTAGCATCATAACTAAAAGTCTATGAAAGACATTGTGGAAGGAGATTTTTTTTTCTAGGTTGTGTAATAAGGTTCTTTCTTCATCACATGCCGTGTTTTCATTTGCAACAAAAGGTCTGTTTGATTCCTGGAGCAGGGAAATGATAGTCAAATATATTATGAATAAACAAATAATTTAAATCTAGCCCTAGGAAGTATTGTGATGTGTGTGTTTGTTTGTGTGTGTGTGTGTGTGTGGGTTACCTCTCTGCACAAAAATCACCCAGGCCTCCGCACTGCCATGATGACAGCTCCAGACTTCTCCCACAGACATTTTGCTCTCAGGGTTTTCAGCTCTGACGCACAGAGGAGGTGAAAGAGCGAAGCAACAGATTTACACGATCCCACTGAACAACAGCTCGGATCTCCAACAAGTCATTAGAATATGAAGAATCATGCGTCACAGTCACATTCTTCTCTGTCTCACCTCCTCTGAGGGTTTTGAGCTCAGTTCCCTCCAGATGTTGGAGAGTGGCCTTCAGCGGTGGAGTGAGGAACATGTCAGTGAGGAAGTTGGTCACAGCGGTGATGAGGCCGAGTGCATGCGCCACCAGGTTGGCCACGACTCCCGCTGCCATGTCGCTCTGCTCCGTGCGCCTTAACGCATCAGCGCTTCTTCTCAAGTCGCACAAACTCCAGTGAGGCTCGAACCTTCAGCTCGGATCCTCGCTGTGGTTCCACTCCCCCAAGTCAGGACTTGATTACACGCAGCTGTTTGATTCGACCTCGAGTCTGTGGCGCGTCATTACGCACAGAGCCTCCGCCTCTGGATAAGAGGTCAGTGAGGAAACTGCAGCGTCATGCGGCCATGAGAAGGTTGAGCAATGAGCTGAGTCACGAGTCATGAGCTGTAGTTAATCACATTAACACCATGAAAATCATCTTTACACAAGTTTAACAAACAGTATTATACATTAACATTTACACGAATGTTACCAAGGCCAAACAGGCTCCTTCTGAAATTAAGAAAGTAGTTGAACAAAGGTCAGTTTGAGTGGGTTGACAGAAATGACAGAAACCATCTTTGAGAAAAAAGTATAGATTTTTTATTGCAGGATAACAGTACAAATCCTAAAGTTGACATCTTTCATTTGTGTATTTATTAAAATGTCAAATATGGATCAGTGGATGAAGGATCATTAAACTCTGACTTGGTTAAGTACCATCTGTGTCATTTTCCTCTTCCTGTAAAGAAAAGCAGAACTTAGTGACAAATTATTCACACTTAAAAGATTTATGAATAAATAGCATAGATTACAAACTCATTGATCCAGGCAGGTTGTGTGTGTGGGAACATTTGAAACGGATCTTGAATCCCTTTGGGTTCTTTACCTTCTTCTCAGAGTCGGTTGGATTTATCTCGTGTTCCTCTTGTGAAGTCACTGTTTCCTCTGCAGAGCGATCAGAGGTCTCACCTGTCGGTCGCCCGTCGACCTGAGATGTGAACATAACAGTTAAGCTCAGAGAAACAAACTGCATTTTACACAAGAGAATAAGTGAATGTTCAGTAGATTAATTGATATGTGAAACCTGATCCTGAGGAGCAGGTGAACTTGAGTCACGTGTCTCCTCTTCTTCGGTAGAAAAGATCTCCTCCGGTTGGAGACCCTCATCCTTCCGGGGTGAGGCCGACTCCACCAGGACGGAATCTGCATGTTTATCGGTTTCATCTTCAGCAAACTCCTGGTAAAGATGGCATGATGCAGAAAATTAGTAGAGAGAAGTAGAGATCAGGGAAAACAGTGATGAAGAGAATCCTGTCATCCTGCTCTTCTCAGCCTGAAGCCTCTGTGCTTCCTTCACCTTCACACCTGAGGCCTCGGTGTCTACTGCCACTTATCTGGTCCTCTTGCTTAATCACCCTGGATCTCTTGATTTGTATAAGGAAATCTGAAATCCTCATGCTATATATACATGTATATATATATAATAGAGATCAGCAGCACAGGTCTATTTCAGCAGCCTCACCTTCTCTGGGTGCTCGGGGGAACGAGGGCCTTGATTCTCGTGATGCTCCTCAGTTTGGTCTGGTTCTAAATCATTGGCTTCTTGGATTTCAGGTGTCGAGAGCGGTTCAGTCTGCTCGGGTTCATCAGCCACCTGCAGGGGCAGTTGTGAGACAGAATAACGTGCGATAGAAATTTTAAATGGTTGTTTTAAAGGAGACATATGATTCATTTTTCAGTGGTTCTGTCCTCTAGGTTAAAGTTGTTGACACAAGGTCAAGGTTTAAAAACACATCGCTGCTGATATTCGAGTAAAAACTCTGATTAAAATGATCAACCTTTACCATCACAGTTAATATCAGATTTTTCTCCAGAGTTTAACATCTAATCATCTTTTCATGTGTTGTGAATTTGATGCTTTGATACAAACCATCCAGGTAAACAGACAGAAATAGTTTGGATGTAATTTGACCGAAGAGTCCCATCACCTCTTCTTTGTGTTCCTCCTCTGCCTGATTGGTGCTCGTCTCCTCAGTTTTCTCCTCTTCATCATTATCGCGTGGCTCCTCTTCTGCTTCTTCTTCTGCCTGATCGCTCCTCGACTTCACTTCGCTTCTGTCGACTGGTATCTCTGTGGCCTCCCCTCCGAGGTCAGTGCTCAGGGTCTCAGTGAGGGTCTCAGGGACGGTCTCAGTGAGGGTCTCAGTGAGGGCCTCATTGAGGGTGTCAGTGAGGGCAGAGCTCGCCTCCTCCACAGGTTGACTCTCAGTTACAGTATCTGTAACCTGGCAGACACATCGTCTCCTTAGAGCATTTGACGCCTGTCATTTGACGGCTGTTTCCACACCATGCAAGGCGAGTCATGCACAGACGTATCAGAATGAAGGCAGCACCCTGTTCCACTGCAATCACATCAGCAAAGACCACAAATCCAAACCAAAGGTCACAGGAAAGATACCAGATTTAAAGGGAAACTACAAATGATCAGAGAGAAACCACCACCAGAAGCACACAGTTATGAGATCGACTTTATTTAATTCACCTCCTTTAAGGGGTTATTTTTCTGAGCTTCAGTTTTCTGTTCATCTTCCCCGAGTTTCTTTTCAGGAGGAGGAGTGTTTGGTTTGTCGTCCTCAGCAGCTCCTGTCGCCTCCTTTTCAGAGATCTGTGGAAGTGTTGATACTTACTGAACGTGTCACTTGCTTTTCTGAACCTTCCTCTATTCTCCAATCGTTCTTTTATTACTATGGTATTTAGACATTTTCTCAAAATTCACATGGAATGATTAATTAATCTTGATGAAGAAAATCCGACATATTTAGGGAAATGATAACCAAGAGTAAGTGTTTACAATTTGATGCGACTGGATTCAATTTAAGGGGACTGTTTGGTTCTGTCAAAAACATCTCAGGGTTTTTTCTCAACCTACTTTTTTGGCCTCCTCCAAGGCCTTGCTGGCCTTCAGCTTCTCTTCTCTGGCTTTCGCCTGCTCCTTCTCCAGCAGAGCTAATTTGGCCTTTTTCTGCAAATCAAAACAAAAGAAAGTGTTTCAACGTCAAGAAAGGAGCCACTTACACTTCTGGACAACTGTAGAATAGTAAGGGGTGTTACTATCCTTTATTTTAAGACTTCTTATGAAGCAGCTGTGGATCTCCAGACGAGCAGCTAGTCTGTCAGTTTCTCAATCAAACCTGAAGGTGGAGGGTTTTTTACTACCATGGTGCCACCAGGTTAAATGGCTTTACCGTGCTCAGCCTGAGGAGCTTAGACCGTCTAAGACTGTGTCAGCCTTTACTACAGCTCCTCAAACCTGTTTGAAGATCAGGGGCTGAGGCCGTGGTAGTGCCAGTAGAAGTATGAGTGGAATCAGCTTCATTTCTAGAGCTTTAACAAGCAGGAGCAGTGTTTCCCAGGATCAATACTTCTGCAGTAATCAAACCTGCTGCTGATTAAAGCGTGCATAATTAAATCTGCTGTTTTTTTAGATTAAAGAATTTCACCCACCCCTCCATCATAGTGATGAGTAGATAATTAGGCTTTTTGGGGGGGTTGAACTACTCCTTTAAGTATTAAGTGAGATTTCTGTGGTGATCAGAATTGTAGTTTGGTCTCTTGGACGTTGAGGAAGTGAATGAACGAATGTTTCCTCCTGGAGTTGTCACCATGTTGTGTAATGCTGCCCCCTGGTGTCAAGAGGACGAACCAGCACCTTACCCCCTTATCCTCCTGGACATTTGTGTTGTGTTTGAGGAGCCAGTGAGCCAGGCACAGGACGGGGTTGACGGGGCGCTGCTCGGCCACCTCGGCCAGTCCCTCTGCCAGACACTTTCCAAGATGTTTCCGGATGTACTCGGAGTCCATGTTTGTTTCCTAGCTTCAAGAGACAGAGGTTTTATTTTGACCTGAGCGCCGGTCATTCACCACAACCTTGTCGAACTCTGTCAGAAGGTTCTCAAGTAATTGATGATGGAGTCTTATCAAAAATCTGAGTTTTCGTCCTACGAGTCGCTGAGACACATGAAATTGCTTTAACATCGGTGTCCTTTATTCATCTCCCTCAAACTACATGTGTGTAACAACAGCCCAAACCACATATCACCCTGAACTTGAGAGAACACATCATTCATCATAATGGAAAACAATAATGGCATAATGAACCAACCCTGAGGAATCACATTTTCTACCATATACCTTCCTGATAAAGCTGTTTCAACACTTACTTAAATAAACTTATCAAATATAAGTCTCTGATCCAATTATACGTCAGTTTATTGTGTCTTCTTCCTCTTCTGCGTTCCCTGTTTTTCTTTATAACACATCAAAGCCCGTCAACGTGTCTTTGATAATACAGCCATCTTAAGTGAATATAAATAAAGTAATAATGGATTAGGTGATTGATGGATTAAAGGCAGTGGCTCTGATCTGGCCTTGTGGAAGACACACACCTGGTTGGAAATCAAACCACAGACTCACACAAACTGAAAGTGAAAGAGAAAAGAGAGATGGACTGATGAAAGAAGTTCAAACACAACTGGTTGTATCCTCCTGGTTTTCTGTATCTGTGATGTGTGTAATAAAGCTTTGACTCAACATGTACCTTGTGATTGTTTTTATCTTTCTCTACACGAATATTGAGTATACCATATATACAACAGATAACATCAAGCATCACATGAATATATATATATGTAAGTCCACTGTGTATAGTCCATCAGCAACAGAGTTCTCAGGCTTCATCACAGCCAAGACCTGAACAGATCTATTAGTGTGTATGTAGTGATAGCGCCATCTGCCGGCAGCGGGAAGTAAACCTCGTTTTCTAACTTTAATTCGATTTAAGTGAAACTTTCACATTGTGGTCTGCACCTCGACCGTAACGCGTGATAAGTGGGCGTGGTCCAGTGACACAGTTCTGCTCGCAGCCCTAGTTTTTAATGTGTCGCTATAATAACTTGTTCTGATCTAATGTCTTAGATAAATTATGAGATAAATACAAACAAGCTATTTACCGACGAAGTAAAAAGAAGAAGAGTAAACACGAACCTTTTTCACTCAGCGCCGCTGGAAGCTACGTCCATCATAGATATATATATATGACGTCCATCTTCTGTTTACAGGCTAAGGACCGGATGTAGCGACCGTCTCCATGGTAACAGTGTCGCGTCCTTAATATTCCCCTCTTTTAAATCTACATTAAATAGTTCCTACTAATAGTACTACAACTACTGCTACTATTACTACCTCATCTACTACTAATACAACTACTACTACTACTGCTTATACTACTGATACAACTACACCTAAAGTAACTATTAAAGTAATGCCAATAAATAAATAAACTAAAGATACAAAAAATAAAACATGATTATTGAAATTTTTAAATAGCATACACAATACATAGAACAAAAAAATATATACTGGAGAGTAAAAGTAAAAAGTATTTGATAAAATTGTATTTGCTCTGTGTCCTGAAAAAGGTGGAAGAAGGGGGGGGGGAACTGCAGCAGGCTCCATTTCCAAGAAGCAGATGACACCAACTCACATTTGTAATCATAGATATCATTTTCCTTGTATAATCATACCGCGCACCTTTCAGCCAAATATAGCCTTCACACCGACAGGGCGGCTCAGCCAATCAGACGCAGGCCTGGACAGCCTCATCAGGATTCATCAGATTCATCAGAAAATCCTCAAACAAATAAGGAACTTATCATTTTCATGCCCTGACACACACAGACTCAGACTCGGCCGGGTTCTCACGTCACGTTGATTTACTTCTGACACAGAAAACAACTTAAATCCTCATCGTCAGACCTGTTGAAACCAGCTGAGCTGCAGGAGACGAGCAGGAAGCTGCTTCACCGTTGAGCGCAACGTCTACGAGAAATAATGATAATAATATTACTAATAATGATGATAATAACAAACATAATGATATTTATTTGTATAGTGCCTACAGGTTTACAAAGTACTTCACAGAGATAGAAGCTGAATGCATAAAGTCTATATATTGTACAATATGTATACTTTCTGGTCACCAATGATAATAATAACATTAATCTTTGTATATAGCACCTTTAAAAACACAGTTACATGAAGTTAAAATGACTGAATGTAGAAATACTTGCATGAGATAGGGAAGTTTATAACTTAATTTGTTAAGTACACTTCATACAGAGGTAGCCTCAATGTACTTTATATAAAAAAACATAAAATACATATTAATACAAGAAATGTAAATATATTAATATACTCGTACACTCATTAAACACACACACACACACACACACACACACACACACACACACACACACACACACACACACACACACACACACACCCACACACACACATAAGTAATCAGTCATTGATGAATAAACGCATGATTAAGCAATACATATTTATTGCACATTTTATGCAGTGCGATGAAAACTTGTGATGTTGTTATCATCATTATTCAATCATAGTATTATAATTGTGTAGTCATCTGTGTGTGCAGGAGGAACAGTGTGCACCTGCAGGAGGAACACGGTCTGCAGATGGTTGAGGAGAAACAGTGTGCACCTGCAGGAAAACAGGTGCAGGGTGCAGGTGGTTCAGGTGGTGCAGGAGGAGCTCCGAGGCGGCAGCAGCGGGAACCATCCCCCGGACTGTGCGCACGGAGAGGCGGGCAGCAGCGACCAGCTGTGCGGGAGGAGGACGCGGCTCCGCTGCTCCTCGGCTGAAGTGTGAAAGGTCCGATCTGCTCCTTCCTACCTGGAGCGACTCCTCCGGTTTCAGTGCACAGCTCCACTCTGCGTCAGCAGCAGCTGTCCCGCAGCCACAGAGCTGCGTCCTCACAGGCTGGACGGAGGACTCGCGTTTTGTTTCTCAAGTTTCTTGGATTCTGTGGGAATATTTGCTGGACCGTGCAAGGTAACCTCCTGAATTCACTTTGTATGTGTGCGACTCCTGCGTGAAGCTTTGAGACGGGGAAGTCTCCGGCTGCAGATTGAAGGATTCGACTCGTGAATGAGTTTTGATGGTTTTAAGAATCGAATTATGCTCAAACTACTAAAAGATAGAACGTTGAAGGTTTTTATTTATTTGTTGGCTCTGAAAAATAATTAGTCGTGTTGCCGAATAAATCAAACGCTGTTTTAAAAGCAGCACCTTTGTTCTAATAATAAACGTAGACCTGTAATGGAGCTTGGGTCAAATTTGGTATTGGTAGATTCATGACGTCTCAGCAGTGTTTTTAAATGTGTGCATGAGTGAGTGTGTGTTTGTGTTGTGAAGGTGATGTTGTGTCCAACATGTGTTTTTACTGCCACACTTGAACATCACAACAGGGCCTTGTCCTCAACTCCCAGGTGAAGACTCCCTGGAGGCCACAGAGATGCTCTCAGACCAGTTTCCTTCCCTGAGTCTGTTTCTGAAACCTGGACGAATCAGACTCAGATCAGATATCGGTGCATTTACAAACTCCTATAATGTGCATTAACAGCTGTATGTTCTGACCCGGTGTGAGGTGATGACTACTGGTCCGGCTCAAATTAAACCCCACGTCAAACAGAGAATGATAAATAAGATACTTGATGAATATTTCCAACCTGCTGACGTTTACGCTGCGTCTCAATTCAGGGGATCCCAGCTCGTGATACTTGCTGGCACCATTACATAGGTAGGCCATAATCCTTCAGCGGATGTTTTCTACAGGGCCCACAAAGACCGCCTGAACGCAAATGGTCTCCAGAGGTTTTCTGTGATCGGGGTCACCAGTTCGTCATGCCCTTAGCAAAGAAGGTTTTAATGCCCCTTGACATTTTTAACATGTTCCGTTGGCTCTTCGGTTGACTTGTCGGTTTCATTACCTCTTTGAAAGACCGGTCGTCATTGAAGCACAATGAATCCTGGGACTGGGCCAGGATGGATCCACCCACTGGGACAGGGATGGAGTCTTAAAATTCTGACAACCTAGTCGCTTTGCTTTGACTCATTCAGTCTACAAATGCAGCCTCTGAAGGATCCTGAGTTGAGCCACAGCTTTGAATTAGCTCTGGCTTGTACTACGATACCTGATATTGTTTCTTAAGAAAAATTATCAGGGTGAAACTAATATTCTGTAAAGACATTGCAACAGTATTTCACCCATTCTGGTGAGAAATATCTGAAATATCTGGGAATCGGCCTAAAATGATATGATATATATATATATATATATATTTGTGTGTTCATTATGGGTTCACATCCATATTGTCAATTTGTATTTTATTTCCTTTATTTATGTCCCTTATTGTGTCAATGATCAGTGCCGATGTTGCACAAAAACATTTGGATTACAATAAAAAGACGTGGGTCAGTTCATAGGTTCTCGTACTCGAACGTCGACACTTTGCAACTCTCTCCATCCCCCATGATGCCTCCTGCCAGAGGGACAAGGTTTTATTTTTAGGCCACGTCTTTATTGCAGATGGGCAAAACGCTGTGATGCTGTGGACCCTCGCGCCCAATCGTTGCTCAGCTGCTGCTCAGATCAGAGGCGTGGGACAGCGTGGAGACGGTCCCCGGCCCTGCAGCCTGTACGTAACCAGCTGGGCTCCTGCAGTGGAGCTCCAGCAGCAGGGGCCAGTGCACATGGACGGGGGGGGATACTCGTTTCGTTGTTGTTGAAGTTCTCAGAGTGAGTTCTACTGCCTCGTTTGCCTGAGACGTTGTTGAGTCGAGGTGAATCTCCTCCGGGACGTGATCGCCGCTCACCTGTGTCGTCACACGTGAGCTAAAGGTGGCATAAGATCCAGATTTATGTCTCTTTTCTATGTGCACGATGTGGAATAAGACTGTGGAGTGTGTTTGTGTGTCTCGCATCACATGTTCTTGGACGCAGAAGGTGTCGGTTTTGAGTTTCTTTCACCAACTGAACCCATGTGACTGCTTGGCTGGGCCTGAGTATGTTCCACAGTATTCAAAGGTGAAATAAGGTTAAAGATAAGTTCATAATTTTCTCCTCAAAATGTACATTTAACAGCGTTAGATATATATTTTTTACGCATAGGTTCTGATGTGGGTTTTTTGTTAAATAGATGAGTGGAACGTGAGCGAGCAGCTCCTTGACGGGTGTCTGTGTATTTTATGGACTTGATCGTTGATATGAATATGATGATATCTCCCGCTGACCCGTCACGAGCTGCATGAAACATTCTCGACGTCACTTCCTCATGGAAGCATCTCATATGTCTGTGCAGCGAGTGCAAAGGCCAGGCGGGTCCATTTGAGATGGCGGAAAATCGGATTAGAGAAGCAGCAACACAATCTATCTAAGACCTCCCTGTTCTTGGTGATGCCACAAAGTTGACATTACATTTATGGTTTATTCCAAAACACCTCAAGCTACTTAAGCAGGTTGAATTCGTGGGAATATAAGTCTCAACTATTGTGCCTGTAAAGATATAGTGCAACTGTGCATACACCGTCTAGTTGTTCAATTAAGAGACAGAGCTTGTAGCTGTGATGTTCAGAGTGTGAACATCACAGCTGGTGACGACATACAATGGCTCGGGTGTCTGTTTTAATGTGGCTCCCTATAGGGTTTGAAACACACGGTTAACTGGCGGGTGACAGGGTGTTGAAGCAAGCAAGCAGGGAGCGAGTGAACCACAGCATTGCGATTCGACCCCGTGAGAAAACTTGGGGTGGCGGGGGGGCGGGAGGGGATGGGGGGGTCGTAGGACAGGAGCATGGTAAATGTCAAAGGCCTCGTAGATAAAAGCCCTTGTTTGTTCTGTGGATCTGTCGTTTACAACTTGACCACATTCCGGGGGCAGGTGACGGTGGAATAACGGCCGACAAGCCGCCGCGCCACCGTCTGACACGCGGGGCCGTGATGCCGCAGGACTTGAACCCCTGGCATCTGCGGGGCCCCGAACTTAAACCAACTCGTACAAATCGATTTTGAACGGCAATTTGACCAAGTACGACTTCAGTTTGAATCCTTTGTAACTCAAGACCCTGAAATGTAAAGAACTCGACTTCTCGGCTAGTTGGGTTCGTTTCCGGAGGTGAATATTGGCATTCGCATTCCAGGGCCGGCTTCTGTAACCAAGAGGTGTCTACATTACCCCGTCTATATCCTCATGCAGAATGTCACAGGTCACATGGCCTCCACTGAGATGCAAGATGATATATATGTTACTGTAGGACAAGGCATCTGAACATCCCCCCCCACCACCTCTTCCCCAGTTTGCCACCTGTCCTCAATGTGATCGAACCAACACGATATTCTGCAGTTCGACTCTGAAGATCAAACCTCTGGTGGGAAGTAATGAAATAGATCTTCTCGGAAAACAAATACTGAGGCACTTAACTTAAGAGCAGATTCATTCTATGTTACTTTATACCGGACATCCGCAACAGGTGGAAACACATCTCGATCAGTCAGATGCAGTTTCACCGGTTGTGTCTCCGACCTTAGAGGATATGATACCAAGCCACATCGTTCTAATCTCCGAGGGAAGTTCTCTCACCTGAAAGTCTGAACTGAGCAAGAAGGCTGCGTCTACCCAGACTTCACTCTGATCGGTTTGTAGACGGACGTGTGTCTCTCTTACTGACGAGGTAACGACTTCCTTCAACCGAGGGATTTAGCAGTTAGGATGTAGGTGTTTTTTTTACGGTTGGCTCCTAGGGCGAAGGCGTTGAGGCCTCGCGGCTCCCGGTATGTTTTGAAATGGGATGATGAGGGGGAGGTAGAGGCTTGAGCTGGAAGTAGCAGCGATTGAATGACACTGAGGTTGACATTGGTAATTAAAAAGAAAAGGAAACGCTGAGCTGACAGAGAGCTGGTGTCTGAGTGTTTGAGCAGATTCGATGAGTGATGCGTGTGTCATGATAAAAGACTGTGTTGTGTGAAAGAGGGATTTAGAGGTTCCAGTGTCGTATGGCAGGGCTGGTTGTAAAGTGCTGGTCAGGCCACAGAGGCGGAGGCCTGGTGTGTTTGGGGCCTAGTGTGTTTTGGGCCTCCTGTGTTGCAGGAGGTGGCGGAGGGAAGGAGGCGGCTCGGTTAGATGAGTTGGCAGCCTGTCCTGTTTATCGGAGGGATGAGAGGCGCAGAGCAACGGCTCAGCCAGGAAGGAATGAGCGGAGTCATCGGGCTTCTGTAACTCGACGCCCCGTCTTGACTGCCCGGAGCAGCTGGGCGGCCATCGAATCTGTGCGAGCGTGTGCGTCGCCCTCGTTTGTGTGTGATTGCACGATTTTCTCTCCTGGTGAGGAAGTTCGAGCGCGGTGTCACTGTCGATCCCGTCGTGCTGATGGCTGGGTCGGCCTCCGTGTCTTTACACCCCTGAACTCAGCAGCTCTTCTCTTCATGTGCTGTTACCAGGGTGTGTGTGTGTGTGTGTGAGTGTGTGTGTGTGTGTGCGTGTGCTTGTGTTTTAGTGATTAATTATCTGATTAATTCAACTGACAATTTAGTTTTCATTGATCTGTGTTTATGCTGTTTTTGTTCTCAAACTTTAAAAGCATGCAGAAAATACATATTAATACTTTTGCTATGTGGTAAATACACATGTATACAGAGAATCCGTCCTATCTACAAACTACTTTACTGCATTATTTGTTTGCGTGACAGCAGAGGTCTAACCCAGCTCCCTGACGAAACCTAGTGATGTTGACTGGTTGCTAAACACATCAAAGCATGTAAGCAAACGCCACTTGGACCAGACGTGGAGTGTCTGCTAAGCTAATAAGTAATCTGATGTACACCAGCAATGCCGTGGTCTCTTTAGAACGGTGGGAAAGTCCAGGGCCCCTGGTCGTGAGTGCTGTCTCTTCATTTTGTTACCGTGGTGTCTGCTCAGAGATGTTGGGCACAGGGTGGAGGGCAGGAACCAGAGGGTAAGGGTTCGGGGGTCTGGGGTGAGGCTGAGGGGGTTTGGATATGGATCAAAGCAACTATGATCATCACCAACACTTTGGACATGCGGGCTGGGCAATAAAATAATAATACACAAGAATGGCACTTATTAGCAAGCATATCTACATCTGGGTCCAGCAGTCCTCAAACTCGATATGAGTTCCCCAAAAGTGATTATTAAAAAAAGACCCACCCCCTGAGACGAATGTACCTGTGTTCCCTATGTTCCCACAAAGGTTGAATAACTGAACGGTGTCATTAGTAAGTGAAGAAGATCTGAAACGTCTACGAGAAACACAAGCAGGTTCAGCTGCCAACAAACACTTGTACAACCTCTGAACATGGACGACTGCCCATTACAACGATAAAATTAGATTTAGGCAAAATCAGGGAATGCCGGACTATAAAAGTAGAATCATCACGTCAGACAAAGAAAGATTGTGAAGAGCTGTTGTCCATTTCTGCCAGAAAAATGGGTCGGGTCATATTTCCGTCATGGTCTGTCTGTGTTTCACTGCTGTCTGCTAACACATTAACTATCCTCTGTTTACCGACTGTCCTCCCTCCAGATTCTTCTAGGGAGACCCTGGTGAGGCGGTATCCCTTCGCGATGCGAAGATGGCGCCCGTGCTCCCTCCCCGAGGCGCCGCTGCATTCCGCCCCTTCACCCAGGAATCACTGGCGGAGATCGAGAGGGTCAAGGAGGAAAGAAAAAAGGCCGCCGAAGTAGCAGGCCACGAGGACGAAACGAAAGATGCTCCGAACGCCGACCTGGAGGCGGGGAAGAGCCTGCCCATGATCTATGGAGACCCTCCATCAGAGATGCTGAACACGCCTCTGGAGGACCTGGACCCTTTCTACAAAGGACAGAACGTCAGATCATCTGGGTTCACTTAGTATTTACTTAGCTCACATGTCCTCACATAACATTGAATTACCACAGGATGTTTTACGTTTTCTATTTCTGCTGTTTCAACTACGTTCAGTTTCCCTTCAAATTGCATACAGTTTCATGCCAGGAACGCTTGTGTCTCAGTTCAGTGTGTTTACTTCAGGATTGTCGCCACTGTTTATTTCTACAACTTGTATTCTGGGACTCATCACACTCACTCTGATCATCTTTGTGTTTTCCAGACATTCGTTGTGATCACCAGAGGAAACACAATCTTCAGGTTCAACGCGGAGCCGGCTTGTTACGTTCTGAGCCCCTTTAGTTTGCTTAGGAGAGGAAGCATCAAAGTTCTTATACATTCATATCCTTTGAGCTGTTGTTGGTGTAAAGAAAAGAAAAGTCTGCTTATGAACGTAATGTCAAAAACTTTTCCTTAATCCTGAAATTAAATTATTTAGCATGTTCATCATGATTACGATTCTGGCGAATTGTGTATTCATGACGATGAGCAACCCACCAGCATGGAGTAAAACCGTGGAGTGAGTACTCTAGTTATTCCTGTGTTATATTTAATCCTCCTTTCCCTCGTTCTCACGCCGCATAATTTCTTTCCAGATATGTTTTCACTGGTATTTACACCGTTGAGGCAACAATCAAAGTGTTGTCCAGAGGTTTCTGTGTTGGATCTTTTACATTCCTTCGAGATCCATGGAATTGGCTGGATTTCATGGTGATCAGCATGGCGTAAGTATCTGAGGACACAAGTTCCAAAAAGTTGTGTATATGTATCTGTGTGTTTGTGTGTGTGTGTGTTGGGTCTCTTCTGGCTATGGGTTTCATGAACTGTTTTATTTGTTCCCACAGATACGTCACTGAGTTCGTTGACCTTGGCAACGTGTCGGCCCTCAGGACGTTTCGTGTTCTTCGAGCCCTAAAAACAATTACTGTGATTCCTGGTATTTCTAATATTTCATATGAATTTGTTTTAAATTGTATGTTTGTGTCATTGAGTATATGTCATGATCCCAGATGAGTGGTAGTGTAACTGAACTCCTGTTGGCCACATGCACTCATATGATGATGTAATCTGTCAGGTTTGAAAACCATCGTGGCCGCTCTGATCCAGTCGGTGAAGAAAATGGTGGACGTCATGATTCTGACGGTGTTTGCTCTGGCGGTGTTTGCCCTCATCGGCCTTCAGCTCTTCATGGGAAACCTGAAACACAAATGTGTGCGATGGCCGATCGAGACTTTTAACACCACAGCAACATTTGGCGACATGCTGTCCCACAACGACACCACGGGCGTGAATGAGACGACGTACTCCAACAGTACCTTTGATTTTATGGAATATATTGAAAACTCTGGTAAGTATTGTGTATCTTATATTACCCCTAAGGTTGCGTCCACACTGGAAGTAGATCTCATTGCTTCTTCTCTCGTTTTATTGTAGATAATCACTATTTTGTGGAAGGAAGCCTCGATGCTCTTCTTTGTGGGAACAGCTCTGATGCTGGGTATGTAACATCCTCACTATTGGGTCTGGTCGGAGCAGTTGGTGTCAGATTTTGGGCATACCTCGCTGACTCTTCTTCCCTGTTGACAGATTGTGCCCCGAAGGATTCACCTGCATGAAGGCTGGGAGGAACCCCAACTATGGCTACACCAGCTTTGACTCGTTTGGCTGGGCCTTCCTCGCCCTCTTCAGACTCATGACTCAGGACTACTGGGAAAACCTTTTCCAGCTGGTTGGCACTTCTTTCTTTTCTTGCAAACAGACAACTTTAGAAACTTTTTTGATTTCAAGTGAAAAATCTGACAAGAAAGAAACCTGTCCTTAGTTCTCGCAGCTTCTGTTTTGCTTCAAACACAGATCTTGCGGGCGGCTGGTAAGACATACATGCTGTTCTTTGTGGTGATCATCTTCCTGGGATCCTTCTATCTCATCAACCTCATCCTGGCCGTGGTGGCCATGGCTTACGACGAGCAGAATCAGGCAACCCAGCGAGAGGCCATAGAGAAAGAAGAGGAGTTCCAGCGGCTACTAGAGCAAATCAGGAATCAAGACCTGGTAACTGACACACGTAATAATGCTGTTATGTGACTTTTAATTTTGTTCCTTAGCACAGATTCATGATAAATACCTATTAAGCGTTATAAAAGTGTCAACATATAAATCAGTTTCTAGTAAATCTGAACCTTTGACCCGACAGCCTCTGAATCTTGGGAGCCAAGCCACTTTAACCAGTAAGAAGTCGCTGAGTCATTGCACGTCGTCTCAGTTGGGGGACGATGAACTGAGTCTCGAACGTGACGACATCGTCAAGGATTGCAACGGGAGAGTCATCCCCCACATACTCATCAGAGCGCCCACCATGGTTAAGGTGAGTCTGGGTTAGGGAGATTTCTATGGGAGCTTGCAAGTAACTTCAATTCAATTTATTTTCATTATCACTTCACTTCACAGCCTGCTAAAGATTACGAACTCGAGGAAAGGTCAGTGAGCTCTGTGCCCAGCATGCTCCATCTGGACGGACCTGGCCTGACAGAGAGGAGGGCGAGCGCCATGACCGTGCTCACTGCAGCTGCCATGGAAGGTACTTTGTAATTTTAGAAAATCCACCAGCACTTACTTATGAATATATTTGCTTATACTAACATAAGTAGATGACACAACACGACGAGGACTATTTCAGGATCCTGTTTGTGTTCAACTCAGCGGGGGGAATATGTTTAGAGGTGCCAAGTGCCTTCAGGGAATGAAGAAATACACGAGGCTTAGCTGCAGGTTCGCAGCAGTGATTCTGTAACGTGAGAGCATGGCATAGATTATCGAGCAGTTGTTAAGGCTAATACAGTAGCATTGTCCAGTCAGGCTTATCCGATTGTATGCAGTAGAAATCCCTGTGAGCGTCCGGTATCGCACCCTCACAGTGTTAAGCTCGGGCTATTTCAGCTCAACTCGGACCTGGCACAGAGAGAATTTTCCCCTTTATCACTTAAAGATAACGCATGAAACCGCTGATAGAATGCATCATTCTTCCTCTTTCCTGTCCTTGTCTAGAGTTGGAGGATGCCCAGAGGCCGTGCCCGCCCGGCTGGTACAAGTTTGCAGACAAGTTCCTGAAGTGGGACTGCTCCCCGTCCTGGGTGGTCTTTAAAAACTGGATGTACTTTGTGGTGATGGACCCTTTCGTGGACTTGACCATCACCATCTGCATCGTGCTCAACACCCTCTTCATGGCCATGGAGCACTACCCCATGAGTCCGGAGTTTGAATACATGCTCTTAGTGGGGAATCTGGTGAATATTGCAGCTTTGAAACATCATCACGCAACTTTCTTCTTTAGCATAGAATTGGTACCATGTTCTTTTTTCTCTTCAGGTTTTCACCGGGATCTTTACAGCAGAGATGGTCTTCAAGCTCGTTGCAATGGATCCTTACTATTACTTTCAAGTTGGCTGGAACATCTTCGACAGCATCATTGTCACACTCAGTCTCGTGGAGTTGGGGCTGGCGAATGTCCAGGGCCTCTCTGTCCTCAGGTCCTTCCGTCTGGTGAGAAACACCGACCTGTGTCATTTGCATCAGTTCACCACAGCGACATTACTTGCTGTTATTCACTGTCTCTGTTTGTGTGTGTCCTGTGTTGGAGATAGCTGCGTGTCTTCAAACTGGCCAAATCCTGGCCAACGCTCAACATGCTGATCAAGATCATCGGTAACTCGGTGGGCGCTTTGGGAAACCTGACTCTGGTGCTGGCCATCATCGTCTTCATCTTCGCCGTGGTGGGCATGCAGCTCTTTGGGAAGAACTACAAGGACTGCGTGTGCAAGATCTCCTTGGATTGCGAGCTGCCACGCTGGCACATGCACGACTTCTTCCACTCGTTCCTCATCGTGTTCCGCATCCTGTGCGGGGAGTGGATCGAGACCATGTGGGACTGCATGGAGGTGGCAGGAGCTGGGATGTGTTTGGTTGTCTTCATGATGGTCATGGTCATCGGAAATCTTGTGGTAGGTGCGACAGTTATTCAGTTTCTACCATAGGGTTTCTACACAAATTAGAAAGTATATAAAGATGGACGACATGACAGGTCCTCAGAAGGACACACCCCTTCCATATGGAACAAACTAAAAAGTAAAAGTATGCGTCAAACAAAGTTTTTCTCAAATATATGTTTTCTGTTGTTTTCAATTGTTTCATTTCATCAGTTTCATTTTAATTAGTAATTTGATTATATAAAAAAAGGGGTCCTGAATGACAGCTGAGACTGACTCCTGATTGGTCCACAGCTTGTATTGGATGGAACCTTGCCACCACGACTCCATCCCCCGATTGCTACTGTGCAGACTCTGGCTCGTAATGCCCAAAAATGGCAGCGTTCATATTCATATCATATCTGTTCACAAAGCACTCATGCACATTGTGCCACCTCACTACTGACATGTTGTCCAGCTGTTGCTACTTTGAAGCTGTGAAGCTGACAAACTGTTTTGTAAAATCTTTCTAAATCTTAGAAAATCTTTCTGATCTTTCTATAATGCCAGGAGAGTGTGTGTGTGTGTGTGTGTGTGTGTGTCTGCATGTCTTACCAGTCTTACCAGTCTGCAGAGGGATGCCAAGGACAGGCAGACACAGCTGGGGGACAGGGCATGGCAACTTGCTTGGTATTACATGTGTTCTTACTCTTGTGGGGCTGCAACTAATCTACTAGAATCTGTGAACTACTTTAGCTGTGAACAGAGCTAATACTTATACTCTGTAGTGACTGGGGGAATCTGTATGAAGAAGAGGAACCTGAGTTTATGATGCTCGGTAAGGAAGAGTGTCTGGTGCAGGAACATACTTTCCACAGTCCCTGACATTTGGTCTTGGCCTCACGGATCAGGGATGATCAGCTCTCACACATCATTTCGGCATCACATTTTACCACCAGAGCCAAAACCATTTCCTCTCAGGGTATTCATAGAAATGAAACGGAAATGGCTCATTGTCAAGTGCTGACAAAGGTATTCAGCCGGCTGCAGCGCGCCAATATCGTCACAGCTTTTCTGTGTCCCCCCCCCCTGACCCTCCACTGGTAATTCACCGGGATATCTGGGGCATACAGTAAATGCACACTGACATGAAGCCAGATAATTCACTTAACACACCTCATGGAAGAGGAGGTGTTCTATTTAAATCAAATGACTCCAGCCATCAGACAGTGGTTTTGACCTTGAGTATGTGCTAAGATCCGGCTCAAGTAAGCATGCTGCTGCCGCCGGGGGAACAAACACAGACAGCTGAGCGAGCAGAGCTCCGGTGGCGGTGGGGACGGGGGTGTTAAGGGAAAAGTCATCCGATCCCAGATTGAGTCGTAATTGATGAAGAGGTGATCGCGTCTGGCCATCAGCACCACAGCATGTGGAGCAGAGTACATTCAACTTGCATGTGAAGGGACATGAGGAGCATTTCAGGCTGATTACATGTTTTTCTCTTAAGCTCATTAATACTTTTTACACATAATCTAATCAGATCACTTCCTGTTCTTGAAATAGGACGTTTTTTAATCAAATTATAGTTGAGATGATTTTGATGAAGGATAAAAAATGAGGAGTTTTTCCTCAAATCTTTAAATTAACATTAAGTTCATTAATTTTTACTTTTCTGTCTAGCTTCTGATCGCCTGGGAACCACCTCGAACACCTTCACCATCACTAGACTTTAAACTACAACAACGTGAAATGGGTAGTTTAAGATTTAGTTAATTTATGAGAGTTTCCTTTGCACTTCTCGCGAATGTTCAAGTTCAAACTCTTCACACCTTCTGAAGGAAACGGAATTTAAAACGGGGGCGATCTCCGGAGTGATATTTCTGGCTAAGTAGCAACAATATCTTGTTGATCGTGGATGCTGAAAAGCTTTTTACCTCCACTGGCGGCCTCTTGTGTTCGTCAGCTCGTCCTTTTCCCCTCTCTGCCGTCTTTACTGATTCACGGCCCGAGCTCTGCAATGAAAGAGATCGGCCTTTGTAACCATGATCTCCCGCCAAACCTGGGAAATAGGAACCGAGAAACTGACCAACAGGTTTATGAAACTAAATATAGCTGCGTCTGCAACTCGAGGCAGACAACAAAATATTTCATGATGCTTCAACACAGCACCAATGAGCGGGTCTGGACCTCTGTGTTTAGTTCAGCGTTGTCGGCACACTTCAACCCAGTGACGACAAATGTGGGGATAAGATGACACTTTAATGTATTCGCACCTTCTTAACCTGGTACAAATCGAAATGAAAGACATATTGTCATTCACTGATTTCTGCATAAACAAGAAGCAAATCAGATGTACCTTATTATGTGTTATTTCGTGCCCCTCCTCACTCCTTGCGGTTCTCTCCTCAGGTGTTGAACCTCTTCCTGGCCTTGCTCCTCAGCTCGTTCAGCGGGGACAACCTCTCAGCGGGAGACGAGGACGGGGAGATGAACAACCTCCAGATCGCCATCGGCAGGATCACGCGAGGCATCGACTGGCTCAAAGCGTTCGTCGTGCGATTCGTTCAGCAGAATCTCGAAAGAAAACCCAGGGGTCCGGAGGAAGGTCCGACGGATAGCCCGGACCCCAAAATGGAAGGAATCGAAATGAACCATTTAGACACCTGCCAGGATTTCAAAATGGCAGACGGGATATCTAACTGTCTGGTTGAAGGACGGCCTTCTGGAGTTCTCGTGGACGGAGAGCTCAGTCTCAATGTGCCAATCGCCCAGGGAGAGTCGGACTTTGAAAACCTGGGCGAGGAGGAGGATGATGAAGACGATGATGACGACGAACTTGATGACGCTAATGACTTAGAGATGTTAGATGAAGAGATCAACCAGAACACAGTAAGAAAACATATCTGTCTCTATCAATCTATTCAGCTAACTAGCTTGATATCTATCTATCTGTCTACCCATCTACCCATCTATCCATCTATCCATCTATCCATCTATCCATCTATCCATCTATCTATCTTTCGATCTATGTCCTAGTGACAAACTGACTTGTGTTTTCGCTACACTGATGGTTTGTAATGTGGCCGTTTTGGTTTATTCCAGGAAAACTCAGAAGACGAAGGCAGCATGTCAAGAAATGTCAAAGTGAGTCAACTCTGCAGACGAAATTTAACAACAAACATAACTCTTAACACCGTTTAAAATATGGATCCAGTGCTACAGGTTGACGCATGTGCAGATGATTGCTGTACATGGGTTCTGCTCAAAATGACACCGGCCGAGGGGAGAACTGGAATTAGTTTCACCTTTTGTTAATCAACTGCTTTTGTGATTCTTGTCCAGCTGATGGGTGCTTTGTGTGACGGGGATTCTTCGATATGCAGCACAGTGGACTACCAACCACCTGAGCCTGAACCAGAAGAGGTGGAAGAGGAAGAGCCGGAAGCAGTGGAGCCGGAGGCCTGCTTCACTGACGGTATGGACACCCTGTAAACCAACTCGGACAACTAGGCTTGTTTCATTGCACCGGTGTTCATGCTCCTGAAATCTAAGACTACCTTCCTGCCCTCCCCAGAATGTGTGAGTCGCTGGCCATTTCTGACTGTGGACATCACCCAAGGTAGAGGCAAGAAGTGGTGGAACCTCCGCAGGGCTTGCTTCACTATTGTGGAGCACGACTGGTTTGAGACCTTCATCATCTTCATGATCCTGCTCAGCAGCGGGGCTCTGGTTAGTGGCTGTCATCAGTGCAACAGATTTAGAAGCGACAGACTGTTTTATAATCGCGTCCGAAGATACTGTTATGCTGTCGGGACGTGTGTCGAGGTATTGAATGTCCTCTTTTGGCAGGCCTTCGAGGACATATACATAGAAAGACGCCGAACCATCAAAATTATTCTGGAGTATGCTGACAAAGTTTTCACCTACGTCTTTGTCATCGAGATGCTCCTTAAATGGGTTGCGTACGGCTTCAAGACCTACTTCACCAACGCCTGGTGCTGGCTGGACTTTTTCATTGTATTTGTAAGTTTTGATGTCTTTCCTTTCCACAGCACATGCATACACAAACGGTTTACACCAGATGACGTTGTTGGTAACACTTGAATAGGAAATGTTTTGATTCTGCCCCAGATTTCCCTGATTAGTTTAGTCGCCAACTGGATGGGCTACTCTGACCTCGGACCAATCAAATCCCTCAGAACCCTCAGGGCGCTGAGGCCTCTCCGAGCATTGTCCAGATTTGAAGGGATGAGGGTGAGTTATGAGTTATGTGCATGGCTAACAGTTTACCCCATTGACACCTGCCTTTAAAATGCATTCTGGGTGATTGGGTTGCAATCGGAGAGAACTCGACCACATGAGGGTTCTGGTGTAAACTCACGCGAGATGCTTTGAGGACAGATTGTGATCCAATTAGCCAAACCAGCTCAGCAGGTGGTAGGGGACGCATTGTGACCACGTTGAACACAAATGCAAATGTGTTGTCCATCCATATAAAATGATGTTGTAGGCAGAAATATGTGATTATTTGCTCCCAGAGTAGCGATGTAGCATCTAGGCAGCTAGCAACCGTTTGCCGGTAAAAACTTTTTTTATAAATATGACCAGCTTTTCCTTGTTATGTTTGTTGATTACATGCTTACACCACGGCTGCTTTTACAGAGCTGATTCAGGTAAGAGGCTCTGACTGACATGCCAGTGACTCACACCAAGTTTGTTGTGCAGTCGTCCAATCACCATACATCAGGAAACAGGTGTGTAGACATGTCACTTCTAACAGAGTCCTCTCTGTCGGGCAGGTGGTGGTGAACGCTCTCGTCGGGGCGATTCCCTCCATCTTCAACGTGCTCCTGGTGTGTCTGATCTTCTGGCTCATCTTCAGCATCATGGGAGTGAACCTGTTCGCTGGCAAGTTCTACCGCTGCATCAACACCACCACGGAGGAGCTGTTCCCCCTCACTGAGGTCAACAACAAGAGCGACTGCATGGCCATCGAGGAGGCCACACAGGAGGCGCGCTGGGTCAACGTCAAAGTCAACTACGACAACGTGGGGCAAGGCTACCTGTCGCTGCTTCAAGTGGTGGGGCGGCGCTGTTCAGTTATGAAGATTATGGTTGATGATTATGGTGAAAAAGAAAATGTAGATGTTGTTCTTTGCAGGCAACGTTCAAAGGTTGGATGGACATCATGTACGCTGCTGTGGACTCAAGAGAGGTGATTATTAACAGCAGTGAAACGTCGCGTGTATTTTCCTTTGGGTTGTTTTATCACAACTTTGTTTTTGGAAGTGTTCCCAAAATTATGCAAAATTTATTATTACACAATCAATCCCTGGTTTTCACAATTTTCTAAATAGCAGTCTCTCATTTGCATTCCGATGTGGAATCGTTTTATATTTATATCTTTTTTCTTCAATATTTGAAACAAAGATTTATTTGATGCATTTATGATTTGGAACTATAACCTTTTCCAATTCCCTATTTTCAATAGGGCCGTATGTATTAATATTATATGATATTGTATTTAATATATTTGTAAAATGAAAGCTGCTCTTTCATCCAGTATATATTTCCCCTCCCCCTTTTTTAACGCCATCCTGCTCTTTAACTTAATTAAATATATATGTAATATATACTGTATGTGACAGATGGTGATAGTAAAGTGACTCTGGACCAACAGGTGACCTTCCTGACCTGTATCACATTTCAGTTTCTCCCCCGCTCTGTCTCACAGTCGTCTTTTAGGCTTGATCTACGTATATAAAAATAATACCAGATAAAAAACTGCTTCTTCTTATAATGTTTTAAATTATTTAAAATGTTTCGTTCCTTAAAGGTGGAAGAGCAACCGTCTTATGAGATCAACCTCTACATGTACATCTACTTTGTCATCTTCATCATCTTCGGCGCCTTCTTCACACTCAATCTCTTCATCGGCGTTATCATTGACAATTTCAACCAACAAAAGAAAAAGATAAGTGTCACAGTTTTAATTAGAATCAGTCGAACTTAGAAGTGATATTTTTACATCTGAATGCACACAAGACTTTTCACTGAATTAATATTATAATGTTGTGTCTGCACTTTGGAGATAAAGACATATTTCTCACTGATGAACAGAAGAAATACTACGAAGCCATGAAGAAGCTCGGTTCAAAGAAGCCACAGAAGCCAATTCCACGTCCGACAGTACGTCACTCATTTACAGCTGATTATGTCTGTCAGGGATTATACATTTTTCTTGTCAGGTAGTTTAATAAAGGTCTAAATGATCTTCTGCATGGTTTGATGTTGAAAACAAATCGGTCTGCATGGCAGCATGATGTCACCCCCGTGCTGACCAACAGGTCAAATGACCCCAGCGGGTTTGTGTTTCCCACGGCCTCACCCTGCTCTCCCTCTGACCCTGCAGAACCTAATCCAGGGCGTGGTGTTCGACTTCATCACTCAGCAGTTCTTTGACATCTTCATCATGGTGCTCATCTGCCTCAACATGGTGAGCATGATGGTGGAGACGGACAGCCAGAGCCCAGAGATGGAGGATTTCCTCTTTAAAGTGAACGTGGCGTTCATCATCGTCTTCACCGGGGAGTGTGTGTTGAAGCTCTTCGCCCTGCGACAGTACTTCTTCACCAATGGGTGGAACGTCTTTGATTTTGTTGTGGTCATCCTGTCGATAGCCGGTGGGTACCTTGTGCGTTAGGTGCACAGTTTTGAAATACAGAAAAGTAGAATATTGTGGAAAAAGTTCAATATTTTTGGTCAGTTATTAAAGAAATGAAAAAATGTATATATCCTAGACTCCTTACATGTTGTCTCTGATGCCGTCTGTCTGGTTTTGTTTCAGGCACGATGCTCTCTGACATCATTGAGAAGTACTTTGTGTCGCCCACTCTGTTCAGAGTCATCAGACTGGCCAGAATCGGCAGGATTCTGCGTCTTATTAAAGGAGCCAAGGGCATCCGGACACTTCTCTTCGCTCTGATGATGTCACTTCCTGCCCTCTTCAATATTGGTCTCCTACTCTTCCTCATCATGTTCATCTTCTCCATATTTGGCATGTCAAACTTTGCCTATGTCAAGAAGGGGGCTGGGATCGATGACATTTTTAACTTTGAGACGTTTGGCGGCAGCATCATCTGCCTGTTTGAGATCACCACGTCGGCGGGCTGGGACGGGCTTTTGCTCCCGATGCTGAACAGCAACTTTCCGGACTGTGATCCAAACTTTGAGAACCCGGGAACCGACGTTCTGGGGAACTGTGGCAACCCGGGCATGGCCATGATCTTCTTCTGCAGCTACATAGTCGTCACATTCTTGGTGGTGGTCAACATGTACATCGCCATCATCTTGGAGAACTTCAACGTGGCGCAGGAGGAGAGCGGGGACGCGCTCTGCGAGGAGGACTTCGATATGTTCAACGAGACGTGGGAGAAGTTCGACTTGGACGGGACTCAGTTCATCGAGTACAGCAGGCTCTACGATTTCTGTGACGCCTTGCAGGAGCCGCTGAGGGTGGCCAAGCCCAACCGGCTCCGCCTGATTGAGCTGGACATGCCGCTGGTCATCGGTGACAGGATCCACTGCCTGGATGTCTTGCTGGCTGTCACAAAGATTGTCCTGGGAGACACGGTGGAGATGGCGGCAATGAAGGAGAGCATAGAGGCGAAATTCATCCTGAACAACCCCACATCGGACTCCTTTGCCCCAATTACCACAACGATGCGCCACAAAGAGGAGCAGATGGCTGCTGTGGTCATTCAGAGGGCTTACCGCACCCACCTGCTGAAACGCTGCATACGCCACGCCGCTTTCATGCACCGCTCCAAGAGGTCGGGCAAAAAGGACGGAAGTGATGATCCGCCAGAAAGGGAGGGGCTGCTTGCACGGAAGCTGGGAGTGCTCTATGGGAGCAACGCAGAGCTGGCGGAGGAGATTGAGCAGGCTGCTCTGGAAACTCTGGAAAACCAAGAGCCTCTCAATCCTGAGACAATGTCACAGCACACCGGGGCCCAGTGTGGCCCCGAAGCCCCCGAACCCCCCGAGCCACACGTCATGGTCGTGCTTGTAGAAATTACTAATGAGGTTTTACTACATTCTGCCCCCGACCGACAGCTCCTCCCTGTAGATGCAAACCTGAGAGAGTCCATCGTATGACAAGCAGTGTTGTCTTTTTATATTTTACCTATAATAACGCAATTTTTCCACGTTAGATGAAGCGGTGACACGGAGCCACGGAATGTTTTTAACTTTATTTTTCACCATTTAAGTTCATGGTTTTCTCTAGATAATAATAGTGTATTTTATTTGGATCTGAACCAAATTGCAAACATTCATTTTTTTTAAATCAAGATCCATGAATTATTCTCTGACAAAACAATGAAAAGAATCTGCACCAACACTGAGCACATCTGGATCAGATCGGTCCCAGTCCACCAGTGAAACCCTGATTTCTGAATAATCACTGTTAACATTAATACGAGCTGTTTAATGCTCTTAACAGGTGTCCCCCGACGCTCGCTCAGAAGGCCCAGTTTGTATTGCACTATTTATAACCCTTCCAGGTCAAGTTAGAGCAGTTGACTCAGTGAGACTGAGACACCTTCCTGTTTCCTCAGATGATTTCATCACTGCTTTATGCATGTCTTATAAAACTGTTTAGTTTTTCTGTGACTGTCCCCTCGGATATTGATTGAAAGAAAGAGTAAAAAAACAACCTCTGTGACATTTGACTGCCGGACACAACCACTAACCTCCGTTTCTGTCTATTAAACAAGAATAATTCTAGCCGCGACATATCCTCACATAGCTTCACTTGCTGTTTCATGAGTCTTAACTGAATTTAAAATGTCTTACTCTGAACATAAATAACATAAGCACTTTTTCTAGTTTTTTCTTCTTTTTTTTTGCACTCGACTGCAGAAGACGGCCTCTTCTCTCGTCCGTGTGTTCATCACTGTTTTAACATCAAACTCCTGGAGGAAGACAGAAAAATCTAACGTGTCCTCTGTGAGGGGTTCTCTTTGTCTTATCCACTTAGCCGTCGTCTTCCCTGATGCTACAGTCATATTCACAAGGTGGTGTCCTCCCTTTGTTTACATTTCTAATGGAGGGGAAGTCATTACTGCTCCACCCACAGTCAGTGTTGCCTGTATATACACTCTGTTCCTCTGTATTGTTTATTTATATCATTTTTGTTATTGTAAAAAGTTGTTACAATGTTGTTAGAATAAAGTTCTCCTAGGGAAATGTAAGAGCTTATATTGACCTGTGTATTGTCTGTGGAGCTACACTGGTGCATTGACGCCCCCTGGTGGCCATTACCACAAACCAATGCACTGCAGCATGAAGTTAGGGAATGGGAAAAAACTAAACACAAGAAATCACAAAACACGACAGCGAACAACAAAACAACGCAAGTTTTACACATGGACACAAGCAGCATGGGCGCGAGGAGCTGAAGCTGAAGCGCAGGAGGTCTGAGTGCAAGCGAGCGCACAATTTGAGCACAAGCAGCAGCTACTTGAGTGCAAGCGACAACACTTCTAAGAGCACATGCACAATTTGAGCACAAGCAGAGCAAATCTAAGCACAAGCAGCAGCTACCTGAGTGCAAGAGCAGGGTTTTGAGTGAAAGCATCACAAAATCTGAACATGGAATCAAAATGTCCTGCTTTCAAGCTGATTGTGCTCCTGAATAAAGAGAAACAAAATAAACACAGTTTAACACTTTGCTTCACATCGTCAGTAAAACTGGACCAAATGTCTGAGAATGGAACTCGACAATGTTTCTGAAGTTGTGGGTTGTTCTCTGATCTTTTTTCGGTTCAGTGCAGCCGAGCTCTTCCCCTCATTTGCCTGACACTAGCCTGATAACAGGCTGCTGGTGCTTGTTCTCTTCATGAGTGCAGAGGGACCTGGTCACGCGTGGACGTCTGCGTTTGAAATCATTTGTCTTCTTGTGTTGTCATCATGCGCTGGCTGCTGGCGGGATGCTGTGCGCTCGCTCTGATCGGTCTCTCAGGTAAATGTGCACTCTTGGAATGTTATATGTCATCAGAGGCCGAGATTTTTAAATGATGTGAACAACAGTTAAAGTCTCGATAAGAAATATCAACATTACTGAAACTGTGGATGTTATTACAGCAGTGTAATAACATCCACAGCATTTCATGAGGCTTTGCAGTTTCTGTAATTTGTTATTTCTGTTAAACCAACCGCTACACTGAGCACACACAGGCTTTGCATGTTAGTTTTGAGTTCACAATACCATCACTTCCTGGACATCTGGGGGAAAAGAGGAAGTCGTCTTCTGAGAAAAGACTGAATAATATTATTGTCAGTTATTTTAATATATTCAACGTGTTCACTTTATGTCAAACTTACAGATTGTGTTAGAGAGAAAACCAGGGAGAAGAGATGAGAGTTTAAATGCAGTAAACTTTAAAGACGCCACACGCAGAGCACATTAATTTTGTGTGGCTCTGCAACAAATTAATATAAGTCCCCTGAATATGTCTGATTTTGTTTCATCATGATGTATGAATTATTATCTGAGAACTATGTGAATGTTAAAGAACGTGGAAAACGATGGAATGGGTTTTTCACAAACTTATATCACATTCTATCACATAAAATAACATAAAATACTGAATTTATTTCCCATCGTCTAATTTAACATTCTAAATGGTTTCACAGGTTTAACCTAAAAGACGAAGTTACAGAAAAGTCTGTAATATTATTGTAATTTTGCTAAATAGATTTTCTTCCTTGTAAATTTAGATTTAATTTGCAACAATCGATCACTTGCTCTTCACTTCACACCGGACTCACACTCAAGAAGCCGTGTCCTCAAAGATTGACGTCTTTTTAATTTTAATAAACACTTAACAAATCGGTTGAGGAACAGTTGAATTGAATTGATCCACTTTTTGGTGAACTGGTTGGCGGAGGTATTCGCTCTACATGGTTCTCATGGATTTTAAGTGAATCTGTGTCTAAGTAGAAATCTGATGATCTCGCTACATTACCATTAAAAGTGATGTCGAACAAATCATCATATTAATGCAAACAGTGAAAACACTGCACGTGCATGTCCTCTTCATCTAAACAGATTTACAGTAACTGCAATCGTCTTCTGTTTGCTCAGAGGCCCTGAGTATTTCCCAGAGGCCCCGGTTCTACGGTGTACATGCCAGCCGCAGCGTGGTCATTAACTGTACCGCAGAGCCCCTTCAGCAAGCCTACACACGTTGGTTCAAGGCCAACGCGTACGATGACCACGACAAAGACGACGTGGTAGAGGGAAAAAGGATTAGTTTTCATGACCGGAATGGAGCTAAAAACTCCTTTCTCCATATCCAACGTGTGCAAGTAGAGGACAGCGGAGTGTACTTCTGTGAGATGAACGGCACGAGGGGGCCCGGAACTCAACTTGTAGTCCTCAGTAAGTAGCCGGGAGAACTTACGTCTCATACAGACTTACAGGAAATGCTCTTCAAAAAAAACAATCCATCTTTCTTCTCCCAGAGGCCGTAAACCTTTCCAGGGCAGAAAGCATGACCACGATGAAGGACGCTCTCATCTTCCTCCAGGGCCTCCTGCTGGCTGCGGCTGTCGCTGCGATCCTGCTGCGAGGAAGAATTGTGGTGAGACACAACTTCACTGTGTCAATATAAACACACAAACGTGTCTGTTGTATGTCAGAGGACAGACACAGTGGACCCAGGACATTTTGAATTGATGACTAACTTCAGTCATTACTCAAATGTCCAAGTGGCTCTCGGATCGTTTTCTTTTGATGGACTTGTTTTTTCAACACATCTGGATAATTTGTTTTGTTTAATTATCGTACAGATTATTCTATAGATATATAGATTTAATACGATACAATATGATAGATACAATGTATACGATAGATAAGATACGAGAGTAACCACAAGATAAGAACCGTAGCTACAATGTGATAGATATGATACGATATATAGAGAATATGATGGATAAGATGGATATGATAGATATATTAGGTAGATAAGTGCAAACTGTAGTTAATTTCTCCTTTTTGTGTTTATAAACAGTCAGAAAAGATGGATATCATATACGAGGAGCCTGAGACTGATCACATCTATGAGGTTTGTTGGAACATCTATATATTCATCATAGAAAGGGACATTCTTTTTACAGCTATGTGTGATATTGTTATAAATCCATTAAAAATGAATATTGGCAAATATGCTCCACCGGCAGCAAAAGAACCAGATGCTTGTAGCTGCAGTCATATGAAGATGTGTGTGTCTCTCAGGGTCTGGAGATCGAGAGGTGTGACGGAGGCCTGTATGAGGAGCTGTCGGTGTACGCCCAGGCTGACGATGCTGAGGCCCCATGGGAGTGAGCTGATCCTCGATCAGTTTCACAACAAGTTCTGATCACACATTCATGGTTATTGATGGTGAAGTGAAAATAACCGTCTTGTGAACACGTTATCTCAAGAACACCTTGAGGGAATTTCTTTAAATTTGGTGGTCAAAAGGTCAAAGGTCGCCTCATATTATTATGAGTGCAATATGTTAGGAACAGCTGAAGAGAATGGAGCGGCACTGATTGGGGGAGGGTTCTTTTGTTAGATAAATTGAGTTGTATATTATTTCATGATGTCTCTTCTGGCATCGTTCAGTCGTACCTGCACCATATATACACCGATATGTTATTTGATCTTATCCTGATTGTCTGTTTGTCTTTTGTTTTCAGTGACGAGTTCAAAAGTAATAAACAAATTTGTTTTTCCCCAGAACAAGTGTAGTGTTTTGTATTTTTGTTCTCCAATGGATTTTAACGGACTTATTGTGAAGAAAATCCACCAACCCCCAAAAACACATGATTGAGATAAACAATGAAATATGAAAATAAACTATCAATGGATATTCACGCAAATCAATAAACATTTTCATAAATTGATGGACTGAAATGCATATTCGCAATAATAATAATAATTCATTAGCATCGTGTTTGTTGATGCAACCGGAATAAAAACAATGTTAGCTAATTGTTTGCGGGACAATTCATTGTTTTTATTGGATATGACATGTATGACATGTATATATTGCAATTTACCAAAATTATATTAGCACATTCAACCAATGAACTAATTAAAAGTGAAACAACCTGATGAATGAATGAATAAATAAATAAATAAATAAATAAATAATCTGATGGACGGATTCTAGTCTTCAGCGAGTAAAGATGAAAGCAGCAGGTCTGATCTCATTAGATGACTTTCAATTTGCTTCCTGATCATTTCCCAGGATTCAGCAGTGTAGTCCTACACACACGAGAATATTATTATTAAAAGGTGGTTATGTACATGAGTAGGTGAGTAGGAGGACTCACCAGTTGATGGAGCACATGACGTGACAACCTCTTGAAATACATGAACAGCTCCTTGTTCTTCTTCTTGTGGCTCTGGCTCACAATCTAAATAAATAAAAGGTTTTGAACAACAATTTAAAACACAGCTTTGTTTTAGTTTTGTAAATTACACTCAGAGCGACAGATCAGTCAGTTTTAAATGTGAGGGAACGAGTGACACGTACACAGGAGCGAAGGCCGACAGCCTGTCGGCTCATGACGTTGAGGAAGTCCTCCAATCTTCTCTCGTCCCATGATGCAGCGCTGTGGTCCTCCTCAAACAGCAGCACCACCTCCTCCAGAACCTGCACCGTGAGCAGGAGTTTATCCTCAGCCTGCAAGAGGAGGAGGAGGAAGATGAAGGACGAGGAGAAATCATACAGACATACATTTAACAGCTGTTTTAGAAACTGGAGATAAAAAGAAGAGATATAACAAATATGATGATATATCTTCACTGCAGGTTTGTATTTGACTCACTGCTGCTTTGGACGTCTGACTGTACAGATCCTCAGGGAAGGACACTTCAACATCCTCAGTGGAGTTAGTGGAGTTATGAGCCTGCATCACACACACACACACAGGTCATGTGGTCATTTCATTCACTTCAGTTATTCCAAAGACTTTAAACTTGATGTAAACAAGTCACTCACCATCATCTCTAGAATATCCAAAGAGTTCTCACTGAGCTGTTTGAACTTCTGATCCATCCATCTGCAGCTCAGAGCCGAGCCTGAGACGCTCAGACCGAGACAAACCAAGAAGATCCTGTAGAGCATTGTTAGAAGAGCAGGTAGAGGTGGACTTAGTAAACTCAGGTGTCTCCTGGTGTTTGTGTTGGAGAAGATCTGCAGAGCCTCATTTATAGCACAACTCACCTATTTCATTTTCCTAACTCGAGCTGTGGGAAAACCTGCACAAGGACCTTGGAGGACTTCATCAACGTCATGAGCCGACTGGCTGACGGCCTTCGGTCCTGTGTGCGTGTCAGGGTGGATGACAACAGCCTGATAACATGATAACATATGATACAAAATGATACAATATGATACAAAATGATACAATATGATACAATATGATAGATACGATAGATACGATAGTAGACACAAGATAGAAACAATAGCTACAATGTGATAGATATGATATGATAAATAAAGAATATGATGGATATGATGGTTATGATAGATATCTAAGGTAGATAAGTTTAAACTGTAGTTCATTTCTCCTTTCTGTATTTTTAAACAGTCAGAAAAGACAGAAATCCCATATGAGGAGCCTGAGACTGATCACATCTATGAGGTTTGTTAGAACATCTGTATATTCATCATGGACAGGGACATATTTATTCTTTCAGTCTTTCAGCGAAAGAACAATATGCTTGTAGCTGCTGTCATATGAAGATGTGTGTGTCTCTCAGGGTCTGGAGATGGAGAGGTGTGATGGAGGAGTGTATGAGGAGCTGTCGGTGTACGCCCAGGCTGACGATGCTGGGGCCCCATGGGAGTGAGCTGATCCTCAAACAGTTCTGATCACACATTCATGGTTATTGAAGGTGATATGTAAATAACTATCTTGTGAACACAAGGACAAACATGTCATATCCAATAAATAAAAGTGAATCATCCAACATAAATGAGTGTTTATTGTTTTTATTCCTATTTCTTACGATCTTTGTGCAGCCAATTCTTTTCGGTTTAAAAAAACAACAATAAAACAAACTCTTGTAATTATCATTCATATGATCATTTAATGGTTTGATGCATTGGGGGCAATGGGCCCAGTTTAAAGTTATGACTTATCTGTGGAACATTTCAGAAGAACATGAAGTTCTCACGTGTCAGCAACATCAACACCCTTCAAACTGCTGCGTTCAGGTGAAGCTCGTAAATTACCACAACTGTCAATGCTGCCTCTTAACTGTCAAAATTTACCAGAACTAAAATGTGCTTGATCACACACCAGTGTGATAAGAACTAACAGATAAGAACTACCAGACAGGACAGACAGAAATCATCTTCAAATGCACATAACATGTTGTTTTACTTACTTACTCTTTAGTTCAGTCCTATCCAGTGTAGTAGATTTGTAAATTAGGTAAAATGATGTAAACCATCCTGTAAAATTTATATTTTCATATCTCTGCTTAATATCAGGGGCGGGGAACATTTTCTCTGTCAAGGTTAATTTTTATCTTTGTAAAATCCTTTGAGGGCCACATCTACTTATTGTTTATTATTAATCAATTACGATTCACAAGGTTCAGTATATTGATTTTTCATTGTATAATAGCAACGTTGCTGTGCAGCTATGAAAGGAAACATCTCACATTGTGCATAATAAAATATATCTTGGTAGTCCTGTCAAGACAATAACATTTCTTTGACGATGTATTGTCAAAGAAATTATTGCGATTAACAATATTTTTAAACGAAAATATCTATATTCCATCAGCATGTTAAATAAAGAAAAAAACTCATTGTGTAGAAAATCCACCAAACCTCTCTAAAACACATGAGTAAGATAAACAATGCAATATAAACATAAACTATGAATGAATATTCAAGCACATAAATCAACACTTTCGTAATCTCTAACAATAGCATTGTGTTTGTTGATGCAACAGGAATAAAAACAATGTAAAACTTTTGTTTGCGAGACAATTAATAGTTTTTATTGGATATGACATGTATACAAATAAATTAGCAAGTTCAACCAATGAACTAATAAATAGTCAAACAACTTGATGAATGAATTAATAAATAGTTAAATAGTTAAATAGTTAAATAGTTAAATAGTTAAATAGTTAAATAGATAAATAATCTGATGGACAGATTCTAGTTCTTGGTGAGTAGAGATGAAAGCAGCAGGTCTGATCTCATTAGATGACCTTTGATTTCCTTCCTGATCAGTTCCCAGGATTCAGCAGAGTAGTCCTACACACACAGGAATATTATTATTAGATGGTAGTTAGGTACATGAATATGTAGGTAGGGTTAGTAGGTGAGTAGGAGGACTCACCAGTTGATGGAGCACATGACGTGACAGCCTCTTGAAATACATGCGCAGCTTCTTGTTCTTCTTCTTGTGGCTCTGGCTCACAATCTAAATAAATAAAAGGTTTTGAACAACAATTTAAAACACAGTTTTGTTTTAGTTTGATGAAATTACACTGTCACCATGGAGACGCCTCAGTCAGCAGCACTCAGATCAGTCAGTTTTAAATGTGAGGGAACGAGTGACACGTACACAGGAGCGAAGGCCGACAGCCTGTCGGCTCATGACGTTGAGGAAGTCCTCCAATCTTCTCTCGTCCCATGATGCAGCGCTGTGGTCCTCCTCAAACAGCAGCACCACCTCCTCCAGAACCTGCACCGTGAGCAGGAGTTTATCCTCAGCCTGGAAGAGGAGGAGGAGGAAGATGAAGGACGAGGAGAAATCATACAGACATACATTTGACAGCTGTTTTAAAAACTGGAGATAAAAAGAAGAGATATAACAAATATGATGATATATCTTCACTGCAGGTTTGTATTTGACTCACTGCTGCTTTGGACGTCTGACTGTACAGATCCTCAGGGAAGGACACTTCAACATCCTCAGTGGAGTTAGTGGAGTTATGAGCCTGCATCACACACACACACACACACAGGTCATGTGGTCATTTCATTCACTTCAGTTATTCCAAAGACTTTAAACTTGATGTAAACAAGTCACTCACCATCATCTCTAGAAGATCCAAAGAGTTCTCACTGAGCTGTTTGAACTTCTGATCCATCCATCTGCAGCTCAGAGCCGAGCCTGAGACGCTCAGACCGAGACAAACCAAGAAGATCCTGTAGAGCATTGTTAGAAGAGCAGGTAGAGGTGGACTTAGTAAACTCAGGTGTCTCCTGGTGTTTGTGTTGGAGAAGATCTGCAGAGCCTCATTTATAGTAGAACTCACCTATTTCATTTTCCTAACTCGAGCTGGGAAAACCTGCACAAGGACTGTGGCTTTCAACCAGTTCACATGCTGAAACCTCAACACACAGGTAGAATGCCACACACCTGAACTGAAATACTGTGTTCACTTTATTAGGATAAAATGAAGCATAGTAATTTTCAGATGTTGAGCTCTGGACGAGAAGAGGTTTTGGGCCGATTTCATATAAACTGTATATTTTGTTTTGGTAGAAATAAAATCCCTCATTTGTTTTGAACTGCATCTTGTTTTACTCTGATCTAGTTACATATGTACTTATACAACAACTGTTATCTTCATATAGATACTAAGACTATTCATAAAGACACTGTAGTCACTGATATATACACTATTATAGTCGATTATGTCTATTTAGAGCAGAGGCCTGAAAAAGGGGAAGGTTAACTTAAAGTGTGCAAAGGGTGGTAATGATAATAATAATAATGTTATATCAAATAATCATATGCACCTTTGGTAAAACGTGTTTGTTTGATTTCCTATGAATTCACTCTGTTTGTGAGGGGAAAGAAAAATACTCTGTGTAATAGCTTCATTGAATACGAATTAAAAATGTCAAATAGTAACTGGAGATTTAAAATATAAATTAAAAAAACACCCTACACATCAGAGAACAATAAAGTGAAAATGCAATCACGGTTGATAACATGATTGACGCAAATGACATGATGAAATATGGAGCGGCTCGTTCACAGGCTGCACGTGTGGTCATTCCTCAGAAAGATGACGTGAGCTGCGTGAAGGAGCGACAGCCACCGGCCGGACTCACTTTCATTTTCTGTTAAGAGGAAGTGTTTCACCTTGTGGCCTGTTTGTGACGCGGAAACACAGCAGACACACCTACAGTGTCACAGCCTTTATGGCGTCTACAGGGCAGTAAGAAAGCTAATCTGCCACGCCCACGTGCCACAACCAGAAACGCTTTCATTTTGCAGACGTGTGAAAATATTTCAAGTATGTTTACACTCTGAGAAAGACGTCAAGACGAATAAAGTATGGATCAGTCAGCTGCTGTGTCCTCAAGAAAAGAAACACAATAAAATATAAGTCTGTGTTTGTTCTGCTGCCACTCAGGGATTTCTCATTATTCAGGTTGAAAGTGTTTTCTGTTGTTCAGATTAAAAAGTGCAGGAGAATCCTCAGGTAGTGACGTCGGTGCAGCCGTGGTCACAACGAGATGAAATGTCACCGACTTGTTCTCATGAACCGGAGTCAAAGTTCAGCCGCAGCCGCTTTCCTCTTGTCTCTGAGAGGGAAGTTCCCTTTATGACGCCTCATGGACATAATGCATAATGTACTTTGATCAATAAAGGATTAAAATGAGTCCAAACTGAAATAAGGATGCAATTACCACAAGGATTAAAAAACATCGAACACCACGTTTGCAGAGTGTGAAATAAAAAACCCTCCTTGTATTGGTTTTGTGAAATTTTACCTCTGTGTTGAGGCTTCACCTTGTCATGTGAACTGTGGTTTTCCCACAGCTCTAGTTAGGAAAATGAAATAGGTGAGTTCTACTATAAATGAGGCTCTGCAGATCTTCTCCAACACAAACACCTGGAGACACCTGAGTTTACTAAGTCCACCTCTACCTGCTCTTCTGAACAATGCTCTACAGGATCTTCTTGGTTTGTCTCGGTCTGAGCGTCTCAGGCTCGGCTCTGAGCTGCAGATGGATGGATCAGAAGTTCAAACAGCTCAGTGAGAACTCTTTGGATCTTCTAGAGATGATGGTGAGTGACTTGTTTACATCAAGTTTAAAGTCTTTGGAATAACTGAAGTGAATGAAATGACCACATGACCTGTGTGTGTGTGTGTGTGATGCAGGCTCATAACTCCACTAACTCCACTGAGGATGTTGAAGTGTCCTTCCCTGAGGATCTGTACAGTCAGACGTCCAAAGCAGCAGTGAGTCAAATACAAACCTGCAGTGAAGATATATCATCATATTTGTTATATCTCTTCTTTTTATCTCCAGTTTTCTAAAACAGCTGTCAAATGTATGTCTGTATGATTTCTCCTCGTCCTTCATCTTCCTCCTCCTCCTCTTCCAGGCTGAGGATAAACTCCTGCTCACGGTGCAGGTTCTGGAGGAGGTGGTGCTGCTGTTTGAGGAGGACCACAGCGCTGCATCATGGGACGAGAGAAGATTGGAGGACTTCCTCAACGTCATGAGTCGACAGGCTGTCGGCCTTCGCTCCTGTGTACGTGTCACTCGTTCCCTCACATTTAAAACTGACTGATCTGAGTGCTGCTGACTGAGGCGTCTCCATGGTGACAGCGTAAATTCATCAAACTAAAACAAAAGCTGTGTTTTAAAATGTTGTTCAAAACCTTTTATCTATTTAGATTGTGAGCCAGAGCCACAAGAAGAAGAACAAGAAGCTGCGCATGTATTTCAAGAGGCTGTCACGTCACGTGCTCCATCAACTGGTGAGTCCTCCTACTCACCTACTAACCCTACCTACATATTCATGTACCTAACTACCATCTAATAATAATATTCCTGTGTGTAGGACTACTCTGCTGAATCCTGGGAACTGATCAGGAAGGAAATCAAAGGTCATCTAATGAGATCCGACCTGCTGCTTTCATCTCTACTCGCCAAGTACTAGAATCCGTCCATCAGATTATTTATCTATTTAACTATTTATTTATTTATTTGTTAATTTATTTATTTATTCAATCATTCATCAAGTTGTTTGACTATTTATTAATTCATTGGTTGAATGTGCTTATTTATTTTTTTATTTGAATGTTCTTATTTATTCATCAAATATGTTTGACATGTCATATCAATAAAAAAGTATTAATCATCCAGCATAAATAATTGTTTATTGTTTTTATTCCTATTTCCACCGATCTTTGTGCAGCCAATTCTTTTCTGATATAAAAAACCACAATAAAACAAACTCTTGTAATTATCATTCATATGATAATTTAATGGTTTGATGCATTGGGGGCAATGGGCCCAGTTTATGACTTGTCTGTGGAACATTTCAGAAGAACATGAAGTTCTCACGTGTCAGCAATATCAACACCCTTCAAACTGCTGCGTTCAGGTGAAGCTCGTAAATTACCACTGCTCTCAATGCTGCCTCTCCAAGTTCAAAACATAACAGAAATAAAATGTGCTTGATCACACCAGTGTGATAAGAACTACCAGACAGGATAAGAAACCATATTTCAAATTTATATAACGTGTTGTTTTACTTACTTACTCTTTAGTTCAGTCCTATCCAGTGTAGTTGATTTGTAAATTAGGTCAAATGAAGGAAACCATCCTGCAAAAGTTATATTTTCATATCTCTGCTTTATATCCAATTCACAAGGTTCAGTTATGGATATTTCATTATATAATACCAACGTTGATGGGCAGCTAAGAAAAGAAACATCTCACGTGGTGCATAATAAAATATGTCATGGTTAGCCTGTCACGACTATAGCATTTGTTTGACGATGTATTGTCCTAGAAATTATTGCATTGAATGATATTATTGTCACCATATGAAAACATTTCATCCCACTGATATAATGATAACACGATATCATAATCATGTGAGTTCCCCATTTCAAAGAGCTTGATTTTAAAGAATATTCAGTCTGACATTTGAACTAAAAGTATTAAAATAAACATCACAACAGAAAACAATAACAGTTAGGTCATATACTATTAACTTAGTATTCCGAGGTTTCTTATCTTGTGTTTAAATAAAGTTAATATGAAGGGGCGCGTGAATATTAGTGCTATAAAAAGAAAAAAAAGGGGAGAAGTCGTTTTTTTCTGATATTTTCGATGGAACATGAAGGCGTCGCCGGTGTAATCACGCTCCCATGATGCATTCGGGTTCAGTCGGACGGCACGGAGCGACTCACGTCAAAACAAATCGCGGCTAACGCAGGTTTCCGGTGTTTTTCGGTGTTTTTTGACGCAAACGATGGAGAGCGACTGTTCGGACCGACCCCGCTGCTGAGGTCGCGGCCGGTCACGGGAGATCCGCGGCGGCGTGGGGACGTGAAACCTCGCCCCTGAGCTCAGCTAGCCTGGTTCTCGGTGAGTAAGCTAGCTAATGTGGCTAACGACCTGTGCTAACACGGCTAGCTTGACACTTTAATAACATGTAGTGAAGCATCACGTGTTTGTCATGTTAACCCGGGTTCAGGGGTTAATGTTTAACTTTCCTGAAGTTTATTTAATTAACCCGGTTTTTGTTGTTAGCTTAAAGTAGCTAACCGCACCAGGGTGTGTGTGTGTGCAGAGTTTAAACTTCATTTAATCTGCTCTTAACTTTCCTCACGTTAAATGTCATTTCAGCCGAATTCACCCCGAAGCAGTTTGGGAACAACCAGTCTTATTGTTGTTTATTGTCAGACCGCGTGTGAATAGTTAAATATGTGTGTTGTCATAATCATCATTTATCATTGTTATCATTAAATCACGACTTTTATCAGAAACAGAAACACGTGAGAGTGAGAAACATCCGGGTCGTGAGTTCGGCTTCTTTAAAACTCAAGATACTTTGGATCCTGTGTTCTCCACCTCACTGTCACTGGTGTTAAAACCTGCAGGAAGTTAATGGTGGACGGGACGAGGAGCTCGAGCTGGTCTCAGATGTGTTGTTTAGTTGTGTTACAAGAGGAAGGAGACAAAGACACAAAGACTGACATGTCAATTAAAATGACCTGAATGAGTGTAGAAGAGGAACTTTCCAGTTAATGGGCTTCATACCAGACCGCAGAGAGGAAGAGAAGGTGCAGAACAATCCTGTCACTTCCAACTTGTGTCTGTTCTCATTCATTCTGAGGTTGTGTTTATAACATTTCCCACGCGACAGCATTAGTGGGGATCGACCTGTGATTGACCCAGATCACGTCCAGACCAGGAAACAATGAGGCTTGGGATCAGAACAGTTGATAATCATGCAGACGAGTTGTTTCACTACTAAGACAATGGATTAATCTGTTTTCACTTTTTCCCAGTTGTTTCTCCATGAACAGGGATCTGAACCCGAGACCACCCGGACGCCTCAGGGTGAATCTTATCTGTCTTTGATTGTATCAGGGGAGGCCGCTGCTCTCGAGACACTTTTATCAGGATCTTGATTTGCGTTATCTGGGATTTTTTTCTTTTGTGTAATTGGGGAAGTTCATTCTGAAGCGTTGGCAGCCACTTCCCGGCTGACACCCTCTTTATAGCCAGCGCCTCACATGACTCACTCACACACACTGAAACCATGAAATCACAGATATGTCACACAGCATAAAAAGTCTCATGGTGGAGCGTGCAAGGATCTGTCCACGGCTGCCCTGAAGTGAGGAAGAGGGCAAACATGTTTCCTCATCATCACGCGGCGCACAAGCTCGCATTACTTGTTTATCCTTTCTTAAATGTCAGATGTGATACCGACAGAGATATGTGTGAGTGTGCGTGCTGTGTGTGTAAAGCCTGTTGCCCGCGTCTAATGCATCTTTGTTTTTTGTGTTTCAGCCGTGCCATGTGGGAGTAGCTCCCCGGAGGTGCCATGCTCGCCACGCAGATGCCAGACACGCCACCGGAGGCTAAAGATGTCAAACAGGTAAATCAACAATCTGTTTCCCCTCCGATTAAGATCGTGTTTCTGTGTTGGCTGTTTATCTGCAATCTTTGAAACTTTAATTTGTATTGGGGGTTTTGCTAAAGCTAATTGTCAGAAGGGGCACGTGCAAGAACCTTATCTTCTGCTTTATGTATCAATGCCTCCATGTGCATTTCCCTCTTTTTTTCATGATCAATATATGCCATTAATATGTAAAAGTAATTTTCTTTCAGTCTAAAGCTGTGGTTGTGCCTCAGGCATTGGTCAGTGCGAGTGTCAGCTGAGCTGGGACCTCCACACAACGCCTTTTCCTTTCATACTCGAGGGGCGAAGTTTCTTCTTACATGGTTTCTGCTGTAACTCCGGTGTGAGGCTCAGAAATTGACTTTATTGTCTCTGTGGAGGGAGTTTTTGCTGAACATTGTCAGTCCTTGACAATAAAGTAGTATTTAATGACGCTGGTGTAACTGTACTCGGCAGCGTTCAGCATTACATCCGTGTCAGAGCTGAACTCAGGTCACCGGCTCAATACTGTTTTTAGAGCAGGTTAAAGTTAACAGATAATCTAATGCAGGTAAAGAGATGAGACCAGATGCAGAATGAGATGTTAAACAGCAGCTTTTCATCACATGGGTGAGAGAAGAGGACACATACAACCAGGACAATGTTCTGCTGAAAGAATGTTTATGAGTAATGAAACTGGGAGAGCAGGTGAGGATTTGTCCCTCGACACATCTTTCTAGTCTCAGGTTTTGAATTTAGTGAAGCGCAGTAAGAGAAGAGTGCTTCAGTGTCAGGAACACAGAGATCCTCGTCTCAGTCCTGTGTCCTGACTCTGCAAGCTATGTGCAAGTGGGTGAGTTGCACACCTTGATGAACACTGGAAGTTAACTTCACTTTTCCCAACGTGCTGCTCATCACAACCGCAGCTTAATTGACTTCTCGCCAGACAGAAAAACGAGGATGTTGACAGTTCCCTTCTCCCTTGGGGTTGTCACGCAGATTAAAGAGAAGCTGGCCCAGTCGCTCAAGGCCCTGCAGAAGCGCTTCGTGACATCAGACGCGGTCGTGACCAGTGAGGATGCTGACGCTAACCTGCTCTGCTGCGCCCTGGAGGCCGTCTTCATCCACGGTATCAAGAGCAAGTACATCCGCTCCGACACTGGGGGGAGAACCAGGAAGGGCGGCCGGGCCCCCCTCCCTCAGCCCTTCTTCTGGAGCCTCCTCAAAACCGTCACCCACCGGTAAGTCGAGACTGTGGCACACATTGTCAAATCTCTAATATGATTAATGCAGGGTAATGTATCTTTACCATTTCTCCACACTCTCTCTGTTAAATCCCCAGGGATGTCATCACCGAGCTGGAGAAGATCAGCTTCGTGAGCACGGACGTCGGTCGCTGCCGAGCCTGGCTGCGGCTGGCGCTCAACCACGGCCTGTTGGAGTGCTACCTGGCGTCGCTGTTCCGGGAGGACTCCAAGCTGCGGGTGCACTACCAGCCCTGTGCCTTGCTCCTGAACACCGAGGAGCGGGACGTTCTGCTCAGCTACCTCCAGGGGCTGGCCTCACTCACGTTCAGCCTGTCTTACAAGTCAGCCGTCCTCAACGAGTGGACCACCACGCCACTGGTTCTCGCTGGACTCTGCCCCTTCTCTCAGGTGGACACACCCGACCTGACCCTTAACGGCGGGGACCATTCCAGCTCCGGATCCCTGTGTAAGGAGACGTGGGACACAGTGTCTCAGTCATCCAGCTCCTCAGATGCTCAGGAGACGCAGAGAGGAGGTCCAGTGTTGTTTGTGGGGAGGGGGTCGGGTGCTTTACAAGGGGAGAGGACGGCACTCCATTCTTCTAATCTCAGTCTGGACACCACAGGCTCCTCTCAGCTCTCCGACAGCTTGAGCTCCGACAGCCTCCTGCAGGGGCAGGACCCCCGCAGCCCGACAGGAGAGCAGTGGTCCTCATGTGACCTGGACATATCCAATCACATCAGCACCAAGAAACCACAGAAAGAGTAAGTGATCCTGCCTGGATAGAGTTTTTCTATCGATTGATCCGCTTATTGACTTTTATATGTGGATGCAAATCCTACTATTACTTATTTCCCCGGGCTGAAGATGACTCTTTTCCAAAAACCACCTCAAACATCCATGAGAAACTTTAATGCACTGGATGACATCTTATTTCCTTAACACACACACACACACACAAACACACACACAAATACACTAGTTTATTTTGAGTTAAGCCTAATGCGACATCCTGTTGCTGTATATACTCACTAACACATCAACTGTGCTTTAATCTGCGGCTGAAAAGAGTCCCCAACAAACAACAATTAAACAACAAACAACAAACATGGAAAAACAGTTTCAGAAAATGGCCGAGCAGTTTTTTAAGAAATTAAACAAGTCCAGGGAAATAAAGAAATGTTGTCGACCCTGCTAGAAATATTCTTCTTGTGTGTTGACTCTGCACCTTTCTGATTTTGGAAATCATCAGCCAATTAGTCGCCGTTATTCGTCGTCATCTTGGATTTATATACCTCTGTAGAATATATAGATTTTTATAGAGTTTGATAAAAGAATAATAGTAGAAGAACAGGGAAGTTGAAGATTATTGAAAGACCAACACTGTCAGTTTTGCTCTTTTCATTTGATTTTTGACGATCAGGAAAATCTATAATGTTTTTTTGCTTCTCGTAGCCATATTTCAGTCAAATTCATATTTAAAATGGACATTGATATATCAAAATAATGTGTTATTCTATTATATACTCAGTTAAATGACATGTCCTTGTCTCTGCAGTTTGGTGACTGAGTTTCGGGAGAGCGGACAGGGCAGTCAGGACTCCATGCGTGAGGACACGTCCTTTGTCTCCAGCACGGGTCCGGATCAGTTTTCGGAGACGGCTGTTTTCAGCGGCTCTGACAGTGAGACCCAGAGTCCTGGGACTCCATCACAGGACCTGAAGGACCAGCCCCTCCACTCCGTTCTCTCCCATTCAGAGCCACCACCAACTGCCCCTGATCTGCCGTCATCCGACGATAACCCTGTTTACCAAACGGCCTCAGACGTGTGTGATGATTCCTCCAACGAGTTACACCTGGACACCGACACAGAGGAGGTGAATCCAGCTGATCTGAAGGAGAACAGTGCGTCTGATCAGAAAGAGAAAGAAGTAGAGAGCTCAGTGAAGAGCAGTTCGGAGCCGTCACTGCATCCGGGGCCTCGCTCGTCCAGCATCCTGAGCAGGAAGCTGTCCACAGATTCTCTCTCAGTAAGTATATCAGCAGACAAATAGCTTTAAGCTGGGAATGATGAGGCAGAAGGTGGAACTTCAAACGTGCCTTTTAATGACTTGAGCCACTTTTTGTCTCGAGATTAAATATTCATATTTAAATAAGTGTATAAAACAAAGTTTTCGTATTTGCAAACTTCAAACGTATTTCTGTGAAAGGTTCAATTCTGATTTCTATCAACCAAACTGCTGAAGTGTTCAGGCTCTAAAGTAAAAAGGTCAAAGGTCAAACCGTCCTTCCTTCACTTACTTACTGCCGGCTCTGAGGAGACAACTCGAGGAAGGACCAGTGATCCCAGTTTACTTGAACTTATTTAGAGAGGAGAACATTGTTCACAGTGGAGAATTTGCTGTCACTCCTGTTGCTATTCGGGAATTCCCAGTGAGGAACTGGCGGATAGAGTGTCTGACTCCTTCCAGTGTAACCGAGTGGAAAATCAGCACAAGCTCTTCATGAAGTTGGTTTTTTTTTGTTTGGGAACTGTTGACTATAAATCAGGAGGCTGTGGTCAAAATGAAACCCAGAGTTCACCAGGGAAATGCATTTCCAACAGCTCCAGGATATTTCACAACATGCTGTACTTACTGTAGTTACCACATGATGTTCATTCACCTCATGTCAGTCACAAGGATGAAAATGTGTGCTCAAGTTTACACAATGAAAAAAAAACATTGATCCACGTTAAAACCCTTTATTAATTGTAGTCAGATCAAAATCTGTCTTTAACTTAAACAGAGAAAGATTCTGGTCCTCCCTCTTCTCCCCCCACAAGTCACATGATAACAGGAACCACTCTTTCACAAACTACTCACTGAATAGCTCAGATCTTTGTAGCATCAGGACAACTGACTTTATTACTTATTCAAACTTTTGTCTTTCACATCGCAGCATTCCCGTTCCTGGATCTCCGAGGACGACATCTACAAGCCCCAGCTGGAGGAGGTGTCTGATCAGGATGAGGCGCCTCCACCCGCTCTCACCCCCGAGCCCAAGGTCTCCCAGTCCCCTCCCAGTGTCGTCCATCGCAGACAAATAGGTACTGGACAGCATCTCCTTGTTTCAAGTGGAAAACTGAAACTAGAGGATTTGTTTTTATGTATCATCATCACACGGTGTATCAGATTGAAGAATGAAATGTGTTAACCCCACACTGGGCTCCTTGGAGTGATGGTAGATCAGAGATCATGTCTTAATAGCTGCTGCTGTCTGTCCTCACACTGTGTCTGTCCGTCTGTGTGTGTCTGTCAGGACTGTCCAACCCGTTCCGTGGCTTGCTGAAGCTCGGCCACCTCGAGAGACGCAGTGCGATGGGGCTGTGGAGGGACCATTACTGCGAGCTGTCCCCCTTCGAGTTCCGCCTGTACTTCGATGCCGAGGAGCGGACCTGCACTGACAACTGCTCCCTGGTCCGGTGCGAGGAAGCTCGGGTCACCTTGCCCGAGGGCCGCTTCGAGCTGGCCTTTCCTGGGAAGAGGCTGTACCTCCGAGCGGCCAATCGGGATGAAGCTGAGGACTGGGTGGACCGGATCGCGGAGGCCGTCAACGAGTGCCGGCCAGCGCCTTGTGTCAATGAGCAGTGGGAGGTGCTCCAACCGTACAGTGAGAATGGTGTAGATTCATCCACGTCCTCCACCCCCTCCAGCCCGGAGAGAGGGATAGTTCACCCGGACACGAGGACTTCCGGAGGCCTGGAGGCTCCTCCTCCTCTACAGGAGTTCGACTGGACTCAGACGGCTGATTTGGAAACTGACGCCATCAAAGAATCCGTTTTGTACATCTCCACAGATGCTGAAGCTCGGACATGGGCACCTCTGGTCTTCTCCCTGTCCTTAGAGACGCTGAAAGGCTTCCGGATACAAGACGGGAGAAAGTTCCTGCAGCTGCACCACACCATAGAGGAGATTCGGGATGTGGTGCCCGACGTCTCCCTGGGAGGTCCGGCCTTTTTCAAACTCTTGACTGTGAGGGATGCGCTGAGACTCCGGGCGGAGAGCGCAGAGGAGGCTCGCTCTTGGAGGGTTTTGATCCGTGAAGCTCTGGACTCTTACCTGGAGAGTGGAGAGGATGATGGCTGCGTGCAGCCCGGTGCAGGGGGGGTGACTGGGAACCTCCACAGGCTGGTGCAGCACAGGTTGAAGGAGGATGGAGCACTTCTAGTTCATCTCTGCACCGTGCCCTCGGAGAAGGGTCTGGACTCTCAGAGCTTCAAATGTGCAGGTATTCGTGTTAAACTTTTTATTATTGTCCAGCGTCGGTTGTTATCTGTAATCTCTCGAATCAGAGGCTGAGATCTGATCATTGTTTGTCTCATACAGGATGTCCTCAGAAGATTGGGCCGTCCCAGTGCAGAGCCAGGTTGTGTGAGTTCTCAGGCCAGTACTACTGTGACTCCTGTCACCACGGAGACACAACTATCATCCCCTCACGCATGGTGCACAACTGGGACCTCACACAGCGAGAGGTGGGTGGCACACGTACACGTTGTAAGAGTTAAAACCTAAAAGGACAGAGTTCTCTTTTAAAACAAACACTGCATTACTTTAAAGACTGTTTCAATAGCTGAGATGAGTTCGGTCTGTTACTGGTATTTCTTCTCTGTGGTAATCACACATAACATGAATCCACATGTTCTGACGGAGTGGGATGTATGTGCTGAATGTGTGCGTCTATCTCCAGGTGTCTAAGAAGGCCCTGCAGCTGCTGTCTCAGGTGCAACACGAGCCTCTGCTCAACCTGGAGCAGCTAAACCCAGAGTTAGTGAAGCACTCCGAGTCCATGGCTCAGGCCCACAACCTGCGGCAGCGGCTGCGTCTCCTCGGTGACTACCTGCTCACCTGCCGCAGCGGGGCCTACAAGAAGCTCCAGGCCAGGTGTGTGTTCCAGTGTGTGTTCCAGTGTGTGTGTTCCAGTGTGTCGGGTCTTCTACTGGGAATCTGCAGGCGTTACAAAGTCTAATAAAGCTATAAATTCAGTTTCATAAACAACAGTCTATATATAACTCTATTTCATTATGACATTAGTTTTTTCCCTGCTCTCTCCAGACTGGGTCAGCGAACCTACTTGCTGGAGTCGAGTCATCTGTACAGTGTGGTCGACCTGCAGGAGGTAACGCTGACTCCTTGTCATGCTGTGGACATCTGTCCCTTTTCAAACGTCTCAATACTCACTGGTCTGCTCCGTCTTTTCCAGATCGCAGAGGACCAATACGCCATCTACCTGATGACTCTGCTGCAGTTCGCCTCCAGCCACGTGTTTCAGTGCGACCTGTGCACGCAGCGCGGCTTCATTTGCCAGATTTGCCACTCGCATGACACCATCTTCCCCTTCCAGTTCGACAGCACCACCAGGTAGTTTGTCCTGCACCACCTCCCTCCCCTGTTTCCACACCTTGTTCATTTATCCACCAGCTGTTGATACTCCCACGTGTTTGATTAGTTTCAAGTCAAGAGCCTGAATATATATATATTACATAATAACATGTCTTTATTTTGCTTTCTCTTTCCCCCTCTCTGACCCAGGTGTACAGATTGTAAAGCTGTGTTCCACCTGGCCTGTAAAGCTCCGGGCCGCTCGTGTCCTCGCTGTCAGAGAATGAAGAAATACCGGGAGAGGGATCTTCAGGACTGAGTCAACTCTTTCAGGAAGCCAGACGGCCGCTTGTGTGGAGAAAAACTAAATCTAGCTTTTACATGAAGTAACCTCAAGTGCAATTATGAACTAAATTAACCTGCCCTTACTGACATTAACACCAAGGGTGGTGCAGGAGCCTCAGTGCCACAGTATCCAGAGACTTGTTCTGATTGACGGGGACACTGAGAGATCAGATCACAAGTGGTGTGGGATGCATGAGTTCACACTCTGTTGGCTGTGTGAACCTGAATGTGTTTGAAGCCACATATGAAGCACGGCCTACTAAATTGACAAATTCGGTCCCGCCACAGGTTCACAACGAATCAAGCTTTAGCCGATACAGACACACATCGGAAATACCTTTGATACTGTCGGGTTGGGCATCAGCTAGTGCTTGAATCTTTGTAAGTATCTGATAACACATCTTTTAAGTATATTAAGAAGCTTTTCCATTGGTTAAAAAACCCATCAACACCTGCTAACATCTGGCTTTTGTCGTGAACATTGAAGAACAACTGTCATACAGGATAAGTAGCCTACAGCTGTTAAAATATGCAATATAAGTTGTTATTTATTAAATGCTCTGGTATCTGATCGGTATCTGGGAAGGGAAAACTCGAATCCAAACATCTCCCTTCAACTTTCTCAAGAGAAAACATTCTCATCTGGTTTCAACTAACAGACTTAACATATCAAACTGGAGCTGACCACTTGTGATCGGATCTCTCAGGCTGGACTTTGATACGGAGTCTGAATGTGGCCCCTGAGCCTCATGACGCTGCCGCGGTGCAGCCGAATGTTACCGACTTCAATACCTCTCTGAATTCTGATTCAGCCACGGCATCAAATCGAGGAGCGGACGCACGACGCTGACGGTCGCTGCCAAGAATCATTTTTTCTGCTGCATCTTTTTAATTACTTTGTCTTAGCGTGTTGAAAGAAACATTCTTAACACCAACATGTTGATCATGTGAAAGACACATTTCTCAGCACAGCAGCGAGGTCGGGTTCTGCACACAGCACATGACCCATTTGAATTAACACATCTCGATCGTGCCTTATTTTTGATTCATCTTTACACTACTTCTAGGGCCAAACAGAATCATGTGGGCTTTTTTCTTTTCTGACTCGCCGTAAGATGAAATTACACTGCTGCATTACACATCTGTCGCCAGGAAGATTTGATCTTAATATATTGGTTAGAGACGTTTAGAGGGGAGATTTAAAAATAGATTTATTATGCTGCTTGATGACTTAAATGAATTATTAACAAATTGGCATAAAAACCTTTTGTTGGTGCAAATTCTGATTCAAAACCCATTTTTGCATATTTGCACTTAAGCGCTGACTGTTAAACGGATATTTCGACCAAAGTTTAGTCGTAATATCCTCAAGTACATGAAGTGACACCGTGGAATTGTCTTTTGATATTTCCCCGTGCTGCTCAGTCTCATTTTGGACTCTGATGTAGACAGGAAGTCACAGAATCATCTAATAATGAGTCACTGAAGGTTTTCTCATCGGATCCATTTTGATATTTGCAGGAGACAGAATTCTGCGACACTGTCTTTCCTGGTTTGTATTTTTTTATTTTCATCTCATCCAGTATGTGATGTATTAAAGATTATTATGGAATAAATGTGTGTGCGTCTCCCTTTCACTTTTGTGTTTCATGAATGTGATGTTTTTCTCAGTTTGTTGCATCGATGCTGCTTTAACTTTACTCTCAACATTTTGACTTATTTCTTTGCATTATGACTTTATTCACAAAACACAAAACAAATCATATTTCGTACATTTATCTCAACATTACTTGGTTCAGAAAATATGTGAAAATCTCATTTTTTTGCGACTTTTTTACGGAATGTTTCCTCTATTCTTTAAATGCACAAAAATATAATCTCGCTGATTAATTTTAACTATATTATTTGCCCTCCACCCCCACACACACACACACACACACGCACAACATTTAACTTAATTCTCAACATTTGAAATGAAAAAAAAATAAAAACTTCCTCTGGATAATTTGGACGTTTTCTTAAAGATGATAAGAATCTCTCCTGTGCACAAGAGGTAAAATGCTGTTGGTGAATAGGTGGGTGTGTGTGTGTTGGGGGAGGGGGGGGGGCTTGTTGTCTCCACCCCGCCAGCCCCGCCCACATTACAGGTGCTTCTCATCACGTGATGTCACACACACCTGAATCACTCTCAGCTGTTTGTGATCAGACGGAATCTGAGAAACTCCCCCCCCTCCCTCTCACCTCCTGATGAACCAATGACACGGAACCTCCCCCCTCCAGGTCAACACTGGCTTCTGGAGGAAGTGAACATCGAGGTGATGGGAGGAGTGAGAGAGGAGAGGAGCCTGAAAAACACGTTCATCAGTGCGGATTGTGCAGGCGGAGCAGCAGGTCGAGTCTCTCTCTCTCTCTCTCCCTCTCTCACTCCCTCTCTCTCTCTCTCCCTCTCTCTCTCTCTGTGTCTCAGGCAAACTGGGAACCATTTTAAAGAGAAGTTTTTAACCGGAGCGGGGTCATGGACGCTGCTGCATCGGGGGGAGACGAGCCGGAGAGTCCGCTGGAGAGGAGCAGCCACACGGCCTTCACCCACAACCAGCTGCTGTACGTGTGGGGGGGGTTACCGGGTGAGAGGGTTACCTGAGTTACCTGAGATACCTGAGTTACTGTGTCACCTGCGTTACCTGAGATTCCTTAGTTACCTGAGTTACTGTCACCTGAGTTACTGTGTCACCTGCATTACATTACATTACATTACATGTCATTTAGCTGACGCTTTTATCCAAAGCGACTTACATTTTTTTTAGAACACTCAGCATTTAGTTACCTGAGTTACCGAGTTAGTTACCTGAGATACTGAGTTACCTGAGTTACTGTGTCACCTTAGTTACCTGAGTCACACGAGATACCTGAGTTAATGAGTTATTGTGTCGTCTGTTGTGTTACTGACTCATCTGAGTCACCAGGAGCCACACCTGATGAGGAACAAAGAGAAAATGTGTTGTATAAAAATTACCTTGAATGTTACATTGACTTCTATCATAAAAAATATATAAACCAAAAGTTGTTATTTGTAAGTTAACAGATCAGAAAAGTAGTGTTTTTTGCAGGAATATTAAATTAATAATCTTAATGTACTTGACTGTTAAAATTACATTGACATCCAATTTTAAAAACAACCCTTGACCCAATGCTGAATATCTGCATTTGCAATCAACAACTCTCCAAAATTACAGCAGAGATTAAGTCATCTGTGAATGAACACAATGAAGTGTATGAACGCACACGGCTGTTTTTTGTTATGTGCATATTGAACATAGTGAACCTGGAGGAACCTTCAGTCACATTCTCCAGTATCAGCTCCTCACGGGCGTCAGATTCCACGTCTCTGCAGCAACGTGTTTCGACAGGAGAACGTATCTCACACTTTACAAACACGACAAATAAAAAAGAGGGAAAAACCAGAAGAAATGAAATGAGAGGAGAGAGAGAAGAAAGATCTTAACGTAATCAATACAAGAGGAGGGGGGGGCAGATTGATCCACTGATCCAATCAGAGGCGACGGGTCACACTGGTACGCTCTCCAAGTACTTTAATACTCTAAGTATTTCCTTTTTTATGAGTATTTCTTTCCTTTACTCAGGTGGAGAAGTTGGTTTGGTACTTTATCTTGAGTAGAATACTTGGTGCTTCTTCAACCAGTGGCACATTGAATCTGTTTAAACACGTCCTGATGATTTGTCCCTTTCTTATCTGTCCCCCCTGATTGTTGCTATGGACACAGACGTCCACACTTCTTGTCAGATGTTCCCGTTGGATCAGTCTTCAACCCTGCCGGCGTGTTTCTCTCTGTGATGAACCTGCAGATTCTTCAATCACACGACTTTGATCTCCTCTGTTTCCTCGCAGGTCGTCTGTGGCGAGGAGTTCACGCTGCCCAGCGATGAGATCTGGATCTGTGACCTGGACAGCGGGACCTGGTGAGACGAACTGTCAGATATGGATTTAAATATTACGATTTTAAAACGAGTTCTTTAGAAGATAAGCTGACTACACAGGATTGATAATGGCGGTTTGAGAGATGTCCTGATAGAGAAAAGGCCTCGGTGTGTTCAGCTCTCTCTCTCTTTCTCTCTCTCTTCACCTCAGGGAGCGGAGGGAGATCAGCGGCGACTTCCCTCAGGACCTGTCGGACTTCTGCGGCTCGAACGTCGGCAGCACGTTCTACATATTCGGAGGCTGCGACGCCATCGGTCACACCAACCAGGTGAGGTTCTCACCTGTCAGTGAGAGGAGCTCTGACTCTGTGACAGTGAAACATGAGCAGCTCAGACTGGATCGAGGGCTGCACATTCTCTCCCCGATTCATCATGTTACTGCAAGTTCTGGCTGTCGCATATTTTCCTCGTGTCAAGGTAACATTAAAATTATGCGAGTTGAGGTTATGAGTCCAAAACCAGACTCGGTGTGAAAAGCAAAGTTATTAAAATGCACCTCAAAAGCTCTTGTTACTTAAGACTGTAAGATTTGTAACTGTAGATGTGTGGGAGAAGATTTTGGTTCCACATGGGGGGGGGCCGAGGGGGCCTGGGCCTTTTGTCTTGGTCCTCCAAAGTCTCTGAAACGCTCCTGGCAGATCTGCCACAAAGAAGAGAGCTCGCCCTGTTGACGACATTTGATTTGATATTTGAATGTCTGGTGTTTGTATGAATAGAAAATGTAGTTTTTCCAGCCCTCATAACAAACTGTGAGTTTTATGTATTTTGGTCGTCAGGTCTGATCGCTGTTAGAAATGAGAGAAAACATTTTCCAGAGACAATTAGAAGTCGTTTTTAAAGATACTCGTGAGTCTTTAGAGAATCTTAATTGTTAAAATTCAGAGATAAATGCTCAAACCTGCTTTTCATCATCAGGACAGTTTGGAAAAACCTGCTCTGGCAACTTTAAATATATTATATTGGCTCCACCTTTTGCCTGATCTGACAAACCTAACCCTCCTGCTGGGTTGTAGATGTTCAGCGTTGACCTGTCGCAGTCGAGCTGCTCGTGGAAGAAAGTGACCGTCGCCACGGGAACCACGCCGTCGCCACGGAACAAACATTCCTGCTGGGTTCACAGAAACCGGTCAGTTCAGTGAGATCCACCAAACTCCACCGCTCATGAAGAACAGCAGCTGTTCACACCCGGGAGGCATTTGATCAGAATTCATGGGTTTTTAGAATTTGAAACAAATGGAATATTGGCACGTCTACTTGATTTAAAATGGAAGTTTCCATTTTTCTGTAGTTTTCTCGTGTGAATTAATGAGATCTGTTATTTTTTTCCTCTTCGTCTTGGTGCAGATTAATTTACTTCGGTGGATATGGATGTAAAACCCTTGGGGAGGCTCAGAACATGTCATCGTCCAGCTTCATCGTGGAAGAGATGTCCTGGGTAAATAAATACTATTAATAACCATCACAACAACAATATCTGCAAACATCAGTATAGTGACCAAAAAGCACTTTACCCCAAATTAAAGATTTGTTTCTTTTCTCCCCAGACGACGATTGGAGACACGATGTTCAGATGTTGGGGCTGGAACAACGAGGTCAATGTTTTTGACCCGCGCACGGAGACATGGACGGTGCCAGAGACTCAGGTCAGTGGAACTACACCACGAGGCCTGTGTTGGGTTTTTAAAATCTGGTGTCAGGTCGTCCAACCGTGCGTCACATGCTCATGGGATCGAACCTCAGGAGCATCTTCAGGAAGTTACTTTACATTTGGTAGAAATGTTCGTTTGCACACAGAGAGAACCCGATTTAGATTTTGTTAGCCAAAGGTTAAAGGTCAATGCTTGAATTATGTCTTTCTTGGCAAGTGAAGCCAAAAAGTCGCCAGTCGACAAACCAATCAGTCAAGTATAGATGGACTCATCCCACGCACAAAGACGTGAAGCCTGGCTCAGATTTCCAGGTGTGAAAAACGATGTCATTTGATTTTTGTTATTTTGAAATGTGCAGGGTCCGGCCCCGGGTCCCAGAGGTTGCCATGCCAGCGCCCTGCTGGGGAACAAAGGTTACATCTCTGGAGGCGTGGTGAGTTCAGACGCTCATCGGGCCAAAAGTATGTGGACGCCTCAAGTGAGAGGTCACAGGATCTACCATGTCGTTTCTCTGATCCAAAAGAAAGGAAAATATTAATGTTACCGTGAAGTTTTACATCTTGAGACGATGGTGTGCTGCTGACTTTGTGCTCCCGGTTTGTGAGAGGCCCTTTTCCTGTTTCAACTGGTGGAACACATGAGACCAGAACAGTGTCTGCATACTTTTGGCCACGTCGTGCACCCGACCATGTAACCACGGTTTCACACTTGTTCACGTTCAGTCCCTGAAGCTCTGTGATGGTTTACAGGAGACGGCAGAGCTGGACATGTTCAGCTTGGACCTGGACACGTGGACGTGGACTAGATTGTAAAACTTCCTCCACTTTTACACACTCACTTTTAATTGTTTCATTTCTTTTACTTGGCAAAATTCACTGACTGCGTTTATGTTCTGTTTCCTCAGGGACGTCCCACAGTCCGTTTCGCCTCTGGGCCGCTCTCTGCACAGCATGACGGGGACATCGGATCACAGCCTCTTCGTGTTCGGAGGCCTCGGCACAGACGGAAACACCCTCAGTCAGTTTTCAGCTCTGAGACTTTACAGATTCAATGATTTCTCAGGGACTAATGCATTGATCCTGACTAAAATAATCAGACTTATTTGAAATATTAAACGTTATGATGACAACAGTAGTACTCCACACAAGTAACTAGTATTAAACAAGAGAGTAAACTGCAGTTGTAGTACTTCCTGTTCATCTCTCTCCTAGATGACGCTTGGCAGTTCAACACAGTAAACAGAGAGTGGACCAAGAGGACTCATCCACATAAAGACAAACCAAGGTCGTTAATTGATTTGTATGAAACTTGTTTTAATGTTCCAAAGGTAGAAAATATATAAAAGTATCTGAAACTTTCCTGTAAAAATTCAGATAACGTGACTCTACAACTCATAATTGACTTCCAGCAGCTCTCAGATCAGTTTCTAACGTGTCGGTTGCACCTGTTTACTTCTGTTTGTGGTTAATACACAGTTGTACGTATCTTGTAGTATTTTGAGAATCTGTGTTTCCCTGCTGGTTCCTCAGGGTCTGTCACACGGCGAGTCCAGGAAGTGACAGTGACGTGGTCGTGTTTGGAGGAAGCAGTAAACTCTGCATCTTCATGGACTCGGTACGTGAAGACACAAGTGTTTTCTAACTTTACTCTGAGTACTTTAGACTTAAAGCTGCTCGTGGAAGTGAAACATGTTTATCTTCTTTCCTCTGCATTTCACAGACGTGGGTCAAAAAACACTGCACATTCCTGCTGTAATCTGCTGAAGCAGATGTAGTTTCATCAGTGGACTAATTATAGCTCGAGTGAAACCGTTGCATAAATAGACGTTAAGTGGTTTAGCGGCTCAGTGCACGTTCATGGTAATGCGATGGTTTCACCAGTGAAGCCAACAACTGCACAGAGAACAGTTTGTGTTTGAGGTTGAAACTGGATTATTGAAGAAGTTTTATAACAAACTGAAACAACATCAGGTCTCCTTTTGAAAATTATCACTAAAAGCCAAACCTCAAGGTGGCGATAGAGGGACGGTTCATCCCCTGAAGACCATGAATGTGTGTGGGAACCAATGTACAGATTTAGTCTTACACAAAGTGAAGCAGTGGTTTACACCCAGGTTTAGTTTTGTTGTGGTTCTCGTCCTGTCGTCAGGTGGCTGTTCTACGGGCGCCATCGGAGCATCACTGCAGAGACGTGATCATCTTCCAGACGCAGCCGTACTCCCTCTTCAGGTGAGGAGACCCCGTCTGGTTCTCATATAATCACGTTCCTCACCGTTCCTTATTTAGGAACATCTAACATTTGAAGAGCTGATAACAAAAGAACTCAGGGATATGGGGTTTTTCTGAGGTGAAAGTTGTTCTGATTCTAAAACCCTGCATTTGTCTGACTAGAGGAGCGAGTCCAGAAAACACGGTCGACTGTGATTTCTCCACAATTCCTCTCCTGCAGTTTGTTTGACTTCTGATGTTTAATAAAGAAGCAAATCAGGTTTCTCCAGGAGAAGCGTCTCCAGGTCCAGGAGCCGGTGAAGGACGCCTGAGTTCCCGACTCTTATCCGAGCCTAGTTCACCACAGTCTGTATTAAATCATTGTGTTTGTGTTCCGTGGCTTTTGTGCGCTAGTTGGCCGCATGTGTGTCCTTGTTGCGTGAAGCCAGAGCCCTGTGCATAACGTGCATGTCCCCTCCTGTCACACATGAATAAGCAGTTTTAACAAAAGCCCACAGACCCGTTACGCTGTTGTTTATACTCTGAGCCCGTGTGCCTGCTCACGTACAACATGGGGTTATGCATAATGAGCTTTATGTTGTGTATGTGAGGCCTGTTTATGAGATTATAACGGTCGTGTACAGAGTTAGTTTAACCTTTTTAAAGGTTATCAGGTCACGTCTCATTAGAACAAGGCTCCGTTTCTTCACTGTTCAATGAGAATGAACAGGTTTTAACTGGTAAGTGTGTTTTTCTGGATTTCTCTCCAGATTGTCTCAGGACTTCATCGGGAAAAACCCGGAGCTGTTTGTGGAGCAGCTGAAGTGGCTGCCGTCGAAACTCCGGAGCAAAGTGGACAAGAGAGTTTCCTTCTTCTCGAATGTGACTGTTCTCACAGGATGAGAACGAGCGTTTTACAGAACGACTCGGAGCAGCTGTGTCGTCAATGTTTTTGTATTAATGATTTATTATATATATATATATAAAAAAGAACCATGGTGCTAGTTGTTTTAACTTAAGAAAATATCATTTGTAAATAAAGTCTGTCTTATTTTAAACCATAAAAATGTATCAGGTAACATTTTACTCCCATGTGATGTTTTTGAATAAAGGTATTATTGATATGTTGTATTTCAGTTTTTGGTTTATTTCCACAAGGTCACATGATGTAGAGCCAAAGCGGGAAGGAAACTAATAATCTTAATATTCAAAAAGCAAATTAAAAGTTTTAAATATTCCACTTTTATTAAATCAAATCAGCTTTAAATGATTCAACCGTACAGTAAATGAGTTTCTGTTTTTTAGAGATTTAAAAGCAGATGAACAGGATGTTTCACTGATTTAACTATTTGACTTCATCCATTTTGTTTGTGCAAAGCTAAACCTGCACTTCACTGTGGAAGGACATGGAAATAAAAATAGGTAAATATTACCTGAGAGAGAAGTTCAACATCTGGGAAGTATAATAAACTATTGTATTATTTTTATTATAAATGCAAATTTATACCATTTGTTCTGCTCCTGCTTCCTCTTTTGTAGTTTTCTATCACAAAGACATTTTCACTTCAACTGTTCCTTGTTTCTCTAAAGTGAAATTTCATCTGAGAACCAATAACAGATTTGTAGAAAAAAGGCAAAGCAGGAACGGGCCATTTTTAAAAATGATTTGTAAAAGGTGATTTTTAGAGCAGAGGTCTGAGGCGACGCCGGATCTCTGAGTCTCACACGGGTCGGACGTAGTTGGCGGGGAGGAGTCCTCGCTGCCCCGTGCGCTGGTTGAACCCGAACATCCATCCCTCGTCTATCTGCTCCACGTCGGAGATCACATCTCCCTCCAGGAGAGAGACCTCATCTGCTTCTGCTGCTGTGTAGCTGTACAGAGCCTGGTAACGCTTCTGAGTGGAGACACACAGACCCACAAACACAACTTTTAATTCTTTATTACACTGAATGAGCAATGTCATGATGTCCACATACTTTTTTGACTTTAGTGTTTGTTTATGCATCAGCCTTACCCCGCCACAAGGTGGTGCTAAAGCAGCAGGGGGCACTGCTGGCTGCATGAATCTTTCAGGGTTGGATGGTTGATCCTCGTCTACACACACACACACACACAGAGACTAGTACAAATATACAACATGGCTTTGGGGAGTATAAGTTAAAATGTGTAAGGTTGTGCGTCACCTTGTCTGTTCTCAGGAGGGGGTGCGTCACTTCGAACTTTGCTCTTCTCAAAGTCTTCATGGTACTTTATCTACACACACACACACACACACACACACAGAGACACACACACAGAGAGAGCAACACACATTAAATCCACACGAGGGCACAATACTCAAAAGGTTTAACAGCTGACCATGAAGTTCTGCCTCTGTGAGAAGAAGCTCACCATGTTAGGAGGTGCTGAGAGATGGCGTGTGTGTCTCTCTGTGTGTGTGTGTGTGTGTGTGTGTGAGAGGGTTTTCTTTGTACTCGTGTCTGCAACTTAAGATTCTGCGTTGGCTCCGTTATGGGATCATCTGATAATAATAAATATAACTATCAACCCGCTCCTTTTCCAGTAAATCTGTGTTTGTGCAGCCTGCAGTGAATCCACCAGGGGGCGACACAGGTTGACCCGACCTCTGTAAAGTGAACAGAGAGCTGGCAGCTCTTAGGAGATGGAAGAGGAGAACAAGGAGCAGCTCGACCTTGTGTCCTCAGTCGACCTCGAGAGGAGCAAACTGACAAAGTGGGAAAAGCAGGCAAATGTAAAAAGATATAAAAAAAAAGGGGCGGGGGGGAGGGGAAGACAGAAAAGACAAAATGAGAACGAAAGTTATGAAGATGGAAGGAAAGGGTGGAAACCAGTGGAAAAAGAAGTTTCTGGATTTTGCCCTTTGGACATGCAGCTTATTGCCGTCATTCCTTTCTGCAACGGCTGCTCACATGAGAGAAAAGGGGGGAAAGTTGTTTCTGTGTGTGTGTGTGTGTGTGTGTGTGTGTGCGTGAGTGTGTGTGTTTCTGTGTGTGTGTCTCTGCAGCGGAGAGACCTTGACCATATAGGGCAGCTGCTCCTCAGAGGACGAGGAGAAATGTCTGAAATGTGCCTGTGTGTCTCCGCAGGGTCGGATCCCCTCGTCTCTCTGCTCGGGACTCGAACCCTCCACTCCTGCAGAGACGGCTCCTGAACTCACTTACGTTACTGATCTGGTCTTGTGTCTTCTTCAACCTCTGCATCTCCGGAGTGTCCACCACCACGCTGAAGCCTTTCCCCTTGCTCTTCTCAAAGTCCTCCTTGTACAGAGCCTGCGAATTCAATCAAAACGTATTAAAAACTGTCTTATTGGACAGAAATTCTTCTTTTTTTATGGATTTTACTTGTTTTATTTAAATAATCCAATGCTTTTTAATCCTAATTTCAAAAGACGTGGAGTTAAACGCTGCATTCATGGTTTACTGTTTACTTGGCAACATTACACAAGTCTAAATTGTTTATTTGAAGGTAAATCTGAGACACACACAGACACACACACACACACACACACACGAGAACACACACGAGAACACACACACACGTGAGTCATGTTCTTGCTATGAGAAATATGTCTTCACAGTGAGGGAGCTTGACTGCCGAGACTTTTATGGTTATAAACAGTGAACTGGGGTCGGTTGGATGAGAGAGAGAGAGAGAGAGAGAGAGAGAGAGAGAGAGAGAGAGAGAGAGAGAGAGAAGATGAGGAAACGGCTTGGGTGTAAATGTGATCATGATGTTCTCACACTCATGTAGCATAACAACAAAGTTATGTTACACTGTGGTTTCAGATGGTTTTATCCCAAAATGGAACCTGGTGTGTGTGCGGTGGCCTCAGGAGCTGGTTTTACACGACTTTGAAGTGAGGAGATTGAGCAGTCGCTCTATTTCCAGAGTTTCGTGGTTGGTTTTATTTTGTGTTGTGTGTCTCCGTCCAACGCTACACAAAGGTGTCGAGCTCATCAACGTGGTGAGATGTGAGTGTTTCGGCTCACGTTAGCTCCCTGTTAGCCAAACATCCTCCAAGCCCTTTCCCCTCCAGTAAAATATAGAAACACAAAGAGGGAAACAGAAGCTCGGCCTCCAGAGGAATCTCTTTAATTTGTGCGTGACTTCAGGGACTTATCCCCTCGATCAGGTGAAGTCGTTGGCCTGAACAGTGCGAGGAGATTAGAGTGTAAGAACAGTGGAGGCAGCCAGGGAGGCCGAGCTGAGCCGGGGTCACACCATCTATGAAGAAGATCTATGTTTTATTTCTATTCGACACTTAAAACACTTTGTAGCTCAGATAAAACTCAGATGTGTGTCTTGTCTCAAATCTTCAAACCAACACGAAGCCGTAACATTGACCCTTTTTTCTATTTGCTGAAAAGTCTCATTTGATTTAATTAAACGAATCCAATTGTCACGAGCGCCCGAGCCAGGAGCTGCGTCCTGACTTCCTCCCTGGGGGACGGATTGAGAGCCGAGTGAGAGCAGAAGACACAAAGACTCTCTATGATGCAACCAGATTAGGGACGAGCGAGAGGACATGGGGACGGGGCCGGGTGTCGGGGTCTCACCTGGCTGTTGAGCATGCTCTGTTGTTTCAGACGCAGGTTCTCGGGGGTGTCGGCCACTATAGTGAAGGAGGTTTTGGGGTAATGCCTGAAACCGAAGAGAAGGACAGAGGACACGTTTTAATTCAATGTCTCAAACATTTAAAAACACATTCATCTCAACATCTCGACCGGTCGGTGGATTTAAAGCAACGCTATGCAACTGTTTACTGAGCAGCAGCGCCCCCTGCAGCCTCATGTGATGATTTATTCATATGTGTCTGAAGAGATGAAGTGGTTCAATCCCTTGAAAGACAACTAAACATTGGATATTACCCATGATCCTCTGCTTCCTAAATCAGAAGAGCTGCAGCTGTAAGAAATCCATCAAACTGTTCAGAATTCTTCATATTTTCAACGTTTCCTGCTGAATATTGGAGATAAAACTCTGGGTCTTTTTAACTGATCCACAGTTCAGTTTCACTCCTCAACTCGCTGCAGCTGATGTGACAGTGGAAGCTGTGAGTCTCAAGCTGCTTTCAGAACTGAACTGAACTCCAGAGAGGCTCCACATATGAACACGCAGTTTTTTGGGCCTTTTTGTTGATTTAATATCTTGATTAGAAACGATTTGTCCATGAGAAGTAAATAAAAAGAACATTTGTAAATATCTGCCGGGACAGAGATGCTTTCTGAAGCTGGACAGAGGTCTCAGGTCACACTGAGGACTTGTGGCATCACATGTTTAAGTCCGTCTGTTCACACTTCCTCTTTTCCATCACGTCCAGCTTCCACTGCCCAGGAACTTATGTCTGCTCGTGTCGTGACCAGAACATCACAAACAACTTGTGCTGCTGCTGTCGTACATTTTCCTGTTCTCTCTGGAGTTCAGTGATTTTAATACTCAGATGCTCAGTGCGGGGACAACACTCACATACTGCAGTAAGGCTTCTTCTCAAATCCTTTATAGTTGTTCATGCTCAGGGCCATCTTGCACACCTCACAGCTGAAACAGCCTTTGTGCCAGTACTGGAGAGAGGAAGACAAAGTGTGAAATGTTTAATAAGTTCAAAAAAAGTGAAGAAGGTGTAAGTTAAACTCTTGATTCTTCTGGTTGATGGTTTGAATTCATGCACCAAGAAAAAGATGGCAGGACTTCAGTGCTGCAGTGACATGGTGGGAAAATCCCTGAGACACAGCTGTGGTCTCATTCAGCCGCTACATGAGCCAGAGCCAATTGGGACATTTTCTGCTCCCTAATATCGGCATCGGCCCCGTAAATATATATATTTTTACTTTATTTAATTGTTGAAATGTCCGTCACCGGTCTGAAAAATAGTCAAGCCACAAAAAAGGGCAACCATCTAAAAATGTCGACATTCAAACTCCAAAATGTTGTCATATTTACAAGTGAACTTTGTTTGATGTTTATGCAGAAAATTTTCTTTGCTCCAAACTGTGCAAATAAAAAGCAAATTCCAATGTTTCCATGTGACCTCTGTGATGCATTCATTGTCTTTCAAAGATATCAGACATTCAAAATAAAGCTGAGTTATCTGATTGAATTAACTGGAGCTGAGTCTGTTTATTTGTTAAAGACACATTTAATCAGATCTAAGAACATCTATACAAGCTCATACTGGCACACACACACACACATACGAACACACACACACACTCACACACAGTTTCAGTGTCCTATTTTAACATTTAGAGGTTCAGCGTTCACCGGATGTGGCTTCTCTTCTCATGAGTATTTGTGTATTTTACATATGCACAAAAATAAGAATGTAGTCAGACCGGATTTATATACATTTATATTAGCAGAGTGGAAATGGTTTAATTATGTGAATGAGTGCAAAATGTTTGGTTAGGATAAGATAAAAGCTTTTGCAGAAAGGATGCTAAAATTAAAGTAAACATAACATCTTTATTTTAATGTATTCTTAGTTATTATAAGTAAATATTTAAAAAGGTGTCTTGTCTTATGTGAGAATGTCAGAACTTTAAAGAACATAACTGTTTGGTAGAAAAAAATCTTTACAACAGGAATATTAAAGAATAAATCTTTTGCAGACATTAGTTTAATTTTGACTTTAGTCAGCTTACCTTGTCAAGGCAGTTGATTTTCTCTGTGGGGTAAACTGGTTTGTTGCATCTTCCACAGGGCGGATTCATGATGGGAATTTAATCGCACCACTGAAGGAAAAGACTCCCTGAGGCAGCTGGGAAATAAAAAGTTTTCTTGAGGGAAGTGATGCGCGGACACGAAGCGTCCTGAGGCGATTCAACTCATATCCAGAGGACGAGGAGGAGTCACGACGCCTTCAGGGTCCCGCAGAGAGCGTCGGATTTAGGATGTTTAATGTGATGAATGATCAAACAGACGCAAATTTGGGACGGAAATAGGGTGAACATCATACGACTGTAGTTGTGGTTTCATTCAGGATTTGTGTAACTCACATATAAAACTTTGCGTTGTCACTTTGATTTTCAATAATCCAGATTCCAGAATATTTTCTCCTATTATCAGTCATACTCACTGACACTTTAGTACTAGTTTACTGTCATGCAATACACTTTATTCTTTTATGTATATATATATATACCACTTCTGTTATATACTTTGATGCTTTAATCTAATAACAAGGTGGCCCGAGAAGTTCCCGTGGGTTTAATAAACTGTCACGTTATCCTATAAAAACCTTTTTTGAGGCAATTGCATTAAAATCTCAATTCAAAATATACTTGGTTATGTTTATTCAGAGTTATTTATGGTCAAACTGTAAAATATCAAATCTCAATTACATGTTTGTGTCAAAGCGATTTGATAACGACATCTAAGGATTCATTGCTAAGATAGTGTCACCTTCCTCCAAAAATCCATATTGGTCCTCATAATAATGATAATAAATATTATTGTTATTATCATTATTATGAGGACCAATATGGATTTTGAGAGATAAGGAAAACAAAGTAAATATACCTGAGTTCAGTAAATATATGATCCGTCAGTTTGTCTTAAGATAATAGAATTAAATCTGGGGAAAGTGCAGCTGTGGAGAACGAGTGTCTCTCAGTTCAAATAATAAATAATGTGGAACGCGGTGTATGGTGATGATGATCTTCTGCATGTTGATCAACACGTGCTGCAGTGGGACCAAGTGGTTCAAAGGGTTTGAAGATCGATGTCTTCTATCGGTGTCGTCAGAGGCGGTGAATAGAGGTCACAGGTGAGATGTCTCTCATGTGTCTCTCATTGACTCTCGTTTGTCCTGACAGTGGCTCCACTCAGAGACCTGGCTCCTTATACAGGAGTTATTTGGCTTTGATCTGTTCCTGAACTCCACTCAGCTTCATAGCTTCAAAGCTTTAAAGCCTCAACCTTCAACGTTTGCCTTTGAAGCTTTGAAGAGTAAATTGGCTTTGAACTATTTCATAACTGTGACAAAATGTTACTCGGTAGTTGTCATGTGACCTGGACTGACACACGTCTGATTTCTACAGGAAATATTAACAGTATAAAAGCAGAACTACACTTTTAGTCAAACAGATTGTATCATATATAGTCACTTCATTTCATATAAAGGAATACTTTTATATTCAAACTTAATCAGCATTAAAAAAAAGGTAGTTACACAGACTTAAAAAGGTTACACATACTTAACAGTTTCTGTTGGTGCATGAACAAGTAAAACATATAAAAACAATGAAATAGAACATAAATAATATACTTATAATAATTATAGATTTTGAGTAACAAGTATTTGTTGACGTCGGTGCTAGAAAGTGGAAAAATAGCTGCTCCATAGAAAACATTATAATTAAAGCCCTCAAAAAGCCAATTCATTTGCCTGAATAAAAATAATAATCATTACAATTTCAAAAGGGCCTCCAACTGTCAGTGCTCGGGTTCAAATGATCTCAATCTATAAAGCACTGTTACAATTTTTTTTTACAATTCTTCACAAATAAAACAAATAAACATGTTCATTCCATAATGTTAGTATTTCGTTCTTTTGAAATTTCGAAATTGATTATTTATTTCATTGCAACAATATCACAGACAAACGTTGTTAGCTGCCAGGTTGTATTTACCTATCCTACTTTAAACGTTTGAATTACGTTTTTTTTGCGGAGCGCCTGAAGGCGTCTTAAAATGCATTAAGCGGTAATGACCTTAAAAGGAGACAGAAGAAACCGGTGAAACATGAAAGCGACTGAAACACATCAAAGGACCATATTGATAGATTGTAAACATGTAAACATCAACATGTAAACAAAAGGATACAAACAGACGAGTCTGTAAAAACAACGACTTGTGCAGAGTGACTTGTGTTTAGCTGGCGCCCTCTGCAGGACACTGGGCGAAAACTGCAACCACCTCAGCCGTTTTGATATGACGCAGAACATGGACTTTACATGTCAACATGCGTCCACGGACTTTACACGTGTGCACATGTGTCATAAATACATACAAAGAAGAAAGTGTGTGAGATTATAGTATAAATAGTTCAAACACGTCGTGGTATCCTCCAGCGGGGGTATAGCTCAGTGGTAGAGCATTTGACTGCAGATCAAGAGGTCCCCGGTTCAAATCCGGGTGCCCCCTCATTTTGCCAAAAATCCGCCATTTTGACGTTTTACCCTCCGATTAGTTTTCTTATGACCTCACCGGTCGTTTTCACGTCCTCACGTGACCCCTGAGTCCGGTTAATCGACTCTTCCCACCGCCTGGAGAATGGTTTGTTCCACCTGTTTCACACCTGTTCTTCTTAAAAAGCTTGGGTCATATTTCATATTCATACCTGACTGCTGACATGTTTGTATGTCAATATGAAGCTGAGCCATAGCAGCCATTTCAGCTTCAGCTAACCAGCTCCTACAGGGGTTTGCTTGCTACAAAGCTGAATTCCCTATATCTACATGTGTGTGTTGGTTGTGGGTTGTTTGATTTGTGGGTCAGCATTTCTTCATGGATCACAGTGTGTTTGTTGTGTTATCATGGCTCCATCATGTGGCACTGATTAACATGACCTGTTAGTCATCAGTCCTTCATAGTGACTGACTTTGTGTCATTTCGATCTGAGCAATTAAATGATAATAATGATTATCTCTATATCATTTTCATTTCAATACAATAAATACTGATGTAATAATGTGAGGAGTGCAGTGAGGATGTATAACTCGTAATTGATCTAACTCAGACTTCTCTGGTCTTAAAGTAACCAAACACTTAAAATATATTATAATATTATATTTAAAATTACATTTGTCGATGCATATGAACCTGATTGTGTCTAAAATAAAACAGTATTGGATTTTTGATGGTAAATTCAAAATTTTTACTCTCATATATTTGTCCCATTTGGGAAACTTGAACAAATAAATTATCAATTGTCATAATAGCTGTAGAATTTTATTTTAATGGAATTATTGTTTCTTCAGCTAATTCAGCTTTAATAAACTAAAACCAACCCGTGATCTGCAGCATTTGTTCTCAAGAGATTAATTTCAACACTCATCACCAGCTTTTATTAGAAGACATTTAAACAGAAAAGGTTCAACGAAAAAACTCTCACAACTCGACGCCTCTAAAATTCATCCACAACAATCCACATTCCTCCAGAGAAGTTCAAGATGATCATTATAGTCGCTATCAGTTATATTGCTAAATATCTGTTGTAGTCCACAAAGATATAACATTTTATGAACCAATCATTGCTCACGTAGAAGTTTCATGGAAAAAACAAAAACAAAAACAAAGACACAGTTAGGTTGAGCTGTACACTGGTTTGCAGTATGAAGGCTAGTTCGATTCCCTGACATCCCCTCGGATCCGTGGGTTTTGTAAAGCTTCTCATCATTTCTGTACCGTTGGCTTCGGACCCTCCCACGTTTGGATGATATGGCCTCTGCTCCGTGTGTGATGGGCAGAGAGCAAGATACACAGAGAACGAGCTGCGACAGCAGTTAGTGAACACCGTCCGGCTGTCGGAGTGTCGCTGTCTGATCGTCCACGTTCATCCTCGTTGTAGTAGCGTTACCGTCTTCCAGATGGTGTCCTTCCCCCGACCCAGTCGTGCACGTCCAGGACCCTTAGATGCACTGCTCCGCTTCGATGAAACCGTCCTTTTCGTGACCCCCGAGCTCGACCTCGGCGTAGCTGGAGTCGCAGCCCTGGTTGTGGAACTTCATGGAGGGCCAGTAGTTGTTTGTGCGTCGCTACAAACGACAGAGAGCAGTCGATAAAGACCAGACACAAACAAATGGAACTGTGGTGTGTGTGTGTGTGGGGTCTTTGTTTCACCTGCATGAGGTAGAAGGGTGGAGCAACTGTCGGGTGCGTGTTGATGTAGTAGACGGCCAGTAAGGTCAACGCTACCAGCAGAACCAGGGCAGCCACCACGCCTGCTATGATGGCTGTGTTCTCTGTTATCCCATTATGCTTTGGAGGACTTGTCTGTAGATCTGAAAGAAAGGAAAGCAGAGATCGTTGGTGTCACGGAGGGAATTTAAATTAGGGATGTACGTTATGAATTGTTTTCCTCTAGGTTGTAGCTCCAGTAGAACTCACCACTAGTGACCGGCTGGTGCTCGAGCGGTGCTGAAGAAGCTGTTGGACCAGGGGAGGTCTGGTTGAAGGAGCTCATCGATCCCTCGGGTAGAATGGGGTTGTAGTCCTCACATGAGCCTTTAGCCTGAGTGAAAACCCACAGGAACGACTCAGAAAACCTCCAAACAGTTAAAAACCATCTTCATCTCTCTGCAGTGTACACACACGGGGTCGTCTCACCTGCTCGGGGCAGTTATGATCGAACCACTCTTGTCTGTGCCGGTCGATACTGTCGGAACATCTGAAACCCAGCAGGGAACATAAATGAGATGAGCTGCCCGGTGGGCGTCGCTGCAACATGTGTCTGGAGTCTCCTCTTACCGTTGGAGTGTGTTGCACCAGCCACAGCCGCTTGTCAGGTTGGACGTCAGGCAGATGTCACAGGAGGTGTGCTGAAGACAAGCTGGAGGAAGGTGGGACACACAGAGGAGTCAGAGGGATGAAGCATGAGGCGTCGGCCGTCGTGCGGAGGTTCAGTTTGTAAGAATACTTGCTGGGTAGAGGAGTGAACTCGAAGGCAGATCCGTTCACGAGGCTCGACGTGTTGATCTCCACTCGATGATACTCGTAGATCGTGTACGGCTGCGGTTCTTCAACACAAATACACAATGTGAGTGTGTAACCAAGCTCCGTGTTTTTCAGGCTTCTCTGCTTTTTACAGAACATCCAGCATGAATCATCCATATTAGAGAATACAATCCTGAGAGAAGATCACACTCAACCTTCATATGTTGTGACATAATGGAAAATATGTCCTGAGTGACAGCTCTACTTTGTTGTTCAGGGGCAGGACGTACCAGGGAATCACACATGTCTTTCTATTCCGAATAAATTAGTACGAATTGGGCGTCAAGTCAAACTCTCTAAAACCTTGGAAAAAGTGACAGAACCACAAACTTTATTTGGGTATTTGTTCACGGACTTATTTCTCCTCTTTATAGTTAAATTATATAGCTGTTATAACAGACACCTTTTTATATTCTTTTATTATATTTAATACCTGGACATTAAAGAGTTTGATATGCAGGAGGCATTATTTTACAGGTGAGAAATAAACTCAGCAGCGCTCTCTAGTGGACAAACTATATAATGTCACATAACATAAATAACCTGAGGCATTTCTGAACAATTGAAACAACTGAGAAGTGCTGAAATGTCAGAATAGCAAGAAGCATCATTTAAAGAAGACGGTTTTTAAGTTAGTTTGAAATCTGACATTTTTGCAGAGAGCTGACCTTTGACCTCTGTGGAGGACGGTGATGCCATGAAAGCATCAGACAGTCCCACCTTCACCGGATGCTCGGTGGAGTTGATTTGCTCCACTGGTAAGGGGATCTGAAGAAGAAGAAGAAGAGCTTCATCAGTGGGATAAACCAGAGCTGCCAGCAGGGCATTGGTTCTCATCCCTTTATAAAAACAGAAAAGTGCATAAATGAATGATGGAAACGGTTCATAACTTACGTCCCTGTAGTTGAAAGCGATGGTGCCGTTCCGGTGGAGGGCCGCCTGGAAGGTGAACGCCCCTTCAGCCTCTCGGTCTTTTAGCCGTACCTTGTCCCACTGCACCACAAACAGATTCCCTGAGCAGAGCGAGACACAGAGGCCGGTCAAACACATCCCCAGCAGCTCCCATGTCCTGCAGGCCTCCCCGCGGAGCGCCAGGGTTTCTATTTACCATTGTCCAAGTATCTGACGGTGGAGGTTTTGGAGAAGCTGGGGTCAAAGTTGGCCATGAGGGGGGCGACGTACTGTGTGGCGGTGAGCATTCGGTGAGTGACCTCCCCCATGAAGATGAACCCTGGGGACAGAGACACAGGCACAGCATGGTTGTGTCTGGTTTCACTCCTTCACTCACTCTTTCCTACTCACTGTGCAGGGAGGTCCATGCAGAAAAATAAGAAAAACAACTCTACTATTGTGTGCTACAACTTTGATCTCTTTTAAATCAAGAGTTTTTGTTTCTTTGGCGCATCTGAGGCTTTTTATTCAAGTCTGTCCCTGTAACTTTTTAATGAAACTTGAAACTGTTCTTGTTAAACTTGCATCAAATTACAAGTGAAAAGATGATGAAGATGCTCGGTCAGTACATTCATATTTAAAAAAGTTTCATACACACAATCTCTCAGTGTTTGCGATTAGCTGGTTGTGTGTTTGTGGCTGTTAGTCAAGACGTATAAAGAAGTATAAGGGGAAAAAAAATGGTTTATATCCCCAATAATTGGCAAAACCATTTTGAGGAACTGAAGCAACGACATTGAATCAACAAACAACTCAATCGTCTTACTATTAAAAGAATGTAGGACACTCACAGCAATTATCATCATCAGAAAGTAAAGATGAAAGCATCTACATGTAATGAGATATATTATGGTCTGGTACGCCTGCATACTTCCCCTGAGGAGGACAAAGGGTCCTTCAGTGCATGGGTGGAGGTTGAGTCTCCTGCTGGGATATCGAGTGATGAGAAGTCAGACTCACCGCCGGTCGCCACGATAACTTGTCTCAAGCTGTGTCCGTAAAAGGGGAAATCGAAAGACAGCGCCACCCTCTGGGGGAAAGAGGGAGAGCATCAGACACATGGTTCAATCAGACGGGTGACGAGCGAGTGCGAGCTCCTCTCACCGCTGCCTGGCGGTGCGCGTTGGACAGAATGCCGTGGATTCTGACTTGGCTCGGGTGCAAGGCATTCATGTCCACCCACAGCTCCTCGGTGCGTGTGTCTGTTGGACCAAAGCTCTGCCATCTGTAGTACCTGTGGGAGTCCTGCTGACAGAAAGAGGCCACGCGTCAGGGAAGGAAAGTTTTCAGAAGAAACTGTGTCATGGTTTGGATTCATTCATCAGTCGTATTCCTTTACAATGCAGAAAGGATCATGGATTCGACAACATAACAAACATCTAAGTGAAATTATTATCTTGAAATGAACCTCAAACATATTGAGGTCACACACCCGGCCTCCTCCATGTTAGTAAATGGGACCAAACTAAAAAGTCAAAATATGCCATTTTAGGTCTTTATCACAACGATGTTCTTTCAAGTGCACATTTTTCCACTGAGTTTATTTCTAGTTAGTTATTTGATGCTATAGGAACATGTTGAAACAGCATGATTGACAGCTGAAACCGACTCGTGATTGGTCGAGCTCAAAATAAGCAAGATGGCAGCTTTCGTATCTGGGATATTTAGGCTTCACTTCTGGGTAGTGGAAAGACATTCAGCCAATCAAAAGAGGTCATGAGAGGAGACTTCATTGGGAACCACTGCACTGGGCCATAGGAGGACTTTAGTCCCACGTATATGTCCGTATTTGTCCACTTGGGGGAGCTGTTTATTGTAAATAAGGCTGTACTCAACCAGGGGCCTGTGTCTGTGAACACACTTCCTTTCTTGATGGCGTTATTAATGTATGCCACAGTTCAGGGTGACAGAGAGCAATGGTTCTGGGGTTTAGCCTCGGAAAGTGGAGCAGTTAAATGCAGCGCTCTCTCTGGCTGCTCCACATACAGAACGTGACCCACTTTCCTCTCCCATCACCGCTGCTGTGGTTCCTCCAGAAGGATCTCTAGGTGAGGAGATGAGAACAATCAAGTACTTTTCCCTCACTGCTGACTGATTTATGAAGAGATTCCCCAGTGGAGGAGAGATGGAAGATCTCGGAAACTGGGATCAGACTGGGATCACCCCCACCCCCCACCCCACCCAAAGGGCTGCTCGCGATCTTGTCCAAGTGAGTCATCCACAAGCACACGCCTGTGCACATGCTAACACACTGCCGCGCTCAAGCAAACACTGTAAGTTGGCAGATGGAGGCTGTCGTCTGTTTTCTATTTAATTTGTACGGAGAGAAACAAATAGTACGACGTGATTTATTCGGGTTGAATTTTACTGAGACTGATTCAAGAGAGAGACAAGTCAAACGTTATCAGAGGCACTCAATCAATTACACACACACACACACACACACACACACACAGACACACACAGGGTCTAAAAGGTGATGTCTACAACTATTGACGTTCACTCAAACCCAAGTTTTCCCCCCAGTTTTTACACGTTTACAAATCTGATTAAGATTCAAAGGATCACTGTCCACATCAGTGTTTTGGACATGCATCAGTTTTAATCCACGACCCCTAACGTACGCCTGGCATGCACGTGCTGGTGTTCATGGGAAGTGCTCCGACAAACCAATAAAGTAAAATAGAAACTTGTCTCCTACAAATGTAAACGGTCGTATCGTAGTAAAATAAAGAATTTAACAGCTGTTAGCAAAGACATCAGCCCAGCAGCACTTGTAGAGGATTAGGCATGTTGTGTTCTACACTGGGAGCCGAGGCTGATTCCAGTTGTTTTCTTCTATAAGGGGTCATGTGATGGGAGCCTGACAAATCACTTGGGGAATTTCACGACCTAAAAAGACCCGAGTGGGTGTGAGGGTCGTTTCCAAACATCTACCGTTCGGTTTCGTCCAGACTAAAACGAAGCCCTGGAGTTTTTAAAATGAAAACGCGGTTGTGTGGATGTAGCCAAAGGGAAGCATGGAAGTGAAGGTGTCAGTTGTTTGGATCTCACCAGGATCCGCGTCATGTTGACGGGCGGGAGGCTGATATCGACTCCTTCTCCTCCTCCTCCAGTCTGAGCGCTGCGGGCCTCCCTGAGTCGGTGGGAGGTCGGCTGCTCCCTCCGGGCTGAGTGGAACCCGGACGGATCCCCATCTGTCCGCAGAGGAGTCGCTGCATCTGGAAGAAAGGCCTCAGGTCAGTGTCAACACTTGCATGTCAGCCCTGCAATGCACGAGCATTGGGGTCTGGAAGAAAAAGGTTTTTGGAAAATGTCAGGAGCAACTGACTCAGACATTTGCATTCTGAAAGCAGCTGAGGAGTTTAGTTGTCTAGTGAATTCAACTCCCTCTACAAACCTTTCAGATTGTCAAACTTTGTGAGTGTCGAACTTATTTTCTTTCCTGGAACATCTCTTAACTATCTGCATGTGGGCCCTCGATGGACCTCCAACAGAAGGGGGGGGGGCTACAGAGAGTTCACGAGTGGGCTTTACGTAAGCACTGGAGCTGAGCTGACCTCGGGAGCATCGTGTCTGGCAGACACATGTGAATGTGAAACCTGTGGGACTTTGAAACGGGGCCTGAAAAATCAATCGACAGCGACAGATGTGATAAATCGTAAACACACGCTGTCGTGCCTTTTCCTATATGGGAATGAAATGCATGGAAATGATTCTGACTTTCATCTAATTTTAGAATCCGCCTGTTGCCCTCCTGCGTGGAGTCAATTTGCTTTGGTGCGTCGGCCAATTTCCTGCTGTTTAATCCTTCATATTTAATCCAGGTGTGTGGATGACACCTCTAATCCTGCAGGTTTGACACTTACATGTAAACCGTGACAGCTTCATGGCAGAGGGATTGTATGTGCCCCCCCCCCTCAGATGTGTCTGCATTGCAGCAACCACCTGCTGGGTGTCGGAATCAAACTGGGACACATGCATCTTGAGCCGAGTACAGTGAGCTGTTCCTTCATCCCATTAACCCACGCACTGGTTTCCCCTCTGATCTCCTGCTCTCCGTTTGTTTTTGCCAGTTGCTCTGTGACCTTTCATTCCTCGTTTTAGTATCTCCAGTAAAAGTCAAACTGTTTATCGTCGGTGTTATTGTCTCATTCGTGCTCAACATCGGGTAAACAGACCGATTCTTTCCTGTTCGTACATCGCGTTCATTCTCTCAGTTTTCGTGCACGTTCCCTGAAAGTTTACGATTACCGGTATGGACAAAACAGAAGAAACGGAAACCGTGGGGAGTTGTTTTGCTTCTGCCTCCTTCCGCCATCGCCACTTGTTGATGTCAGCAACGCTCTCTCTCTCTCTCGATATCGCTTGAAACGAACAAATCTCTGTTCGTACATTAATGACTTATCACTCTTCTGTCGATTAATCAGACAACTTCTGAACTTTACAGCACTTTGAGGATCAGGCGAGGACGGGGAGACGTGGAGGGCACCAGGTCTCTGGAAGGAAGAAAGAATTGTCCACAGGCCCAGTGAACAGGCCCAACATCTGTGCTTCAGACGGATAAAGAGAGAGAGAACCATCGTGTGCCATCCAAGCACACAACTGGGACAAGGAAGTGATGACATCTCAAGATGCACAGTCCCGACCCTGTGAAGTCGAGCTGGATGAAGAGCAGAGCAGGTCTCAGCGAAGCACCTGCAGTCTGCTGGCAGGAGAATCACTGCCGGAGCACTAATCACTCTGCAAGGTCACTGCTCTGTGAATCACTGCAGCTCAATGCACTGGTTTTCTTTGGTGATCTGGGCTCAAACCAGCCCGGCGCTCACGGCGTGGGAGGAAGTGATCTGGCACCTTCCACTCCGAGGAACAGCAGTAACCATAACACACAATCACAAACACTGGCAGCCGGGCCGATAAGATCCCGGAAAGAAGAAGAAAAATGTGGCGCGAAGATAAATAATGGACAAGAATCAAATTCAGATTTTATAAACTGTTTGATTTAAGCGATGATCTGTCACGGAATTGTTTTTCTGTCAACATTTGGAACTCGTTTTCCATTTTTAGTGCAGAGGACATGTCTGGTTTTAGTGTTGCAATATTTATAGTTTATTTTGGTCAAATCAATTCTTCTGCCAGTTATTAGCTCTGTTTTTATCTGAGTTTGTCAGGAGGCGTTATGCAGAAACTAAACGTGATGGAAGGTTGTGTCATGCGTCAGGAATGAACATGTTCAACTCTGGCTGTAGATACACATTTCCCACGGAATGAATCATGGATCTGGATGAAAAGAATCAGGGGAGTTTAGCTGAGTGTGTGAAAGTTAGTGCAGCTTGATTGAATTTAGGTGGACTGAGTGCTTTTCTAGTTTGAATATTGGAATGATATGATTTGGTATGATTGGTTTCTGCAGGGGCCCACAGGTCCCTTTTGCCTGGGGGACCCTGAAGTCCCTTCAAAACAACTACTTAGCGAAGGGTTGTTCCAAAAAGTAGCGCCCCTGCTGGTCAGGTGTGGGTATGACAGCCGGAACTAAACCGCTGACTTTAGTGTGTTTTCGTGGTGAAAGCGTATACAGACACTTTGCTGCTCTTTATAGATGTGTTACATTGGCTAACGTTGTGAGTCTCCAGCCCGTGCGCAGTGTGTCGGGTTGTCCTCTGCAGAGCGGGGCCCCTGATCAGAGGAACTGGGACCACAGGAGAGGCCAGAGAAACTGGAGCACCGCTGATTGTCAGAGGAGGAGGAGGAGGAGGAGGAGCGGCAGAGGAAGAACCGGGGCTGGCTAAAAATAATGCATCTCCAAGGAGAATAAAAATAAATGCATGCACACACACACACACACACACACACACACAGAGAGAGGATGCTGGGGATGGAGATGCACAAAAAGGATTTAAGAGACAAACTTAAACTAAAGTTAAAAGCCTAGACTCAACTGCTGCTGTCATTTAGTTTGCTGGAATGAAATCTTAGAAATTACTGCTTAACCTCAAGCACTTGTTTGCCCAGAATCCGGGATTTCCCATCACGTGTTCTGTGTTTTTTTTCGAGGCCAAACAAACACCAGACACATGAAAATCGGAAAAACAGAGGTTATGAAATGGCACACTAAGAATTTCCAGACCTGCACACAAACATTTCATCTGCTTCCTGCGACTGACAGAGAGAAATGTCAGGGGACCTGTTAAACTCAACACACACACACACACACACACACACACACATGTGAGTGCACACACACAAAAAAAGAAAAGGTGCCTTAAAAAACATTTCAGCTGCGTTTGTTTCCAGAGTTTGTGGCGAAGGAAGAATCCAGGTCAGATCTCCTCTTCACCTTCAACGAGCTTCTCGGTGCAGCAGTTGCAAGTTGAAATGCATCCAAACCCCTGCTGATAATAGAGAACATGCCAGCACCTGTGTGTGTGTGTGTGTGTGTGTGTGTGTGTGTGTGTTTGCATCCTACCTTCGTGCTTTTGAGCCCATGCTCTCCCCAGCTCAGCCTGGGAGAGACAGATGAGGAGAACAGCACAAAGCCCCATGTCCAGCCGACTCTTCTCCCTCCTTCCCCGACTCTGTGTCTCTCCTCTCTTCTTCTTCTTCTTCTTCTTCTCTGTCGTCTTCTCCTCCTTCACCCCCTTGCTCTTTGCTGGATTAACAGGGGCCCCTCACTCCTCCACTCTCTCCCCCGTCTTTCGGTCGCCTCTGCTTTCTCCTCACACAACTGCTTCCTCCTCACCTCAGCCAAGGTTTGCTGCTCCTTCTCCCTCCTCTCCGTCCCTGTTTGGCCCTCAGAGCGACTTGTGGGCTGACGGCTCCACGGTGGGAAGAGAGCTGACACACAGCTGAGGTGTCGCAGAGCCAAGAGTTATGTTTTCATTGCTCTGTGTCTCCTTGAAGTAACTCCTCTCTCCCTCCTCCTGCTGCCTCTTTCCTTTGTTTTTCTGTTTCTCTCTCTCTCTCTCTCTCTCTCTCTCTCAATTTTTTGTACAACTTCCCCAAAGAGGAAATAATGATGTGTTTCTTCCATTTTTTTTTAATGTTTTTTCTTTCTTTTCAAACCCAGAAGAGGCAGAGTAGGAACTGGGAGGAGCGTGTCTCCCCCATGTGGAAGCTTGTTGAACCAAAACAAATGTGATAGTTTAAACGTTGTCATGTTGAGGAGAGATTCACCCGATGTTTGTTTGGGGGAACTTTACACAGATTAATGCAACGTGTGTGTTTGTGTCCTTGTTTTTGTGTGTGTTGTCTTCGAGGAGATGAATATGATTCATTTCAACTCACACTGACCCTCCAGATGAAAGAGACCACTGCACAACACACACTCTGACTTATGATTCCTCCTAAAATTAGATCATGTTTGTTGTGCTATAACACGATGACTCCAATGTGGAGGAGCTCAGCTGGTTTTTATGGATCCAGTGGAACGATAAATTTCTTCCAAATAACTTCCTCCCAGTCGAAGTGATGGGAGAGGCTCATTAAAAAGAACATTAACTGGTTTCGTGACTTCACTCAGGTTTGCAAAATCTCAGAATCTCCTCCTGACTCAGCCGTGGCAGGAGGTCAAAAGCTGACTGGATGTTTCTGGACTTGATCTTTGAAACAAGCTGTAATGATCCTGATTTAAAGAGGGTTTTATTATCTGTACCCGTGGAAGTAACAATAATTGGGAAAAGGTTTTCACGATGTTTATTAGATGTGATTTATTCACATTAATAACCAGGTTTATCAGTATAGTAAGATCAGAGTCTGGCTCCTGTGGTCCATCTGTGTCTTCTTCTCTGGACAGATGTGCTCACATGTGCACTCAACAAATACCATCACTGTGCATGAAGTACGAGCGTCACCACAGACTGTAAATAAAGATGCATGACACTCCACCTCCTCCCAATGTACAGATATGAAGCCAAAATATTCCAGATCTGAATTCTTCTATCTGGAGTGAGAGTCTGCAGCTGTCGATCAGGGGACGGATTCCAAATGAGTCTCAGCTGTTAATCATGACCGTTCCATTTTTATATTGTGAAATAACAGCAGCTGTCATGTCGGCCATCTTTATAAACAACCTATAATCGTTAACTTCAGATTAACACATTTACAAATAAACAAGTTTGTGTTGTATCGACATTTATCGAAAATTTTAATTAGTGGTTAAAATTATGTGATACGAGATGGAAGGTGAACAATTCCTCTGGATGGTTAATCCCTTAATCCCTGACTGGTTGCAGAGTTTTGTTGTAATTAAAACACCATTGCCGACTGGAAATGTCCCGGTTCCCGACTACTGGCCACCAGTGACCCTCGCTCCAAATGTGCGTCTTGTCCCTTTCTTGTTTTCCCTTGCTGGTTTTGTTTTCTTTGCCCTGGCACAAAGACAACTCGGGGCTGTTTCCCATTACAGAGCGAGTCACACTCTTCGGTTCCAATTGGAAACAGAACATCATGTCGACCTTACCAGAAATACAGTTCAAACATCTCACACCAAAGTGGAACACTGCTTTTTATTTGAGGTTATTTTAAACGATTAGATAAGTGAATTAATTTCCTCTTGTTTTGACCCAAAGGAATTAGCTAATTTTAAGTCCTTTTCGGGAATGTGTTTTTTTGCAGCATAATCACCACAGTGTCTAAATAAGTACAAAGGACAGATGTGAAGTTGGTTGTGACTCAAAAGGCTTATTAACGTTACTGGAAACCAGACAAACCATTACACGTAACCATTACTGGGCCTCGTTAAATGAATCCCAATCAAGACCTTTTGGTGTAAATCACCACTTTAGTTCCCAGCGTTTAGAAAGTAAAACATTTTACAGCATTTTTAAAAGAAAAAACATTTCTAAATGAACAATAACAAAGCAGCAATGACCAGTTTACAGAGACCGACGATTACCAAACTCTGGTGGTGCCATTAACTTTATTACTGGTTCATATCGGTGAAGTTTAGAAATAACTCATGAGTAAAGTCGATGTTATTGCCAGAGGCGCAGCTTGTGAACAGGCAAGACAGGCGACTGCTTGGGGCCCCAGGCCAAGAGGGAGGGGGGGGCCTGAGAGCTGACACCCTCTTTAACAACCAGAGAAGAGTTCCCAATGACATCTCCGTAGGAAACCCTGTGTCTTTCCCATCTGAGCTACAGGTCCGTGTCATTCTCAAAGTTTGAATTGAAAATGATTCATTAATGTGTTTCGTAAAAACTTAAAAAAACTTATTTATTACATAATGTAGACGAACCCTGGGCCCCCTGGGAGGTTTTGCTTGGGTCCCCATTAGACTCTAGAACCGCCACTGGTTCCTGCATCATCCCAGATGAGTGGGCGGTGGCAGCACAGCTCTGATGGACTCTGTGTGATGATGATGAAATAACCACGAGAAGCTGTTTCCAGCTTTAAAACATCGTAATAATGGGAATTTAGGAAGTCGTTTAGAGAACTGAGAGTGTGTTAGAGGTAAAAACCGTACAAAAAATCAAACTGCAATGAAAACGTAACCTCACGAGACGTTAACCTCATATTTCCCCACTGCCCTGAAGACACTTTCCCTCTGGGGCCCGTCCTCCGTCCACTCCTGCCCCGGACATGTTGTTGTGGAGCTGGAACAGCAGACTCCTCGTGCCCTCCACCATTCACCCCCGCCCTGTGGGGGGTCAAGGTCCATTACAATGACCACACATCACCCGGCCCATTGTTGCCGGCCCTCCATAATTGTAAGACCCACCCAGCAATGTTGATTGTGACAGCACATTCATTACGAACGTCATTAGCAGAGTCATTAACACTGGGTGAGCGTGTTGAGGGCTGTTGGAGACCGTTATCTGCTGCTGGCACTGGGTCAACGGGGGGGGGGAGATATGTTGCTGTAAGTACGGACGTAGAACAAGTAGTACGCGTTAGGACTACGTGATAAGGGACGAGGCCGGGAGGCGGAGCTTGAGGAGTTGTTTTTAGGTTTTAAAGACAGTGCTGAAGGAAAGATAATTCATCTGTAAGAGATTTGAGTAATTAAAAAAAGGCCATGTTGCAAAATGTGTCAAATCTGACGAATGATGATGAGTCTCATAAAACTTCATGACTCAAACTAGTTCCATATATTTCATCTTTTTTATGAACCTAACTTCCTGTTTTTTGTTCTTGTATTGCACAACGCCTTGACCAATTCTTTGTTTTTAAACTTCTCAGAGTTCTGGGTTTTTAACGACTGTGATTCTCTGTTTTTACTCAGAGGCCGGTCAGGACAAAACTCTGGAGAATGTTTGGTTCTTACATACTGTTCTTAAGGTAACTGTTCTTAAGGTAACTCCAAAATTACAACTTAAAAGTCAAAATGAGAAGAATAGATACAGAACCTAAGTTAGAGAGAAACAAATGCATTAGAAATAAAATGTTTGGGGCTTTAAATCGTGAATATTAAAGCCTGTAGTAGAAAATAGTAAACTTAGCCTCAAATCAGAACCAGTTCTGTGTGAGAGATCCGGGGAACTTAGACTTTTCAAAGTATGCATACATCGGTTGGACGAATTTTAAAACTTGAACGTGTTCCCAATTGAATCACAAAAAAATCCTCAATACACACGAATCTGAATAATTAATGTCCGCAGATCCTCGGTTTGCATAATTGCGATGCGACGTGTGTTTACATATTGCTAATTGAGCCGGTTGCTGCTATTGTGCTACTAATTGACCGCCAATTACGTCATTAGTCTGTGTTAGCCTGTTTTGATAAGGACTTAACTACCTGGAGCTGAGATAGGTGCAGAGCCGCCAATATCTGCGTAACCGATCTGCACTGTCTGCCGCTGACAACATGTAAATTACCCACAATTAACCCCTGGCATCTCGGCCTGAATGTAAATGAAACAGTGAATGCTAACGTTTAAGAAACATATACATTTTTATCAGTATTCAGTATTATGCTGATGCTGATCTCTGAGTCCTGAGCTTCCTCCACCCAAAGCTTCAATTCGAGGAACATGGAACTTCTGGGATTTAGACTGGGAACAAAATCCAGACGTCCATTACATTTGTTTTCACGAAACTAATCAGTTGTACAGAAACACATTTTCTGCATAAACATATCTGTTGTGCCATAAGGACGGATTTACTCGACCTCTGTTTACTGCTAAATAAACCAAGTAACACTCGTCTCCCACTGACACCTCCCACACCAGGACTCGTATAATTAAAGAATCTCAGAGTAGGAAAAATGATGTAGACGTTCCTGCTCTGAGGCTCGAGGATAGAAGCATTCAATCAACTCTCTTAACTGAAGAAGTGACACAGTCTTGATTAGGAGAGAGTGGAAGGAGCTGAGGATGTTAAACATGTGTCTACTGTGCTTCTCTAGAAACCAGTGTCAAGTATTCCAGTATAACAGTAAATTAGTGTCCCAACAATATCTTTCAAGAATAAAATCCTGTAAAATCTCCTCTCATAGGATCAGTAATGTACGTTAACCTTCGGACTTTGACCAGCTGTCCTGATTCGTTTTTAAATATCAAAGATGGGCAATTTCAAAGATGAAATTCAGGGGAAGAAAATGTTTTAAACATGAAGAAAGAAATCCTTCTCAGACTTCCTCAACCAAACAAGTTGAACTCTGACTTTACCTCCATAATATCTGGATTTCAAATTTTCTTGGTCTTGTTTTTTTCGCTCGATGCAGAATCTAGAATTTGAAAACGTGACGGAAAGTAGAGAGCTTCTAGAAAATGAAGAAAAAAAAATCTTGTTGTTCCCCTGGAGCAACTCGTCCCCTCCCCCTGAGAACTAATGGCTGATGGTAATCACATTTAATGAGATCATGGGGTCGGCTACTGGGTGCACTTCTGCAAATTGTTCCCAGCAGGGGGTCTGGAGTGGGATAGGGTCGGGGCCAGCGGGGCAGTGGAGGTCGGGGCCAGGAGTGTTTGCTCAGTGTTTGGGGGCCCGGGTTCCACAGTGGCTTTACCTGTCAGTCAGGGGGCAGCGAACCATGTCATGCATTCGCCAGCTTTTGTCCTCCTCATTTGTTTGTCTGGCGTAGATAACCACGCGGAGGTGGCGCTTGTCTCGGCTCCATTGTGTGTCCGTCACGTCCGTCCGTCCCCCTCCCGGGCCCCAGCTCCCCTCGCTCCCTTTCTCCCAGCTCCACGACTGGTCATTTCGCCACTGTCCTCTGGCTGCGGGGGGTAACCTGGGCAATTTAGTTAATCCATTAACAACTAATTGTCTCCTCCTACCCTGGTGCTTGGACAAACAAGCCCGGTGGGGGGGGCTGTGGGGGGCCAATAAAAGTCGGGCTGGAGCAGGAGGCAACACAACCGCTGCACGGATCCCTTCACTTCACTCTCTACACACTCACTGGAGGTTGGGACTTTGGGATTTCCTTCTACCGTTGAGTCACAGACCAGTGACTTGATTTTCCTTCAATCTCTTGAGGTGTTTTTCTGGTTTCACTTCCTCTTGCTCCAGTTATTTTTTCCTGGGGGTGTTGGACATGTCGGGGAACCTGTGGATGCTCGTTCTGGTTCTGTGCGTCTCCTGGTCCGAAGCTCGTATTTGGGCCTGGATGCTCAACATGCCTCAGAGCTCCCCCAAAGATGGAACACTCAGAGAAGGATCTCACATCTCCAAACCCACCAGTGTAAGATACCAGATACTGTGCATGTATATACACTTTATGAAGTTTCTTTTAACCTAATCAAATATTTATTTACGCCTCAGAGGAGATGGAATTCTTCTTAAGCGTATAACATTTGAGTTAAGATAAAATATTCTAAAGACAGTTTTTATCCATGTGCAGGAGTTTTAAACTTCCGGGCCACGATTGAACGTCTTCATTAATATTCACTTCATCCCCCTCTTCTCTTCAGGTTCTGTGCGACCACGACAGGACGTGTGGGCGGGGCTTTTCCTGCGACCGCCACTTCGGTCTGTGCGTCCCTCTGCGGGGAGAGAGCCACTACTGTCGCCGGGACGCTCAGTGTGTCCGGGGCCTCAGCTGCATGTTCGGCAAGTGTCACCGCAGCATTCCCAACGGACAAGAAGGTAAGAGTGCACCAAGCAACAGGGTTCAAATACAAATCTACAAATATATAGAATTTAAAATCTGACCGGAAATAACTGAGTTTCTGCTGCGTCCAGGTGCCAGATGTAAAGTGGACAGGGACTGTGGGGCGTCCATGTGTTGCGCCCGACACCACGGGGAGCAGGTGTGCAAGAGGCGTCTGATTCGTGGAAAGAGCTGCTACGTGCCGGACGGCGGCCTGGCGTTCAGCATCAACCAGATCTGTCCGTGTGATGAGGGGCTGCTGTGCCGGGACAACAGTGCTCCACGCAGGAGAGAGTGAGTACAGCAAACAAACAACTTCCTGCAGCCACACTCAGACGTCTTTAAATGTAAAACAGGCCCTGGAACATCTTTCCAACATGTCTCATATGGAAAAGAACAACTTTTAAGACGGACATGCACAGAAAACTCTAACATTTATCAGCAATATTCAGTATTTATTCCTACGTGCAACTGTTAAATGAGTTTTAATACGAATCCTCCCTGTGCAACTTGTGATAACTCTGATTTTCTAAACTTTTCTTAACCTCGACCTGTTTCTCTTTCAGGAGGGATTTTATTTACCAGCCAGAACGAACCAGCTGGACCTGTCAAGTTCCCAAAACCTGAGTCCAGCATCATCAAGATATTTATTATTATGTACATATGTTGAATATGATTGTATATAAAGAAATGTATATGTTTCCAAATATGTTTTTAGAGCAATTTTGCTAATTCGGCCTAAAGCACTACTGTAGCAGAACTCCACAAAGCCTCATCGACCTCCTCGTGCATTTAATGATCTGTGAGTTTATCTGTTCATGTTTAAAGAATAAAAAGATCTCTTTTAAAAATGAACTGTCATTCTGCAATTTGTTTTTTCACAACTTCAGCTGCAATCGCTGCATTTACAAGATCTTTTCCAAAACCATAACAAACACACGTAAGAAAAAGAAAAGGTTAATGGAGCACTCTTATAATAAATATACAGTTAAGAAAGTAAACTCAAATAAAAACATGTTTTCCACCGTTAACATGAAGTATTTTAGTATTTTGGCTCAAGTAAGACTCTTACGCCTTATATCTATATTACATAGTAAATGATATACATAAAATATTCAATAATGTTGAACTCAACACACTGAACTTCTGTTCGAACAATGAAAAAGTTAATTTAGGTTTTCAAATTTGTAATACAGGGACAAAAACCTCTTCTCTGAGGTTTGTCACTTTAAGAACTGGAACCAAACAGCCTCTGTGATTCAGCTTCTAGCTTTAGATGAACCCTCTGACCTCAGAGGAAGGATTTCAGACTCCATCTCCCTCCGAACACGTTTCTCAGATTGCAGCCCGTCGTTACATAACCTGGAGGAATCCTCCGGGTCCTGATTGTCACGGCCGGCAGATGCTGTAACGCTACCGGTCCCCTGACCCCTTCTTAGATTGGTATCTTCCTCGGACTGCCCCTTACGAATCCCCCTGGCGCTCCATTGGGATGCTAATCACCTGGAGTTGGTCCCTTCACTTGCTGGGTGACTGGAATTGTCCTGTGAAGGAGTTTAGTGTCTAACCTCCTCGCTATCGTTTTACACCTTTATCTCAGAGTCGGAGCTATTCGATGCTGTGAACTTCGTGTGACTAATGGAAACAGCTTCATTAGTGCGATTTCAATTAAATGTGGTTGTTCTTTTCCCCCTTGAGCTCATTTTAAAAGTCAATCCAGATTTCAAATTCACTTTAGAGCAGAAAGAATAGGACGAACTCTCGGCTGAAACCTAAAGCCACGAACATTTCGATATCTAATGGCACCAGACTGTGAGAAACCTTATTTTACTGCGTGCTGCCATCATCCCCACTGAAGAACACAAGTTACGAGTGTGTGCTTTCATCTGAGATAGCATCACATTTAGCCTCATAAACGGTTTTCTGTTCCTGAACATTTTGTCCTGCTTGACAGAGAGAACGGGCCGGGTGGTCTGTGTCTGGGCCGACCTCAGGCTCCGTCCTCAAAGTGGAAATTGGGTAAATATCCCAGAGTTTGCCAAAGACTAAATGGTTCCAACCAGGGATTTGTGCCGATTAACTACTTGTGCAAACTTTCATGTATTACTCTACCTCGGTGGTGCTGCTATTGAGATGCATTCACTGCCCACCTACAAGTCATAACTGTATCGCCTCCATTGATTTCCTCAATGCTCGTATCTAGAAGAGGTGATTTAAGCTCCTGAGTGCTGATCCTGTGAGACCCCGCTTCATTTGAAAGTCAATGTCTGAGGAGCACAGAGAGCTTTTGTGAACAGCCCCACAATAGAGCTCTTAAACCAGGGGGGGTGGAGTGGAATGAAAGGGGTGGATGGTGATGGTATATATAATCCCCCCCGTCGAGTTTTCGTGATGTTAGTGCTGCTGACCTGAAGAACCATGACGATCCTCTGATATCAGACAAAACCTGCTTTCGCCACAGGTGAGTTATTCTTGACCGGTTTACGACAGAGGGTCAGAGTTAGCTATCAGCCTTTACCTTCAGATGTTTCCTAATTCCTTTCTCTGCAGTGTCTCACTATGGCCTCTCTACGTGCACTGCTGATGCTGTTGCCCATTGCGTGGACCTGCCCGCCCCAGAAAGCAGGTAACAACCCGCTGGTACAAATATACATTAGCTGGACAACACGTAAAAACCTTTAAGAGTGAGGAGAGTAAAGCTCTACATCTGTGTCTCGTTTCAGACTATGTCATGGTGTCCTGTTTCCCCAACGCCATCATTGCCAATGTCCCAGAATGCCCGTACGGCTGGGAGATTGAGCAGCTATCCCTGGGGGGCGTCTGCTACACTGGAATACACAGCCCGGGCTACTTCCGCTTCATCATCCCGGACCTAACACCTAAAAACCACTCGTACTGCGGCACACAGTCCGAGGTGAGAGGGCAGGCCGGCGTCTAAGGGTCAATGCACCCAAAGAAAGAATAGATTTCTCTGTTAACCTCCAGTGGCATGTTTTGAGATACCTGCCGTCCACTGTCCAGTTGGGTCAGAACTCCACTCAACACATTGATAAACCTTGTTTTCGCCTGCAGTCACAACTAATATGAGGCTGCAGGGGGCGCTGTTGCTCAGTAAAAGTTACACATAAATGATATTTGAATTCAAAACTATTCCCTCTGATGGTCTGACCCACTGTCCTCCTCAGTACATGCCCGGCAAAGACCCAAAGTACATCTTCTACAACTCCATCGTGTCCAACGACACTTCCCTCACGGTCCGGAACCAGCCCGTCAACTACACCTTCAGCTGCATGTACCGAGCCGCCTACCTGGTAAATAACGCCGTCTTCAGCCAGAGGTAAGCATCGGCCCAGGGCGCGGGGCGGCCGCAGTCACCATGTGCACCACGTGTGCATTCTGACCCAATGACTTGCAGCGTTTTTACTAAACCCTTTGCTTTTTCCAGAGTGGCTACAGTTTATGTCAACAACGGGAGTTTAGGCACTTTTAGATCACAGTTGTCTATGACCGTGTTCACGGTGAGTAGCTGCTCAGATGCTCTTCCTCCAGTGGAAGCCTTTGCCGACCTGTTTAGTGAAGTTATGATATATTTAGACTATTTGGTGTTTGGGTACGTTTTGGTCAAGACAAGCACAGATGGATGAGATACAAACTTTTTTTTTATCTAGAATTCAAAGTTCCTGTACTCCAAGGACGCTCCCTATGTGATTGACACTTCGGAGATCGGCTCTGAGGTTTTCATCGGGATTGAGGCAAAAGGACTCAGCAGCAGGTTTACCAGATAATCTCAATAAGTTTTCACACTTTTCATTCTTATTAATTTTGGATTGGTTAGATGTTCCCAAATTTCTGATCCATGTTTGTGGTCTAACACTCAGATTCAAAGTTGTAATCAACAACTGCTGGGCTACGCCGAGCCCGTACTCCACAGACAGGAAGAGGTGGAGTCTCATCATCAACAGGTAGTTCAATAAATCAATTTCAGAGAGAGTTAAGATTCCACCTCCTCGTGATAATAGTTGAATCGATTCCCCTGCAGCTGCTCCTCCGACAACACTGTGACTATTTTTGAGAACGCCAAAGACAGCCGCTCCACATTCAAGTTCAACTCCTTCCGCTTCCAACGGCTGGAGAAGGTTTCCACCGTGTGGCTGCACTGCGAGGTGCACGTGTGTGATGCCGAGAGGCTCGTCTGTCAGCCGGTGAGAACAGAAACTATCGAACTTTTATGATATTAAACATTAAAATACTGCAAAACCTTTGGCCTGTCGTCATAAGGAAAGCAGATTGAACTAATGTCTGCGTTTATCTCCTGAAGACCCCCTGCTCTGCGAGAAGTCTGTCAGCTGAGGCAGATCCGAGTGGGGGGATCCTCACGGCTGAGTTTCACATTAAAGGTACAGTCCCACATGTGGCCGGAGGCGTCGTGTTCTCATGTTGTCCGTCCATCCGTCCTAGTGTTGTGAACACGATATCTCAAAAACGCCTCAAGGGAGTTTCCTACAATATTGTACAAATGTTCAGTTGGTATCAAGGATGACCTCATCAGATTTTGGTGGTCCACGGTTACCACTGTGACTTCACAAAAGACATTTTTGGTCTTGTGAACACAACCTTTTAAGAACACCTTGAATAAATAAATAAGTCGCTACCTGTGCTAAGATGCTGTAATGTTTTAATGTGTGTACCATGATGAACAGTGTTGTTATCGCTCCACAGGTTACGGATCTTCCAATAACGGACACAAACCAGGTAATTAAATGTGATGAAATGACTGTAATAAAAAGTATATCAACTCTTTGAGTTCAGAACCATATGTAGGATGAAAGGAAAGTGTCCCCTATTATTGTTTTTATTTTATTCAGACATGTCAATATGTTTTCTTTATATATGGGATTGATTGTTATTAGTTTGTTTGAGTTTTTCTCTGAAACACAAAACTTTGAAAATTGCTGCTGATCCATAAACTCCAGATACAGATGGACGACATTTTCTTTACTTTCTCCCGCTTCCCAGAAACAATCCCAAAGTTTCCCCGGATACGAAAACCAATTTCAAGTCAGTCTCAGCTTTCAGTCGTGAAGGGTTTTATCGTATTTATTTTCTTCCTCCTTCTCCACACAGGCTCATCGCTCCTCACTCTGCTGCTGCTCCTGATAAACTCCTGCTGTGTTTTCACTGAACTGACTAATTATGTACTAAAAACTTAATTCTCATCCATACAATATTAATTTCCATAAACACAAACATACCGAGGACTCAGGGAGCAGATCATCACATTCCTCCCACACTTTCAAAAGGACTTTTCTCATAATCTCACAGGTATTTTTTGTAATTAACACATTTATTGATACTGTGGATATAATGTTTGAATTTCATATACATGATTTTACTGCTTTCCAATAAAGATGATGTGAAAATTAAAACAAGTTCCATATGTTTATCAAGAGATTTATTGGTCTGGAACAAGGGTCAACAAAAGAAAACATTACATTTTGTGTTAGATCCAGACAAAGGGGAAGTTTTTTAAAATCACTATTTTTAACAATGTGAGATGTTTTTTTTTATTGTTGACATTTTAACTAATTTCCGACGGAATCATTTATGGATCTTGATGAAAAGAACATTGAGACAACTGATATCTACGTGTAAGTGCAGTTTAATGTGGCCTGATTGATGGAGGTATGAGATCAGTTGGGAAATGTTTTTAGATCCGTTTGGCTCACATCAATAAACATGAATCCATCGTCTATGGTTCCAAACTACGATGGAGAAGTAGGCACGAGCAAAAGAGGGAAATATTTGGAGAAAAAAGTCATAAATGTATATTATCATAATGATCAGGACATTGAACAAATTTAATTGTGTCTTTAGTGGATGTAGAAATGTGCTAAACCGAAACTGTGCTGAAGTGGATGATTGATATTATCACAAAGTTGCGTTATTTGGCCCGACTTCGTGCTTTTTGGTTACCTGACCAATTGCTTAAGTAGACAACTCATAGTAGCACGACATTAAATGATCCTATGTGAAAGGGCAGATGTGGAACTTTACCCAAAGTAATAAGATCATAAATCATCTTCCACTCGAGTCTGAAAGTACGAGTTCTGTGATCCAGGCTCGGTTTGCTTCCCACGACCTCAGCGTTGCATTCCTCTCCCGTCCTCTTCACAAGTGGAGGAATCACTCTCTTTTGCAAGTGAGACCAGTGGGATCGTCATTTCCGGACATTCCTGCAAAATGTCTCCAAATTCTGTTTCGGAACATCGGCTCGTTCCTCAGATGTGCAACGTGGGAGTCTCGACGTCCGTCATGTGAGCTTTGTTCAGGATCTTGTGAACCCTTTTCTCAGTGGACCTGGTCACACATGGTTTCTTCAGCAGAGAAGATACAAAACAGGTCAAAACACAGGTTTACATCGAATACAGCAGTGCAATGTGTGGCCCGTGGTTTGTGTTTGATCTGTCACTGTACCTCGGTGTGTAGTTTGAAACCCTCAGCTGGTGGAGACCCATGAGCAAAGAGAGGAGGGTCGAAGTCCTTCTTGCTCAGCAGCCAGTAGGTCTTGTGACACCCTTTGCCCTGTCATGGACACAAACTGGTGAAATTCATGTGGAACACAACAGGCGGTCGCGTCCTCGGCCTCGGCTCAATGTGCAGACTCCGACCGGGACTCACCTTCATTTCGATTTCTCCTCTTTCCTCCATCTCAAACGATCCCACCTGGAGCAGAATGTCTGCAGTGCACTGAGAGATGTGAATCATCAGGGCTGGGGAACAGACATGTCTTAAACCACTGAGCACAGAGGAAAGTTTCAAACTTAAATAGATGATAAATGAATTTTAATAAACCCTCAGTTCACTCACGTAGGCTGTTACTCTCCATCCGAGACGCCATGTTCACCGTGTCTCCAAACAGACAGTAGCGAGGCATTGTGGTGCCGACCACTCCTGCAACCACCGGACCTACGAAACCCACAACACAGCTGAATACGCATCTTTTTAAATTAAATTAATCAATCAATCGACTGATCGTCTATCGGACACTGGCTCTATCTGTTGGCGCAGTGTTTTACCGGAGTGTATCCCGATGCGGATGGCGAGTCTCTCCGTGGGCATGTGATGGATCCTGAAGACCTTGATGGCGCTGAGGAAGTGCAGCGCCATCGTGCAGATCTCCAGAGCGTGCTTGAACCCGTTGCTGATGGGCAGCCCGCTGGCCACCATGTACGCATCGCCTATCGTTTCCACCTGGAGAAGATGCGATGGCGTTTAAATTGACCGTTGGAAGTAGCAGCAGTAAAAAAAAGTGATTAAATACATAAGAATCTCACACACAAGACAAAAAGTGTGTAGAGAGAGAGGAAGTGTTTTTCTTTCACTCACTTTGTAGACATCGTACATCTTGATGATGTCGTCGAAGAGGCTGTAGAGGTCGTTGAGGAACGTGACCACCTCCATCGCAGAGCTGACCGAGCACATGGAGGTGAAACCCACGATGTCGGAGAAGAAGATGGTCACCATCTCGTAGCTCTGCGGCGCCACCGACTTCCCGGCCATCAGCTGGTCTGCGATGTACCTTGGCAACATGCTGGAGAGAAGCTTGTCTGCACGGGCCTTCTCTGCTGTCAGCTGATTGGTCCTCTCCTCCACCACATCCTCCAGGTGATTGGCATATTTCTCCAGCTTATCCACCATGTTATCCAGGATATTCGTGTGACTGCAGCACAGAAAAACTCACGATAAGCACTTTTCTGGAAATGAAATCTATCGGCAAAGGAACACGATTTTTAAGCAGATCCAAGAAGAAATTTTGATATTTCCTGTGTCTGAACTTTCCAGATTTCAACCACACGGGAGACGTGGAGATCTATTTCTCATGAGGAACATTATGGAGAAGAAACACTACTGTCTGAATAGTGACCTCTCCGGGCTGGTGTCCCTCAGCTGTCTCCGTATCGAGCCGAATGGAGGTCGGTGGTCGGCGTTCTCACTCCAGCAGGCGTGGAGCAGTGAGTTGATGCTCGCGTCACACAGCTCGTCAGAGAGCCACGGTCTCAGGGGCTCCCCTTCGAAAGGCGTCCGCAGCTGCATGATAATCTCTGAGGGAAATCAAGAAGCAGCAAATGAAGTGAGTAATAGATCGTTAACATTTGTCTTTGCCTCTTTTGTTTGTTTTTACTTTGTTTCTCTGATATTTAGCAGGATTACATAAAGAAAAGAGTTTGTTAAACCTGATCTGAGTACCTCTGCCTCACCTTTGGGCTCCAGGTTGACGTCGGGGTATGGACCGGCTTTTGAGTTGTACATGAGTTCCCACATGATGATGGAAAAGCTGTAGACGTCCCCTTTGGGCGTCCCGTTGCTCTGGAGGCCGACTTGTATCAGGAGCTCGGGGGCCGTCCAGTACATCTCTACAGAGAACGGACAGGTTGGAATCACGCTGTGACAATCATGAATATATATCTGGTTTGAAACTGTGCCTCCACACACTGACCTTCATAATTGACCGTCTCCACGGGCATGATGTTGTTTTTAAACTCCGACAGTCCGAAGCCCGACAGTTTGATCTGCAGTCGACTGTCCACCAGACACGTGCTGGGCCTCAGGTTCCCATGAAATCTCAGGCTGCTCTTGTGGATGAACTCCATTCCCTGAATCACAAATTAATAGATTAAATTTGTATCATGTAAAAGGAGAGAAACTGGTCAAAACCTGTGGAACCAATAGAAATACTTTAAATAAACTGCATAGATCACAGACTCACATTTACAATATCATAAGCAAAGGAGAGTTTAAACATCCCGTCCAGCTCAACATCTGAAGTCTTTAAAACATCCTGCAGGAAACAGAGCAGAACCAAAGAGTAAATGTGACTGTTGAAAAATAAAATCTCATATATATTGAAGTCATCTGTCGAGCAAAAAACTGTTTTTTCATATCGAAAGTATTGGAACAACGTAGTATCAGGTAGTATTAAGCAGCACTCACCTTCAGACTGCCTTTCTTGCAGTACTGCATGATCAGACACACGTTGGGCGGCTCGATGCACGCACCAAAGAACTGCACCAGGTTCTCATGTTTCATCTCCTTCATCTGAAGAGATTCAAACACTTAGGCACAAACTAAAACCTTAAGATTCATTTTGTCTTCAACATCATATTATTGAGCTTATTTAGCATTAAGTTATGTTTTCTGAATATAAAGAAAAACAAGTGAAGCAAATGTGTTTTGTGATGTTTGCTCTGGAGCGATCTGAGGAACTCTACCTCACTGAACTCTCTGATAACTGAAGGTTTCTGAAGGTTGCAGCTCACAGGGTTCTTGATGTACTTGATGGCCACTTGATTCCCCTGAATGGAAATGAAAAGCAAGATTAGGGTAAACAGTGGTGATGTGTAATTTAACAGATGATCATGTAGACGACACCGGGATTTATTCTTATTCTGCACCAATTGAAATAGAGGTTCCATAGATTAGAGCTGTTTATATCCACATTAACCCTTTTCAGTGCTTATCTAAAAACAAGTCCCACATTAGACATTGATGAGACACGTAACTTGGTTTATTAAAATTGGTAGAAACTTAATCGTCTATTTGATTCTCAATGGGAGCGTGATTTAAAAAAGAACATTGTGCTGCACTGAAGAAGACTTGAAACCAAAGATCCAGACCAGAAACTTATTTTTACTGACGTCAGTAAGATCAGTGAGAAGATGGAAGAGTCGTTTCTTTTTATGTGCTTCTGTGATTTAAACTCTGAAAACAGCTTCTACCTGGTAGAGCCCTATGGTGGTGAAGATGTGTTCTCTCCCCGTCTTGTCCATCAGGCCGTAGCTGTTGCCAGAGAAAATGGACTTAGATCCCCCGCTGCCACTCTGGCTGCCCGTGGTCGTCAGGGACAGAGCCTGATTTCCCTGGAGGAGACACAAACACACACAGAACATAAACACAATCGCACTAACAGGCTTCTTTTCTTCTTCTTCTTCGAATCTGAACCCAGTGACACGTCTCGAGTTAATACCCGTACAGAGAGCTCCCTGATGATGGTGATGTCGCTGTAGTCGATGAGCCACCAGCAGGAGTCGTCCAGCCTCGTCTGGAGCCGGATCTTCTGCAGACTGAGGAACCCGATGCACAGAACCCCCAGAACCCCGATGACGGGGAAGGTCACCAGCAGGGCCAGCAGGGCGATGTCTGCGCTGGTAAATAATGAGTGGGGGTTAGCGTGTGTGGGGATTGTCATCATTTCGGGAAAGTGAGTTTTGTTAGGTTCACCGTTGTTCAGCCATTCACAGAATTCGTTGTTGAAGCCACACTCTGGTTTATCTGAGGGAATTCGTCCTTTGGGCCAAACCACGGAGGCAAACAGGGAAGTTGGCCTGGAGATAAAAAAAATTGCAAAATGGAGTTGGAAAACTTATTTCATTTAAAAGTAAAAATTTTGATGGTAGAAAAGTGTTTGTTACCGTATGGTTTTGGTTTCACTGTCAAAATTCAGAATGGGCACAAACTTGATGCGGTCTCCTGTGTACTGCAGGTCATAAATGGAATAGTCCAGATTTCTCTCCCCCTCCTCGTCAAAGTGGACAAGTCCAGACGCACCTGGGATAGAAAAGCCATTATTGGGAATATTATGTTTTCGAGTTTCGTGAAAATCCCTTTAGTTGTTTTTGTGCGACACGACAACTTCCCCCCAGAAACCAACCGTAAAACCGAATGTTGTTTTTATTCTTCAGCCTCTGCAGCAGCTGCCGTCCGTCATGAGGGTCCTTCCTGTCCTTGATGGTGTCCTTCAGCCCCATCGCGTAGAGGAGCACTGCGTCGTGCAGGTAGGCCGAGTACGGGCTCACCTGAAACATCAAATACATATAAACATCCTAAGTACATCCTAATGAGATATTTTGTGATTGTATGTGATTACCACGGGTGCTCACCTCTCTTGCAGATGTCAGGTTGCTCCTGAACGGGTTTCCCTTCAGTCTTTGGAACACCTGCTCAAAGAAGTCGCTGTACTCGTAGCCTTCGTAGGATTTCTGGCCGATGATGAAGGCCATGTCAAAAGCTCTCCGTGAGTGTTGGCTCATTGTGCTGTTCAGGGCATATTTCCACAAGTTATCCTGGAAGAAGATTAATGTGACACAAGGAAAACGGGTTATTAAGAAGCTATGGAGGACGGTGTGTCTCTATTTATGGTTTAAGAGATCCAAAGGGGCTATACAATGTTGCAAAACCCCAATAAAGTATTATTATTATTAAAAACAGAGTAAATTGTGTAAAATAACTATTAAGACATAGAAAATGATGTAAAAGTAACATGAAGAGATACAAAATGACCATAAAAGAGTCTTAAACATATCTAGAGATTTAAAATGATGGAATTTGATAGAAAAAATGATGTAAACCAGCATAAAGAAATATTAAAATGACCACAGCTATTCCAATGTTTTTGAATCCCACCCCTGTGTAACTGTGTTATCAAAGCTGTACTCACCACGCCTCCACTGACCTCAAAGTGCTGCACCAGGAAGAAGACGTAGTCTCCTTTCATGAGCCCCTGGCGCTCGGCCTCCAGCAGCAGGGCCGTGGAGTCCTCTCTGTTGGACAGCACCACGATCACTGGAGGACGGGGGGACGGCAGAAATCAGAGGTGAACACCCGGTCACATGTGGTGGACGCTCACACACACCAGCACTGGTCCTCTCACCTCTGGCCACTGTTGAGATGTACTTGATGTTCCTGTTCACCAGCTGAGGGTTGCTGGTGTCGAACTGGACGGCTTCCATCAGTTTGAATTTGGCTCTCAGTGGATCCTCCACCGTTTTCCACAGGGCGTCCACTTTGTCCCAGGTGTTCGATTCCAGCCCGCCTCCGATCATCGCCACGTGACTCCAGCCGAAGAACTCCAGCGTCTTCACCAGCACCTCCGAGCTCCTTTTCAGAGGGGGCACGATTTTGATGTAGGAGTCGTAGATGCCCCTGTCGTCGATTTTGGACGATTGTCCCACGAACCCGAACATGGGGATGTTCCAGGCTGAGGCGATGAGACCAGTCACCTAGAAATCAGCAGTGTTCCAAAGAGACATAGCATCATTTTTCAGCCATCTATCTATCTATCTATCTATCTATCTATCTATCTATCTATCTATCTATCTATCTATCTATCTATCTATCTATCTATCTATCTATCTATCTATCTATCTATCTATCTATCTATCTATCTATCTATCTATCTATCTATCTATCTATCTATCTAACTACATCATATAAGTGATTAACCCTGTGGAACATCCTCTGCTCCACAGTTTGACCACTAATCCTCTGGAAAATGAAAATTGCTGCCGAACATCTGGATTAAAGTTCATTAATAAACGTCTTGCATTTGCATCTACAGACTTAATAGGGTACAACCAATTATTTACTTACTTAATTACTTTAAAACTAAGTAAATGTGAGCTGTTAAGGGTTTTTATTACATTTTTTAAATAAGAATGAGACTATGCATTATCCTTGCAGCCAGATAACAGGCCCCTGGAGATGTCTCACTAAATAACTAAAAAACAAGAGAATAATGACTTTCAAAAAAAGTTGCTCATTCACTGATCGGGAAAACGCTCGTTAATGATTCATCAACCATTAATTAGAGCCTATAAATCCTTTGTGTGTTGCTTTAGCAGAAAGTTACAACAGCCTTTCCACTCAAATTCAACTGGATGTTTAACCTGACGAGACCAAGGACAGAAAACTGTTGCTTCCTTAGTTAAGTCTCTAAAACAAGTGACCCAGTCCAGTGCATAAATAGTAATTAACTATACTCGTACCTCGGCCTCTCCTGGACAAGCTGGACCGAACAGTGCGGACACGTTCTCCTTCCACACCTGGTGGATGAATCCTCCCAGGGACAGTTTGGGATTACAGTCTGTGTCCGTGAACACGAAATCCAGAGAGAAGTTGCCCACGAAGGCCGGATTGGTGTTCACCTTCTCCACGGCGATCTGTATGGCCGAGCCCAGGCGCTGGGCGCTGAAGGGGAAGGACATGTTCCAGGGAGCCTGGAAGCCGATGATCAGCTTGTAATGGTGAGAGCCATTTGTGCTGTTGTCGGCCACAGCAGCAGCAGCAGCAGCCACAGCAGCAGCAGCAGCAGCAGCAGTTAACACCAAAGTGACATGAAGCGCCAACGTGTGGCTCATGCCAGAAGAATGAAGCGCCCTTGACATCCCTCTCATCCTGCGAGTCCCTGGATTCTACAGGGTTTAAATACACCTCCACCTCCCTGGTGATGCTGGGCAGTTGGTCAGGGAGGAGACGATGATAATGTGTGGAGGAGAGTGGGAGGTTCCTGGAGGCATCAACTCATCTTTCCCTTCCTCTGGGACTCCATCTTTGATATAAGTGAATGTCCCCAGAACACTGAAGGTCGACCTTCGTTTATCCTATTCATTCATTAAGGTTAAAATTTGTATTAGAGCTGCAAACATAAAAATCTTTGAATTATTCCTTTAGTCAAGAAAATGATAAATGTTCATCTCAGATTCTTAGAGTTCAAGCTCACGTCTTAATTAGCTCAAATCAAATTAGCTTTATTTATCAAATTTTATACATAAATGCAGATTTTTTATTCAGTAATATAGCACAGGCTGCATGTATGGTATCTTTTCTTGTACTTTTACATTGTAATAATGTATTTTCCATGAATATATATATAAAATACATACATACACTTAAATATATAATTTCAATTTAATAATATTGATCATTTGTATTATATTTATAAATTAAGCTTTGGGTTAGGACTATTTCACACACTGTACATATGCTAACTTTTTTAACTATAATAATTTATAATAATTTAAGCTTAAGTTTGTGTCTATAGTCCTAACAAATATACATATATACAACTATTTAATATACATCTAACATACATCTAATTTTGTTTGACTGATATAATTCAGGCAGATTAATTCCTTGATCAGATCTTATCAAATGTTGATCAGTAAATATCAAAGGTTCTGTATCACCACAGTTATGGCTCATAAATCCAGGGTCAAAGTTCATCGTAGTGTTTTAACATCAGGAGGAGGAGGAGGAGGAGGAGGAAGAGGAGGAGGAGGAAGAGCAACACAACGGATTTAGAGAATGAGGGTTCATTTAATTAAGGAAATGTTTTAAAGCCGACGTGCAGGTGTTAACTGCTGCAGGAGCACGCGAGGCAGGCCGGGCCTTGCTCCTGCAGAAGCTCCTCACACCTGTGAGCACTTCTCAGGTGCTAATGGCGACAGGTCAGCACAGTCGACATTAGTGGTGTTGCTGCGATCAGCTGCCTGGTCCCCGGGGGTCTGTGCTCCCCCCCCCCGAGCTAATCCCACCAGGTAACGTCTCAAAGCTTCTCCTAATGAACCTTTACCTTCACCTCACGTCCTGCTGGTTTCAATCATTCACACAGGAAAACATGTTGACGTTCAGCTGTGTGTCCGAGTGAAGAGTATAAAACTCAGAGAGGAGAAATGTCATCTGTCATTCACCTCAAGTTGTCAAGAGATGATAAGATGGTAAAAAAAACAATTCAATCTTTAATGTTAGGAAGGTTTTACACATCCTGAAGTGAGATAATGAAACTTTTAAAAGATTCCATATTTAAAATTTATTTAGAGATCAATTGGATAAATGGTCGAAATCATTTCCAGCTTTTTGCAGCAGTTGAATTTCCAAGTCGTTGAAACTCGTCTCGTGCAAACTTCACAAACAATAATTGAGTTTTGACCTTTTCCCCTACATCCACTTTTTTAAAACATGAAGCCTTTGAACTTGATTCACATCAGATAAGAACATTGACCTTTCATCAGCTTCAGCATCTCGGCCTCGGATACATTCTAAACTTTATCTGCTCTGAAATCAGAGATAAATCTTAAAGGTAAATTGCACAAATTACACTTTCAATACGATGACACGTTTCTTTCTTTTATCAGTGGAAGTGATGGTGGCTCAGAGGTTCAAAGGTCCCTTTACCTCTAATCAGTGTTTTTATGGGTTTTTGCTCGTGTGTCTCGGCTCAGAGCAGCAGAGGAGGATCTGCTGTGAACACAACACCTCTCACCCGCTGTCGACTGGGAGCCGACCACAAGCTGCAGGTAGGAAATCAAACACTTCAATCATATCGTCAGGATCAACTCTTACAAACTGTGGGATTTTTTAAAATATTCTGTTAAAGCTTGGTAGGTAGAATAGAGTTCCACCAGCAGCTCTATAGAATTTATTAAAACGTCATTTAAATGCTATTTATTGCCGTAAATATATTATTCGTATTTCCTTCAGTTTATGTTTATCTATTATGACCTAATGTGTGAAAATCAATGTGCAGACTCACAAGCATCACCTGTTGCTCATGCATATGAATACTCTGCCCTCATTGAGGCTCCTGTGGCTGCTCGTGCGGACGTATTGTTGTGTTTACACGTTTATTGGTGCGACTCTATCTCGGTGCGATTAAGAATCAGCTCCATGTTGCACAAGCAGCCTCGACTTCGACCTCAGTCATTGTGGAGACGACCTCAGCCGTGACCCCGGAGATGGAAGCAGCTCCGAGTGTTGCATAAGACGACTTGATGTGTCAACCTGATGTATTTTAAAACCTGAAATCTGTGGGTGAATCTTAATTGAGTGTTTCCGTGCGTCCCTGCAGACTCGGCACCATGGACTTCCTGTTCCAGGTGCTGTTCTCTCCCCTCCCGACGTCGGCCATCTTCTCCCTGCTCGCCCTGGCAGCTGCCACCTTGTTCTACCTCAACACTCGGCCCAGTCCCCTCCGAGTCCCGGCCGACCTCCAACACCAGACGCTGGGGATCAAGGTGAAGAGCTGGTGGATTTTCTAGCGTTGGGATTAAATTGTTCAAATGATTATCATATCTCTGTTTGTGGTTCTGCCTGACGTCCTCAGGATGGAGCGAGGAAGACGGCTTTGCTCGAAGGGAACGACGACCTGATCTCGTGCTGCGACCAGGACGCCAAGACCCTGTATGAGGTGTTTCAGAGGGGGCTGAGAGTTTCAGGTGAGTTTTGTGTACAAAATAAACAAACTTTATATAAGATGGAGCGGAATCTCTTGCTTTCTGACTCTTGAAAAGAAAACAAACCTATTTCCCAACATGTCAAAATATTCCTTGCGGTGAAACATCGAAATCTACTGGAGTCTACAACAAACTCATGATGATACATTCACACAAAACAATCTGCCTGAAACAAATTAGAGCAAAGATATTAAACTCCTCTGAGGCAGAAGGTGTAGTTTGACGTGGGCCCTGCGTCTCGTCTGCAGGTAACGGGCCGTGCCTGGGCAGCAGGAAGCCTGGACAGCCGTACAAGTGGCTGAAATACAAACAGGTAAAAACCCCCGGAGAGAAAGAAGAACGTGGTGAAAATGAGTTGTTGTGACTCTCAGCTGACAGTGTGTTTTTCCTGGGGTGAAGGTGTCGGAGCGGGCGGAGCACCTGGGGTCGGGGCTCCTCCACCGAGGCCTGAAGCCAAACACGGACACCTTCATCGGTATATTCGCCCAGAACAGACCTGAGGTAAGTGAAATCTTTAGTTTTATTACCTGAAAGAGATCATTTCTTGACGTGGCCTAACTCTGCTGTGTGTCCCTGGCAGTGGATTATCGGTGAACTGGCTTGTTACACGTACTCCATGGTCGTGGTCCCCCTGTACGACACCCTGGGTCCCGAGGCCCTGGTGTTCATTATCGACCGAGGTAATTGGAGCTTCTCTCTGTGCACGCTGCTAATGCTGCTAATGACAAGAGTTGGATCTGAGTCGAGTAACCTGCTGGTCCCCGAAGGGATTTTTAACAAGTGTGCGCTTATCTCTTCTCCTCATCCTCCTCCTTCAATCTCTGCTTCACCTTGCTTTTCAATATCTGGACAATTCATTAGACGATTTAAATCTAGTCTTGCTTTTTTAAATGCTGTTTTTTTTGCACTGAATCTTAAACACAACAACCTTTTTCTTCTTTCAGCCGAGATCTCCACTGTGATTTGTGACAATCTGAGCAAAGTGGAGACGCTGCTGCAGAACCGGGAGAAAGGCCTGAGCCCTGTTCTCAAGACCATCGTGGTCATGGATGATTTCACCTCCGAGGTGGTGAAGAGAGGGACCACGTGTGGGGTGGACATTGTTTCCATGAAGGATCTGGAGGTAATCATCACCTATTATTATATATTATAAGAGCTGGGTCATTCAGTTCAAGTTCAGTCCTGACCAATAGGATACCAGGTTTAGTTTTGACAAATGGGTTAGAAAATACTGAAAGACCAGACTGTTGATTAAAGAAAGAGACAAATCCAAAGCTGAACACAAAAAGACACTGGTGTCTTTTTAAGAATGAGGAACTGTTGCTATGGAGAAGAAGCACAAACTTGTTTTCTTTTGTTCCTCAGGATCTGGGAGAAAGTAATCGTCAAAATCCAATTGTAAGTTTATTTTCATGTATTGTTTATTTGTTTTTTTAATTGAAAAAAACTGCATTTCCTAATTTGCTGCCATGTCCACACAGCCACCGAAGCCAGAAGACCTGAGTATTGTTTGCTTCACCAGCGGCACCACAGGTGAAATGTGTTATATCACTTAAATGACGACCTTTACACGTTTCTGGTGTATTTATTTAAACCTTATATTTCTGTTTGTCGTTGTCAGGAAACCCTAAAGGAGCCATGTTGACCCATGAGAACGTGGTCTCTAATGCTGCAGGTGTCATTGCCAGCTTTGAGGTACCTGAGTGACAGATATGAGTCCTGTCTCGTTGAGTGTGTGTGTTTGGAGAAGGTAACTGGATCTTCTGCTTCTGTTTCCCACAGTCGTCAGTAGCTCCCAACACGCAGGACGTGAGCATCTCCTTCCTGCCTTTAGCTCACATGTTTGAGAGGGTGGTGCAGGTAAGAGCTCGGTCATAAAAGAGGTTTCTGCATCTACACGACGTCAGAACATCCTTCACTGTGTTTTTTAAACTCCTCTGATCTTGCAGACGGTGATTTACGGTGCCGGGGCGAGGGTGGGCTTCTTCCAGGGGGACATCCGACTGCTGCCGGACGACATGAAGACCCTGAAGCCGACCATTTTCCCCGTAGTTCCTCGACTTCTCAACCGGGTCTATGACAAGGTCGGTGGAAACCTCAGCCGCCTCGTTCCCTCTCGTGTGGTCTGTGCTTTTTGATTTTAATTTCAAACGCATTAATTTCCCTGTTTGGTCTCCAGGTCCAGAGCGGCGCCGCGACGCCCTTCAAGAAACGGCTCCTGAACTTCGCTGTGGAGCGGAAATACGCTGAGGTCAAGGAGGGCATCATCAGGAACAACAGCATCTGGGACAAGCTGATCTTCCACAAAGTCCAGGTTCGGCTTCCGTCCACACAAACGCACAACACGCAACGACAAAAAGCACAAATTCGATGAAAAGTAAATGTGCTTGACTTTGACTGCAGGAGTCTCTGGGCGGACGGGTGAGGGTGATGGTGACGGGAGCAGCTCCCATATCTCCTTCTGTCCTCAACTTCCTCAGGGCGGCTCTGGGCTGTCAGGTGAGGAACAGAGTCCACTATCATCCTGTCTTCAATCTGTTTGTGTGTTTTTAGTCCTGGTAATCTGCTGTCACCGATTCAGATCTCACGCTTCTCTCTCCTCTCTGATTGGTCCCTCAGATCTTCGAGGCGTACGGTCAGACGGAGTGCACGGCCGGCTGCACCTTCACCATGCCCGGTGATGCCACCTCAGGTACAGAAGAGACTTGAGTTCAACCAGCGACTGTTTGATTCATTATGAACTGGACTTCTTCTATAAATCACTTGTTTTGCATCTTTTAAATCCCTCAACACTTCTAAATTTCCGTTTTGGTGACAGATTCTGCAGATTATTCATTTTGCTTTATGCATTTAAAGAAATCACGTTATAGTTTTGTTATCCATGTGTCGTATCGTGACCAAATCCCCTCGTCCACAGGCCATGTCGGGGCCCCGCTGCCCTGTAATATTGTGAAGTTGGTGGATGTTGAAGAAATGAACTATTTCGCCTCAAATGGAGAAGGGGAGGTAGGTTTTATTACCTAAAAATGTATTTTTCACATTTAAAAGCTTCACCTCACTCCTATTGTTTACTATATTTCCAGGTCTGTATCAAAGGTTTAAATGTGTTCAGAGGATACTTGAAAGATCCAGAGAAAACAGCCGAGGCCTTGGATGAGAACGGGTGGCTCCACACTGGAGACATTGGAAAATGGCTTCCGGTAAGAAAGGCCACAATCACCATCACCACGGCTACATGTTAATGAGTCAGGAGGTTGATGAATAACACAAACTCTGAGTTGGAGACCGGATACACAACAGGTGTATGTGTTTAGTACTTTGTGAAAGTGGAATCAAGTAGTTTTAATAATGAGATGTTTCATAAAACATTTCCTTTCTTCTTTTTTTTGCCTTGGAAAGTGAATCATGTGATGAAACAGACGCATAATAAGTAACTTCAGCCACTAGGGGGTCTCGTAGCACTGTTTGACGTTTCCCTGAGTGTAAAGTGGAAATGACGCAATTAAAAGACAGATAAAATGTTACATTCTGTTACTTTAAATTAAAATTAGGCTTTATTTACCTGTTTGGTGACAGAGTGGAGTTCTGAAGATTATTGACCGGAAGAAGAACATCTTCAAGCTGGCTCAGGGCGAGTACATCGCTCCGGAGAGGATTGAGAATGTGTATATACGCAGTGGACCTGTGGCCCAAGTGTTTGTGCACGGAGACAGTCTACAGGTACCGGTTAAACCTTTGTCCTCAGCTACTCTCTCTCTGTCTGTCTGTCTGTCCCTCTATTCCATAATGAAACTGTTTGTTCTCTGTGTGAAGTCCTGCCTGGTCGCCGTCGTGGTCCCGGATCCTGACGTCCTGCCCGATCTGGGCAAAAGTCTGGGCTGCCCAGGCTCCGTGGAAGAACTCTGCAAACGCACGGTAATATTTACATCTTGTCCGACACCCTTGTGATCTCACAACACATTTTGTATAAATGCATCACATCAACACCTCGACTCAAAATGAATGTTTAGACCAAATTTGAAAAAAAATTCCTTGAAGGTGAACTGATTAGATTGTGGAGGTCAAAGGTCAAGGTCAGGGTCCTCATGCATCATGAAGTCGACTGAAACTGCACTGGTTGGTTGAGGCGTGTAGCCTCAGGAGTGTAATCTATAGTTTATTAATCATAAAACAAACTGACCAATGAGGATCAGTTTCAGTTTGACTTTCTCACCCATGAATATGTATAGAGAACACTAAAAGAAGCCAATGAAAGTAGAAATCCTTCATGTTTGCAGTAAAACCTTCAGGACTCAACATCTGCAAACCTGGTGGAATATCTAAAAAATAGACCTGTATCATTTTCTAAGCTTTAGAATTATTAATTGTGATGATTTTAACTCTGACTTCTCTGTTAACAGGAAATTAAGAAGGCAATTCTTTCAGACATGACCAGGCTGGGCAAAGAAGCAGGTCTCAAGTCCTTTGAGCAGGTAACAGCTTCTTTACTAACTCCTAAAATCAAACTGGTGTTGTTTTGTACAATTACAGGAAAACATTTTGCTTTTATATAACCTATTTCTCCGTTTAGAGTAGCTCAACTTGTACACTGAAACTTTGGGTCATTTAACTCTGTAGGGAGACTTTCTTTTTTCTGGTGCTACAGACTTCGCTCAACCTGGCTCAGTTCCCCCTCTAGTGGTCAAAATGAGCAGTTGAGATAAATGTTTCATGATCTGATGGTCATGACGGCCCAGTCCTAGATCTGTACATCTATTTAGAAAGTTATGTTTCATGCAGAATCAGGCTTTGCTCTTGTAAGATGTAAACAGGAATATGAATGCCATCTTTCTCTCTTCAACGTCTGACCTTTGCTCTCCTCCTCTTCCTCCTCTTCCTCTTCCCCGACGCAGGTGAAAGACGTTTATCTCCATCCAGAGCTGTTCTCCATCGAGAACGGCCTGTTGACCCCCACACTCAAGGCCAAGAGGAACGAGCTCAAAATTCTCTTCCAGCCACAGATCGACAAACTGTACGCCGACCTCCAATAAACACAAATGAACCCAAACCACCAACTCAACCTGTTCTGGTCCATCTCTTCCTTTCGTTTCCCTCCTGAAGTCTTGTGATTTGAATTCACCTCTTGTGGCGTCATCCTGCCTGAGTGTCGAGTCAATAACTAGACAGATCCGATGTGTTTTGGATTCTCACTGCGACAGACATAGCTGAGGCCTGAGTCACCTGAGGACCATGAGGTTCTGTTAAACTCATCTTGGCCCTGAGGCGCTGCCGTCTGGAGCTGAGCTGGACACACGTCTGCTGGCTGAATCACGTCCACTCCACAAACACTGAGGAAGCACTTCATAAAAATATACAGTAATAATTATCTCCAAAACAAATATACAGCAATAAAGTATTAAACCGCTATAGAATGCATAAGAACAAAACAAATGGAACGAGTCATAAAAAGGTTGAATACTTGTTAATATAGCTGAGACTTGTTCCAGCAATATCTCCAGTGTGAGGTTGTGTTAAATAACATTTCTGTGTAACACAATGTGATTCAACATTAGTGGTAACTACTGTACGTCCTCCAGAATAAACACAAACAACACAATGACAAGAAAAACTATTTGCAATGAGTGAGAATTGTGACTTGAGCTGAACGTGTTTGGAAGAGGAATCATATTTGATCTAAATCAGAGACAGAAATCTGTCCAACAACTTTAACTACTGCAAAACCTTTCTCAGTCAACACCGCCCCCGTGTGTTTCAGAGAAGGCATTACAGGAATCTACGCTTCCTACTGTTACCGTATAACCTGGGGAAATTAAGTTTCAAGATGTTTCACCTCATAATTACAGGATTATAAATAAGTTCCCCATTTGATGAGAAATTAATTCAGACACATTAAAGTGTTATGTTAGTGATTATTTTGTGAAAGTTTCCCATTATGTTGAGATTCTAGGTCATAATTGAGTCTCATTTTGATAGTCACTACTTTTGATAGAAGGTCATCAATTTAAAAATATTATTTTAGGTACTAGATCATTATTCTGAGATGCTTGGTCGTTATTTTAATACACTGGGCCAATATTTACAAAAAAAGTGTTTTATTTAGACATAAATCATTATTTTAAAGATTGATAGATACAATAGATATAGTATACAACTAAATAGAACTGTATACACTCAGGGAAATATAATATACTACATTGTTCTAGTAATGCAAACACTGAGTGACACTGGGAAGCGACCATGGACTGTGTATAACTGTACACACTGTGTATAACTGTACACACTGTGTATAACTGTATGAAGGGAGCGACAGAGGGCTTATAGCGCCCCCTGGTGGTCCCTCCCTCCACTCTATCTCCGGGAGCTGCAGCTGGAACCCGCTCCGCTCCACCTGGACTTTCCAACGGGTCGCTTCGGCCGCTGTGTGCGGGAGTTGCGGGGCCTCGGGGCGTGCGGGGCTGTGTGGACACATGTCGCCGCCTCTGGCTCGTTTCTCCGCCGGGATCGAGCCTCGCTGATCGGATCCGGACTCACCTGAGACTCCTCCGACTACAACATGGCTTCCTCCTCCTCCTCCTCCTCCGCAGGTGACCGAGGAGCAGAACAGGTGAGCGGACCGGTTCTGTAGCTTTGACTTCCTGCAGCTGGAAGCTTCAGCACGGTGCGGGGTCGCGTGCGGGATCGTGTGCGGGGTCGTGTGCGGGGTTGTTTCTCTGGGGCTGTTCCCTGAAGCTGCGGCCGCTTCGTTCCCTGAACTTTCGTTTCTTTCTGCAGAGAAACTGTAGAAAAGACACGTGTTGGTTAATGTTTGTGTTTGTGATCAGTGCTGTGGAGAATCATCTGTTCTAATATCAAAGCTTTCACATCATAGAACAGCTTTTAATACATCTGCTTCACAACTATCCCATAATAACTCTATTAATAAACCACTAGCTGTAAAAGGTTGAACATTAACTTGGATATTGACAGAGGAGGACCTCACCAATGTGTCTGTTCATCAGACTGGTTTTAGTTTCAAACACAAATCATCTACAAATATCGTTTATGGTCCTTTATAACTAATATTATACATTTATAGATGATAAATTCCTCATGTTCTTTCAGGTGGTCATTGGTTTCCATTCATTTCTGCATTGTATGAAATGTGTAGAGAAAAATCTGAAATCTAAACATTCAAACCTGCTATAACTTGTCATAAAGAAGTTGTGTTGTTGTTTCCAGTCATAACCATCTGTTCATTTATCAGTCGATTGATGGGTTACAATTTTAATAGTCGATCAATCAACAATTATCTTTTATAGCATTTGCAGATGTGACTTCATGAAATGACACTGGACACATCTGTCTTCACTTGAACTACTGTAACACACACAAACTGTACTTATAGATTATTGGATGCATTTTTCCACATTAATTGTAATGAATGAATATAAAATTTGACAGATGAGAGTGTTCAATTCAAATCAGTAGGTTTACATTTTTTCTAATCCTGGTGGTGAAGAAAACTCCCATGATCCCACGCTGCTTCACGATGTCATCACACTAAGTCTTTTCAAGTGTGAGGACCCATAAATGGCCAAAGTTAGATATTTGTCTTTGGTTCATATTGTTGAAATGTGAGGGAAGACTTTTTTAATAACAATTTACATTTCTACATTTAAATCAAAATGATGTAACGATGCTGGACACTGACGTCTCCTCCTGAGCTCACACACACACAACAAACTGTAGCACTTTTCTAATAGGATGTAAATGGTTTGACTTGATTTCCAGTTTCCTGTGGCTTCCATCATGTAGAAACGTCCGTGTGTCTTTGAGCTGTGCTGCCTCATCTGTCTGTGGCCCCTCCCATCGGTCCATTAATGGTTTACCAGGGCTCGTAATGGGAAGAGGAAGGTGGTTTCAGTGTCACTGGTTGCAAGTGGCTGGTGTCTACAGGAGGTTTATTGTTGCAGAGCAAACATCAGCGAGGCTCCGCCCACGCCCTGGCAGAAAGTAATTGGCCGGGCCCAGTGGGGCCTGCGGAGCTGGGCGGGACAGGAGCTGCTGGTTTGACTGGATTGTAAAAAATATATAGTTTTATGATTGGGATGTGAAAGCTGAAGATAAAGACTTGTTGTCAGGGTCACATTTGTTTTCTTTATAAATGCTGATTAATCAGTAACTGAAACAGTAGAAGAGGCGTCACACACACACACACACACACAAACACACACAGACACACACACACACACACAGAGGAGCTGCCGCCGGCGTTGAAGTGATGTCATCAAACACAGAAGAATGTGACTGTCCTGTCTCTGTCCTCGTTAAACACAGGATGAAAACACACAGAGTGGAAAACGAGACACATCCTGTCCGGTCCAGAGGAATCCTGAGTTCTGATGCTTCACTTTGAAACAATCACACAAACCAACACACAGCTCAGGTGACCACTGAGGTTCTGCTTAGTCAGGTTAATGATTTTGCTTTTAATGAGGAAAAGTCCAGTTGAGCTGAGTCAGCGGGCTGCAGGGGATTACTGATTCACCAGCTCTGGCTTCCAGTGCACAGTATTGTGGTGACATGAGCTAACATGCCCTCGGCTGTGGTGACAGCAGGGTTTGTTTGTTTGTGCAGCAGAGACGAGCAGTTGTGTGGTTGGTGCCGTCGAGCCCGGACAACAGGTGCATCACATTTCATCAGATTTCATTGAGCCGACGCTTTTATCATCAGAAGCATCGAACAATAAGTGCGTTTGACCGCGAGGGAACAAAACCAGAACAGAAAGAATCACGTACAAGGAGCCAATTAGCCTCAAAGAAGCTAATTTCTGTGCTACATGTACTGTAAAGTGAAATAAATAAGTGCAACTCTTCTTAAACTAAACTCCAGGGTTGACGATGGTTATTAGACATCGTCTTCTGAACCGAGGTGAAGTCAGTTGCTCGCGGGTCCCTTCGCAGTGAGGGAGCAGAGAGCCGATTGGCCGATGCAGAGTGGAGTGGACGGGCTCAGTCGCTGATTTGAAGCTAATGTACGAAGACAAATGTCCAGATCCACTTGTACTGCCCAAAGTAGCCGTTTTGTTATCATACAAAACAAAATAAAACCAGTAAATCCCTGAATGAAAGAAGCTGGAACCAGTGAAATGTTATAAAACCTCCTGCTGCTGCTTGATTATTGGTTCTTAGCTTCAGGATCGTTTTGGATTCTCGGGTCAGGGCGAACTGAAAGTGACTCTGTGGCTTGGCAGTGCAGTGACTTGACAAAACATCTGCATCTGCCTGAACATCTGCACGCTGAAAGGAGAGAGGGAATGAATGAGTTCCAGTGTGTGAGCAGTGATGACTCAGATCCAGGGTCAGTGCACCGGCTGACACTCGTGTGTTGTACAGTCTAGGTTGTGTTTTCTGCCGCTGGTTCCATTTCAGTGAGTCACAGTGGATCAGCTGACCCTCGTTCCTGGGACGACTGTGGCTCAGCGTTCGTGTGAATGGTTTCCTCAGTGCGAGCTGCCATCGAGGAACCGGACCGGTGGGGATGTGAGATATAACACAATCACCCTCCACCACACAAATCTGAGGCTTTTTTAACTTTTTTGCAGAACTTTTTTATCCTTTAAACACATTTATAACAAATGAAACACAGAGAAAACATCACATCTCCTATTAAAACCAACTTTGGAGGCACCACAGAATAAAACTCAATGAGAGCATCTTATGTTTCTGTAGCTGCAGCAGATGAAGATCCTAAATAACAATAACAATCCGGCTTCGAGGATAAAGATGCTAACGTGTGATTGGACGTGTGGAAGAGCTGAAGTGGGGGGCAGGGAAAGAAGCTACGCTGGTAGAAAGCGAGTCTGGTTGTGTCACCCTGCAGCTGATGGAGGGTGGGTGGGGGGGGGGTTTGGCGATGAGACCATTTTAGGCGTGGAACTGTGTCCTTTTCTCGTTGCCATTAGCATTGTGCGAGTGCGCCGGTCCCGAAAACAAAGATGGATTGTAAATCAGGAGAGGATGGAAAGTCTGTCTCTTTTGTAAATGGTGTTTGTGTGTCTGCTCTTTCTCAGTGGTCATCTGTGTGTGTGTGTGTGTGGCGATCCCTCCTCCTCCTCCTCTTCTGTGTAAATGAGTCTCTTTCACTTTACAAGTGTTCGTTGAGTGATTGATCGGATGGTGAAAAGACGTAGAAACACACTGGTAGATTCTCCCCTGATTCAAAATGTTCACTTTCAATGTTGAAGCAAACTCATGAGATTCACATTGGTTCTGTTTATTGCATCACATTTTTATAAAAACATTTATAACAACATTTATAACAATATTTAAATGTAATTATCTCCAAAATGTAAAAGTCTATGTCTTCGTTACTCCTCTCCTGCAAAGTACGAGAACTTATTCCAGAGCATCTGTTTCCACGACTCTTTAAGAAAGTTGGTGAAACTCTCTGGATCAGTGTGAGACGGAGACATGTGCCACTTCCGTTTCCAAGGCCCTGATTGGCTCTCACAGTTTACGGTGTTGTCATCATGCAACGTTATGGTTGTTACCATGGGGATTTATCCTTTGCCATGGCAATGCCCTGGCAACCAAGTACGAACCGAGACAAATTGTCTCCTGGCTGCTGATTGTGAAGACTCCATCCAAAGATCTCATTAATAAGCCGAGACGATCTCTGATAGTTTGAATGAGCCGCAATTGAAATAAAGACATTTTCCATTTTTTTGAGGTTTATAAATATCTGGACATTCAAGGTCTGGACTGTTCTGAAAACCTGAAAACTCATCCGGAGCTTCTGGACATGAGCTGAACAACATATCGAGGAATATGTCATATATAATTTCTAACCCACGGCTGCAAGCAACACGTTCACACCTGTGCTGAACAAGGTGTGTTGGGGGAAATGGGGCCTGTGCTGGAGAACAAAGAGTTTTAAATTCTAGGGTTTGAAACTGTAATTACATGAAGAGCATCACAGAGCATCATAGAGGATCACAGAGCATCACAGAGCATCACAGAGCATCACAGAGCATCACAGAGTCCGATGGGTCAGCGTCACAGTTACAGCTCTTTAGCTCTTACGCTCACATCAGTGTCTCTGTCATACGAACCCATGGCCAGTTACTGCTACCTCACTTCCTGTGTGAGATACACACATCACAGGCCTCAGTGAACGAACAGCACCTGACATGTTCACACACACACAAAACCACAACACACAGAAAAGACACACACACACACACTCCAATGAGTATTCATAAAACCGTTCCACGCAGATACGCTTTTTTATTGTCCCCACAAAAAATGTTGGTACACACATCTCTTAGTCTCAGTTTTGATCGCTCAGTATCCCTCTTTATATAAACACCTCTGCAGTGACACACCGTGTACAGGTCTTTCAGCTCTCTCCTTCAGTGTGTTCTCACCACGGTGATGTGTGAGTTTGGCGTAGATAACTGCCCTGAAGACAATCAGTCACATCCACGTCAGTTTTCTCACGCAGAGTCGTTAGAATGTCATTTGGTTGAGATGTCAAACCAAAGAATTGTTGTTTCTTGGGAATCGATTTGGCGATGTCATCAGGCCTCTAACATGTGACTCATCAAACTGCCCGTGTTTTCAGTGACACGATTGTGACGTGTGCAGAATGAGCGTATTTGAGTGTTTATGATAACGCCCGTGAGACAATGCAGCACAGGCCCGGTCGTTTGCATCCGACGCAGAGTCTGTTTGAATTCTTGTTGAAAGTCAAAACAAATGAGATGATTGTTTTCTTGAGGTTATTCTGATTTTGTGAGCATCAGGACAACGAGATCATGTGCAGAATCAACCACGTCTACTCACATTACTTCTGATAGTCAGCGGGCGCCGCCATCTTGCGCTTGGTGACATAATTTGGAGGCGGAGTCTGTGCAGGCGTGGAGTTGAGCTGCGATATATCGAGGTTCTGTCGACACACGTGCTCGACCAATCACGTGTCAGTCTCAGCTCAAATTCTGGAAATTCTCACGTCTGTTCTCTCTGAGTTTTTCGGTGCAGGTCTGAAAGCAGCTCATGAAAACTGGATCCACTAAGGTGTAGTTGAAAGCTCTGAAAAGCGACACACACACACCCATGCAAACACACACAAACTCATCTGCCATTTGATTCACACACTTCTTCTTCTTCTTCTTCTTCTTCTTCTTCTTCTTCTTCTTCTTCTTCTTCTTCTGAAATTATCCACAATCATTTAAATACCTACCTCCATGTGCCGTGTCTAGTCTACCCTGTCCCATTAGTGACCCACTGTTCCCACTGTTCCCAGTCTGTCTCTCCTGTAACCACCGGCTCACGGAGCCTATTATCATTCACAGTTATGGAGCACTTACTGTGGAGTTAGAGAGCCACTCCCTTGTAGGCCTTTAATGGCAGAGAACACGAGCTGTAAAAGTATTGTGTTACCTCCGGGTGCATGGACGCATCCGTTCAGAGGCACATTACTCTGTGTGTGTGTGTGTGTGTGTGTGTGTGTGTGTGTTGGTTTCAGGCTGTCGTATTGAATGTAGCCTGAGCGATGACGAGACACATCAGAGAGACGGGGACGGACAAAGAGACGGAGGGGGGGACGGGGGGGGGAGCAGACGACAGTTCAGTGAGTGGTGACGAGACACAAGCTGAGAGCAGCTCATACATCAGCAAAGAGATAAGAAGTCAAATGATATAGTTTTTTTAATATAGAGACAATATGGATTTTTTTAGGAACCGATATAAGGGATGTATGTAAAAATTAGGTGTACTTGAAAATGTTTATTTCTTGTACATATTTATCATCTCATAAATTGTCTAGTATTGCTTTATTAATTGTTTAAATGTAGCTTAACTTAACATTTTGAAATGCTTCTTTCACATGAATGCATCAGTGAGACAAATAGAGACGTATACATATAGATAATATATATATAGAGAGATAATTATAACAGATATAATTTAGATTCTGCTGCTGATATTTCTGCTTTTATATCAAGAAACATTTGCGTGCAGCATTTTGACTTGTAGCAGATATTGTTCATTCTGTGGAATTTTAATTATTACTAATAATAAAGATCTCCACTCTCATTCTAATTTCCTTAGATGCTGGTTGTTGTTGTTGTCGTAGCAGGCGGTGGCCACCAGATGTCAGCGCGAGCTCTTCAGTACAGTTAGGAAGCGTTGTAGCAGAACTTGAGAGCTCGTCTCTCTCCAGACACAGAGCAGCTTCTCACCTCGACTCCAGAAGACCCGAGTGACACAGCACGTTCCTCTGCACTTTGATTTCACACACATATCATTATACTCTAGTTAACTCTTATTTCAGTTTGGTGTGTGTGAGAGAGAGCGGCAGTGAGAGATTCAATCCTCAGTGGACGGTACAGTTTTAATTGTACTGGGCTCACATTGGCATAATCCACTCACAACACACACACACAAAGAGACACACACACACAGCAATAATCCACAGTAATCTGCCACTAGAGGTTTTTCTGTCATTGATCAGGGAGACGTGGAGGTGGAGGAGGTGGAGGAGGTGGAGGAGACAGTTTGACCAATTGAAATCCATCGCTCAATTCTCCCCTGACGAATAAGCACTGTCGCCTCCTTCATTAGAGAGCTGTTGTATTAGCCTACAGTTACACACACACACACACACACACACACACACACACACAACACACACACACACACACACACACACACACACACACACACACACACCGCCGTTGAGATGGTATTGATTGTTTTTAATATTCAAGCCCCCATAGCTTGTTGCTGCTCCGCTCTCACTTGTTGAGTGTGTGGGAGGAAACCACAGCCACAGACAGGTACGTGTGTGTCTGTCTGTGAGTGTGTGTGTGTGTGAGAGAGAGAGAGAGAGACAGAGAGAGAGGGAGGGAAGAGGGAGAGAGAGAGAGGAGGGAGAGAGAAAGAGAGAGAGAGAGTCTGAAATACACAATGACGGAGAGAAAGTGAGAATGTGCGTTTCTCCATCGCTCCAGCTGGGCAGCCTTGGTGGCTCCTCTCCTCACGGACAGTGTGTGTATGTGAGTGTGTGTGTATGAGTGTGTGTGTGTGTGTATGAGTGTGAGTGCGAGTGTGTGAAAGTGGGTGTGAGGAGCTGAGTGAGTCGGTCGCTGTGCACGTTGAGAGTGGCCGCCACTCCACTACTCTCCGCTCATCCATGCTGGATTAAAAAAACAGAAAACCCCTTTTTGGACTTGTACACACAGCTGTTTGGGACACACACACACACACACACAGACACACACAGACACACACTCTCTCACAGCTGCTGAGATGAGCGAGGAGGTTAAAGAGAAGGCTACGGGGAAGACGGCTCATCGCAAGAAGAAAGGAAAGAAGGTAAAAGAGAGATTGAGCTGAGTTTGTAAACAACCTGGTGTAAGCCCAGATTCAATCAGACAGGAAATCTGGGCTTTTATAAAGTTAGAGATGATTAATTCCCAACATACGTGTGGTTTGATTTATTAATGTGTTTATTTTACACCTTTTGAAGTTGTGCATGTGTTGTTTTGTTGGTGGGAGAAGCTTGTTGTTGTCGTCAGCCTCTGTTTCCTGGTGATTTGGTGACAGACTCAGAATCTGTGCAGAGCGACGACTCTCTCATGTTCCTCGTGTACATGTTGCTTTTATTATTGTATTATTTGCGATGTGAGGATATCAATGGGAAACCTTTTATGTATGGAATTGGACATTAAGCTCTTGTTAATGCTATAAATGAAGGAGAGAGATGAGAAACAGAAAATGAAAGGATAAAAGATGACAAAGCATAACGGGGCTGAAGGAGGAGGGAAGTCGGAGAGGAGCTGAAAGTGAGAAGAGGAAGAATAAGATGGAGACGTGCAGGAGAGAGCTGAGAGAGAGAGAGAGTTGATGTCTGGAAATGAATCCACACTTTTCAAAACAGTGACATCATCAGTTCTTCTCTGGGTTACATCTGTGATGGATCCTGGCCAACGGGACCATCATCATTTGGTCGTGATGGTGATGCGGTAAATTTTAATATGTGTTTTTCTTGAGCTCGACGAAGACGTGAGCATTTAGAGTTTCTACATTAGATGGCTGTGGGGCTAAGTGGGTGGAGTCTTGTGTTTGTGTTTTGTCTTTGTTTACAACACAACACCAAACACTACCTGACAAAAAACAGATTTGCACTACAAGGGTCAGTTTGTCTTCTACCTGAAAGTGTACCTGAGGGCCTTTCCTGTCGTCGAGCCAGTTGTGTGTGTGTGCTTACACAATTGTTTTGTCCCAGATAAGGCTGGGTGCTCCTGTACTGTAGCCAAGTTATTGTTTGGTCAAGACAAGTTGTGTAACATCGTTTACTTAGAGGTCGAGCTAACTCAGCGCGGCCGCTGTGTTCGCTAATGTTCATCGACTAAAGTTGTGTGTTCATTAATTTCATTTCTCCTCTAATATAGTAAAGTCCGCTCCAGTAGTGTGTGTTGTTGTGCGTTCATACATCAGTGTGCATGTTCTTTACTTCTGTGAAAAAGGCTGCTGGCTAAGCACCTCAAGATTCACGTCTAGTCAGCTGTTCTTAATTGTCTCCCTGTACACACACACACACACACACACACACAACCACACACACAGCCGCACACTGTGCAACAGGTGCTTTTGGTTCTTCCAGCAGATAAAGAAGGCAACAACAGAGTCTACATGATTTAGTTCATCTTTTAATATCCTTGCCAGGTCCTTTTTGAGACCTGGTATTAGCGCTGAGATTAATGATTCTTCCTGTAATTGAATTATTTAAGACGACGCTGCAGAGAGGAAAGAAGGGGACGAGAGAAAGGACCAGAATATCAGAGGAGGAGAGAGACGGGATGAGGGAAGAAGGGAAGCGAAGTGAGGAGGGGACGGAACAGAGGGAATGAGGTGATTAAGGAGAGGAGAGAGAGAGAGAGAGAGAGAGAGAGAGAGAGAGTAGAGCTGGAACCTCACTACTGCGACCGATGAGTGACGACTGTTGTTGTCGCTGTGATCCTGTGGAGAAGAGACCGTCTGGGGAGAAAAGGAAGGGAAAGGGAAAGAGGAGGAGAGAAGACGGTGAAAAGGAAAAGGAGTGTGAGGCCTCGGGTTTCAGGGAAAGGACGATTAATAAAGATTAATAAAGTAGGAAGGATTTAAAAAGAATAGAAGACAAGATACAAAGAGAGATCAAGAAGAGAGAAAGTGGAAGACGACAACCACCTGTTGTCTCTTTGAGAGAAGCGTCACTTTCACTCTCCACTTGTTGGTTAGGACACAGAGAATCTATATGAAATAATATCTGAAGATTATGGATTAATATGTACTGTCGGTATGAAATAAGTTCAGGAGGCCGTGAATAAAAAGTTCCAGTCGAACCTCAAATGGTGAAAAGACGATTCAGAAAACCTCAGACGTCCAGAAAAGTCTTTTTATTTCGTTAAACTTAATAACACATAAACATTTAATCAATTTTGCAGTATTTAGATTTAGAATTTTCAGCTTTTTACTCCACACAAATTGAAAATATCCTTCACTGAGACTTTTAATTATCATATTTCACTTTATGAATACTTTCTTATCACAGCACTTGTTTCTGCCTCAGCTGTCTTTACATGTCTGTGACGATAACAGAGAAGGGAGGGACACAGGGGCATAGAGCTTAGCAGGTGTGTTAATGGCGTAACTATGACAACCACCGACCCTCTGGGAGAGGGAGGCAGCGAGAGGAAGTTAGTCATCAGGTGGAGAGATGTCGTGCAGCCTCACATTAAATATCAAGTGGAGATATTCGTGTTGAATACGCTGAGCCGGACGAACCCGGGTCTCAGAGGTGAAAGACAAACTCAACATACGCAGCCCTGGAATGCATTTTACATTTTTGCTTTGTAACTCAAGGCCCGTCGGGTCGAGTCCTGTAACCGAGGAGGGGGGACGTGTTCTGAGAGACACGCATCGAATCCCCAAACAACCTGCTTGGATCTGCTGATTCTGAACGTGATTCTAATGGCCACTGAGTGAATGTTCGTGCTCACTATCGAGATAAATTAATCAAAATCCTGAACGCAACACGATATGAACCCAGAAATAAAAACCTCCACATCTGCTGGATGGAGGTGCGTCTTTGTTTTTCTGCTGTTTTAGAAAGAGAAGTGGACGGTTGCTTATGTAATCG
>CM076735.1:16245986-16414504 GCA_038501795.1 Pseudopleuronectes americanus | reverse complement strand
TCATCTTTTAATATCCTTGCCAGGTCCTTTTTGAGACCTGGTATTAGCGCTGAGATTAATGATTCTGTCTGTAATTGAATTATTTAAGACGACGCTGCAGAGAGGAAAGAAGGGGACGAGAGAAAGGACCAGAATATCAGAGGAGGAGAGAGACGGAATGAGGGAAGAAGGGAAGCGAAGTGAGGAGGGGACGGAACAGAGGGAATGAGGTGATTAAGGAGAGAGAGAGAGAGAGAGAGAGAGAGAGAGAGAGAGAGAGTAGAGCTGGAACCTCACTACTGCGACCGATGAGTGACGACTGTTGTTGTCGTTGTGATCCTGTGGAGAAGAGACCGTCTGGGGATAAAAGGAAGGGAAAGGGAAAGAGGAGGAGAGAAGACGGTGAAAAGGAAAAGGAGTGTGAGGCCTCGGGTTTCAGGGAAAGGATTTAAAAAGAATTAGAAGACAAGATACAAAGAGAGATCAAGAAGAGAGAAAGTGGAAGACGACAACCACCTGTTGTCTCTTTGAGAGAAGCGTCACTTTCACTCTCCACTTGTTGGTTAGGACACAGAGAATCTATATGAAATAATATCTGAAGATTATGGATTAATATGTACTGTCGGTATGAAATAAGTTCAGGAGGCCGTGAATAAAAAGTTCCAGTCGAACCTCAAATGGTGAAAAGACGATTCAGAAAACCTCAGACGTCCAGAAAAGTATTTTTATTTCGTTAAACTTAATAACACATAAACATTTAATCAATTTTGCAGTATTTAGATTTAGAATTTTCAGCTTTTTACTCCACACAAATTGAAAATATCCTCCACTGAGACTTTTAATTATCATATTTCACTTTATGAATACTTTCTTATCACAGCACTTGTTTCTGCCTCAGCTGTCTTTACATGTCTGTGACGATTACAGTGAAGGGAGGGACACGGGGCAAGAGCTTAGCAGGTGTGTTAATGGCGTAACTATGACAACCACCGACCCGCTGGGAGAGGGAGGCAGCGAGAGGAAGTTAGTCATCAGGTGGAGAGATGTCGTGCAGCCTCACATTAAATATCAAGTGGAGATATTCGTGTTGAATACGCTGAGCCGGACGAACCCGGGTCTCAGAGGTGAAAGACAAACTCAACATACGCAGCCCTGGAATGCATTTTACATTTTTGCTTTGTAACTCAAGGCCCGTCGGGTCGAGTCCTGTAACCGAGGAGGGGGACGTGTTCTGAGAGACACGCATCGAATCCCCAAACAACCTGCTTGGATCTGCTGATTCTGAACGTGATTCTAATGGCCACTGAGTGAATGTTCGTGCTCACTATCGAGATAAATTAATCAAAATCCTGAACGCAACACGATATGAACCCAGAAATAAAAACCTCCACATCTGCTGGATGGAGGTGCGTCTTTGTTTTTCTGCTGTTTTAGAAAGAGAAGTGGACGGTTGCTTATGTAATACGACTGCCCACGTTCAGTCATTTTCAACCCACACCCTCTCCAACGTCAATACTGTCAATGCTTTCAATATGAAGTGGTTCGGCTCCAGCTCACTGGGAATCTGATGGAGACAAAGTGCAGGGTAAGAAAACAAGAGGTGGAAATTCAAATTTGTGAAAGTACAGTCACCTGTAGATAGAGACATTCATGGTTCCCAGAGGATTTATCCTTTAAGTCAGTGCCGGGTGGGGTCCGACAGGTTACTCTACACCGGGCTGTGATCCCGGCTGGAATGCCCGGTGCACAGCAGTTTGCGAGCGTGGATCTGGCTGCCCTCGTTCACGGCTCACCATTCCTGTTGAGACAGACGTTGCCAGAGAAACCCGATGACTCCTCCGGCACTATTACGAGACATCGCTAAGAGTCGGGTCCACGGCGCGGTATGGGCGCCGGGCACCGGGCACCGGGCCCTTCTCTGAAAGCAGGAAGTGTCGGCTGCAGAGTGAAACATTAACTGATGAGACGCTCATTCTGAAAATTCTGCTGGCTTGCTCAGAAAGTCGGCAATGTTATACTCGAGCCATGGTTCAAAAGGGCGTTCCACACATCCCTCTACCCAGCTATGCTTTCCTTCTCCTCCTGGAGGATCCTTGAGGTGTTCCCACGCCAGATGGGATGCGTTGTCCCTCCAGTAAATTCTGGATCTACCCCGGGGTCACATCCCTAGAAAACTTCCACCCAGAATACCTCAAACTGGTGTCTTTCGATTTGAAGGAGAAGCGACTCTACTCCTTTCCCACTGCCAGTAGATCCGTTGTACCTTTTTGTCTTTGTCCCTCAGTGAGTCATGTTGGACATCACAAACACAGAAGCCAGATGTTTTGATTTTAAGGGTTTCATGGTTCTTCCTTGTTGAAAAAGGTCAGAGTAGGTGGATTAATACACCTGGAAGTTCAAGAGCCTAATTGAAGGACTTTCAAAAAGCAAAACCCACACACACAAAATGTAATTATCCAAACCATAATAAAAGAAACTTCAGGACACACAGGCAAAGCTCATGGGTATAGTTTCATTCACTTTGGCCTTTCAGCAACCGGTTGCCAGTTGCCGACTGCAACACTGCAGGTTCTTTCTTTTGCATCATGCGGCAATCCTCTCTCCCTCTTCCCCATTTGTTGTGTGGAGAGATATATTCCAGCCAGAGAGAGGAGTATAATGAAGCTGATGATATTCTTTGGGGTGCGGGTTCTGCCAGCGAGGTCCCCGAGAGCCAACATATTGTGTATTTTGCTGATGCAGCCGTGGAGCAGAATGCTGCGCTTGGCTCTAATTCTCACTTCACAGGAACAGGATGGAAGCTCTGGTCTGTGGCTCATTCAAACACACACACACACACATACACACATACACACACACACACATTCACTCTGTAGAATATCTCATGGACCGTCCATCTTGTCGTCCACTCATTTGGCTTGTGTATAGTTCAGGGCCTAAGTAGTTGCCGTATTGAATTCTGTGCAATTTGGACTTCTCCTACGTCCTGAAGTGAACCTGATCAGTGGTCGGACACTGGCAGCCGGCCCATTCGACTATTTCAATCTCAACATATCATTCACTTCCTCTCAGGCAACTGGTCTACAAAGTAAAAGCACAACATTTGTTTTGTTGCTAAAGGGCTTTACATCGAGCTGAATTGCAGAGCTTTTATTTTTGAAAAGTTGTCACCGTGGACCTTAGATTGAGCCAGTTGATTAACAGACTCTGAAATAGTCTAAATGCAAAGTATGATAACATAGCTGCAGTTTAGTAAATCATTTAGAGTTATGTATATAAGACACATACATGATAATTGTTGCAGATTAACCAGGTAGGATGAAGTTAGACTGTAACTAAAAAGCTCTGCACACAAAGAATAAAAAGTGACAGTAGTTTGTAGAAAGTGTTTGCGGCATCAACACAGAACAAACAGGTTCGGAATCTGCACTAAAACAGATTAAGAGGATTTCAGTCGAGACTACAAGGGAGAAAAAGTGAGACTGGTTCGGTTCCAAATGTAAATTTGCTGCGTTTGCCTCGTTCAGCAGTTTACCAGGACTCAGGACTGCAGAGCTTTTTCTTTTTTCTTTCCCTCTCATAACTGTGATTTGATCAACTACCAATCCTCAGCAAGAAGGTACGACGGTGTATTAGCACGATGTTGAAGAAAAGATATCAAGGATAAAGTTGTAATATTAAGAGAATAAAGCTTCTGAGTGCTCAACTCTCAGGGTGCATTGTGTTTCTGGGTTGTTGTGAAAGGTAATGAGTATTTCCAAGGGACAAAAATATAAAAAGGTGTTTTCTCTGTGGTGCACATTTTGAGCTATTTGTCATTTTTATGGCTTGTTCCCGAGGCTCATTTTGTTATATTGAGATTGATCTTCGTGTGAAGTGTGGAGCCAGTGAAGCAGGAATCACTGTATTTAATACCAGCGCTGAATCAGGTCCCTGCAGAGAGAAAGCTTCCTCTCGTACTACTTTGTGTCAAAGTCTGTAGAGAATCGTCAAATCTGCACAAATATCTGTGTAGCTGTGGAATTAGCTTAATGTCAGAGGGACTGACTAAGCAGCGGCCGCCTCGGAATGAGCCGTGGTTTGCAGAAACACTGGCAGAGAGTCAGCTATAGATCACTGTTCGATACCTACTCCAGCATTAAGGGAGCTGAACCCTCGAGCGTACTCTTCCCAACTCGGGGGCCGATGACCAGCTCCTTCTCCAAAGTGCACTCGTTGGCCCCAGGGCAGAAATACAAGGATCTGTGATCAGAGAGTAGATCACCTGTAAAATAAAACAGGCCCGACGCAGCTCGGAGGAAAGCGTACGGCGCCCGGCGTGAAGGGATGGCGCTCGGGTGAAGGTGTCACATGGTTAATGTGACTGTGGCCATGGCAACGGGGCTGTGCAGAGGGTGATGTCATGGTTTGAGGGGAAGCATCCATCTGCTTCCCGTTATATTAGTCACTGTTCTACATCCAGTCATCCGCTTATTTCTCCCAAGTGTTATTATCTCTCTTTAGCTCCTTCTCTCCTCCTCTCAGATTCTCCTCCTCTTTCTTTCCCAGCATCCTCTCAGTGGTTTCTATATCCTGAGGAGCTGGTGGCTGCTGGTTTCAGCCTCTTTATCCAATTTAAGCTACTGAACAAGCATCTGTTTTATAAGAGCGAATTAAATTGACAGAAACCATGTTGGGAAATAGTTATTTATTGGGTTCTTTGATTTTTTCTTTGTCTTGGTCCGTGTCCCATCTATTCAAGCCTATACTGCAGCCAGCCACTAGGGGGTGATAGAGATGATTTGGCTTCACTTTTAAGGAGCAGCCTCCACATGTGTATGTGTGAGTCCTCCGTATAGTTTAGCTACCTTACCAACTCAATGTCTGTCCACAAAGAGGTTTGGCTATTGTTGACATTTATTCCTTGGGTCTTTGATCGTCTTGCTTGAACTAGTGGCCACGCTGCCCCCTGCCGATTTCTAGTGGTACTGCTCCGTTATGTCTGTTACTTATATATACGAATAATAGGAATGAAATGTGGTGGAAAAGGAGGATGAGGAGGATGAGGAGGATGAGGCGGAAGAAGAGGATGATGAGGAGGATGAGGAAAAGCAGACGGCAGAAGGGAGCACTGGCAGCTCGCCTGCTGGAAACACCCAGACTGTTCCTCACACACACTGAGACGCACGTCATCGGTGTGTGTGTTTGTGTGTGTTAGTGTGTGTGTGTGTGTGTGTGTGTTTTGTGTAACGAGGGAAGACTGTGTATATGTACAGTTAATTGATTCACTGTCAATCATGTCATGTTACAAGACGACAGCAAAGCTTGTAAAACACCATCAAAGAGGCAAAGCACCCACTGCCTGTTACTGTTTCAGTACACACACACACACACACACACACACACACACACACACACACACACACACACATATATCCACTTTGTAAAATCAGCACAAAAACAGCACTCGTGTACAATAAAATAATTAGTTGCTGTAAACACCATATTTCCGAGCTGAGTGCACAGTCACCTCAAAAAATAAAACACAATATTAATGACACCGCTAATATTGTTCATGCGTGGATGTGACCTCATGATGTAAACTCAGATGAACCTCTGCTCGTGTTCTGGTGACTCATTAAATACTCTGATTAAAGCCTGATGTTGATCAGTGGAGCTTCTGTATCTGTGACATTCTCACAACCCTGAGATGTTTTCAGAAAGAAAGAAATGTCCACATGAGAACCTCCTTGTAGAAGCTGAGGAGAATCTCTGAACCCAGCAGGAGATCCAGAGAGAAAAATGAGGAACGAGGAATAAACAGGGACAGACCCAGTGACCTGTTCACCTGATCGTGACCCTTCTTCCTCTCTGTTCTCTCCTCCTACAATGTCTGCTCTTTTTATTACTCATCACCGGTTCTCTGCCACTCCCTCATCTCTCATTCTCTCTTTTTTATTCCTGCCACCTCCTCCTCCTCCTCCACCTCCTCCTCCTCCTCCTCTTCCTCCTCCTTCCTCCGTCCTGTGCCAGCGGCCACATGCCATGACAGCCGGCCAAGGTGTCATCACCGGGCTCATTTGCATAACTCCACCGAACATGCCCGCCTGAGTTAGGTCAGGATACCCGTCCTGAAGAGGCTGCATCCTGTTGAGCTCGAGTATGCTTGCTGTGTGTGTGTGTGTGAGTTAGTGTGTGTGTGTGTGTTTGTGTCTGTGTGTGTCTGTGTGTGTGTGCACGGATTAGGATGAGCTCTCAGTGTCTATAACGGAAAGTTCATGTCTAATTAACCTTTATAATGTCAGGGAGGGTTATCATTCCACATGGATTAGAGTAGAGCTTCAGAACACACACACACACACACACACACACACACACACACACACACACACACAGGGATTTGCTCTCCGTAGACGACCAGATGAAAGTGTAATGAACTATTTAACTCCAGTGTCACTCACTTTCAGAAGGTTTTCTGATCTCTAATAGTTATTGGCCAGTGATAAGTGCGACTTCTACATGTTAATCCACAAAAAAACAATTATCAAATAACCCATCATCTTGTTACCAGGCAGAATAACAAGCTTGTGATGAGGAAAACACATTTAACTTGTGAAAACACACATGAAGGAGATGTTTCACATGTGATGAATTAAATATAGGGACGTGATTTGGGGACATTTTTCATTATTAGGGAGTGAAATATGGTTTAATACCCATATTTATCAACTGATGTACATAAAAACTAAGATCTCATCATCAAACTCTTAAAGATATAAGACGACGTAGTGTAATAGAAACTTGATAATTTGCAGTTTTTACCATAAAACATGTTATAAATAACTATAAAATATAAAGAATACACAAACACGTAGAGTAAATAGATATGGAAAAAGGAAAATTTACCTTTTCTCTATTTATAACTAAACATAAATGCATTTTTTCTGCCTTTTTTGCTCTATAAAATGAAAGTTTTAATTTTGAAGCATATTGGCAAACACCAACTGAGATACTGTTTTGTCTATGAAATGCTCATATCGGCCAATTTCTTATTAGTCATTAAGAATTAATAAGATGATCGAGCTCTAATATTTCAGTGTTTACGAATGTGTAAATTCCTGTGTTTTTTTTTATGTTTTAAAAAACAATATTAAAAGTTGCTTTGAACACACTCCATTCTTAAAACGATCTATCTGCTGTGGAGGGATGTGGAGATGTGACGGAGCGTGATGTGGTGAGATCTGGCGCCGGTGCGGTGGAGGGATACTCTGCTCGTGAGTGCTATTTGTGGCTCGTGTATCTGGTTGCCGTGGAGACAGCCGGCAGAGTGCCAGCAGGAGACCGGAGTTGACCCCCGACAGACGGACGGGTACAGAACAATAAAGAACTGCACACACACCAAACACACAAAGGTGAACAGTTTCCCTCACTGGAGTTTTTCAAGTGGTGGAAACGGTCTCTCTCTCTCTCTCCTCTCTCTCTCTCTCTCTCTTCTCATCTCTCTCTCTCTCTCTCTCTCTCTCTCTCTCTCTCTCTCTCCATCGATAAACCCTCTTTCACCCCCCCGTGCTCATCCCTTGAGTCGCGTCCTGCTCACTGGGTTCACCTGCTGTCTGTGCTGCGGTCCGTCCTCTGGAAGATGAGGTTGACGTGCACTCACCAGTAGCACCAGACTCATTGTTGTGGTGGTCCACAGCAGCACCACAGGGCCGAGTCACTGGAGTTGACCTTTTCCCTCCCTGTGCACACAACCCTTTACTCTCCTCCTCGTCTTCCTCCTCCTCCTCCTCGTCTTCCTCACGTCTCGGAGCAGCAGGAGCTTTGGGCTGGAGGCTGGTTGTTCGGTTCTGCTTTGACATTCGAGCCGCGGCGCCGGTGGAAGACGGAAGCAGGAGGAAGATGTACAGCGTCCACTAACATGGACTCAGCCGGGTTCCTAATGGACGCTAATTCTTTTATGGTCTGTCTGGGGCCCGGCCACACCCAAACTCCCATGATCCAATCTGCACCACTGATCCCTGCAGGCCAGCCGGCTTCAGCCAGCATCCTGACCGTGTGTGTGTTTTGTGTGTGTGTGAGAGAGATGCTCTGGTGTGTTTTTAGTTCCAGCTGTAGAATCCCTGTGTCAGAAATCAGGATTCTGCTTTGTCAGTGTGGAGAGAATGAGACAGGAAGATGTGAGGGAGACACAGACAGACAGACAGAGACCAGGAGACAGACGGCGAGGACGGAGGCGACGTCATGTCACCACAATAAGAGCACGTCTTGGATCTGACAGCCGAGCGTCCCCTCGAGGGCTGAACTGTGTGTTTATTAGATGGGGGGGTGGGGTGGGTATTTAGACAGTGAGAGGAAGCACAGACGCGTCGTCCATCTTTTTAAAACACAACGTTTCTCACACACTGAGTTTCCACTTGTTCAACATCAGAAGGTTTCAGTCACTTAGGGTTTTAAAGACTGAAGAAGCAGAAGCATCTCACAGCCTTTTAATGACCTGGCTCAAAATGTGCTGGAATCCACTTGCACACACACAGAAACAGACACACACACACACACACACACACACAGTCCCTTTTAAACCTACATTCATTTTAAAATCCTTTTCTTTTCTCATTGCGATGCATCTGTAGTGAAATCTGCAGCCTGATGGTTTTATTTCCTTCCAGCTCAGCTCAGCTCTCGACTCTTGTCTCGTCTTAAATACATTTTCTGGCCCCGGCAAAAGTAAAAGATTCACCTTGTCAGCATATTTTTGTATTTGTGTGCATTTCCTTTGTGTGTTGTCGTCGCTGAATCCTGTATCTGCCTCTCCAGAGACCAAAGACTCTCTATGATCAGGCTGGATTAGATATTCATGTTGAAGAAGAAAACTAATTCACAAAGCTGCATGAATCGTGGGCATGGACGTCCTCGAACTCGGTTGATTCTAAGTGGAGCTCGGTTGAGAGCATCTTAATTGCGTCTAATTGGACGAGCCATCAGGATGTGGTGGGACTTAGTGCAGGAGAAACCAGCGGAGACTGAATTAATCTCATGATTTGCTCTTTAAAGGAAAAGCAAACAATGTGGTGCTGAACTGGTGATGTTGTAATCCCCCCCATTCACTCTTCAACTTTTGCAATGTGAGGCTTGTTTGTCTGTATAATGCTGCCCTCAAGTGGTCAACTGCACCTAGTACGTAATACACTGTGTCGAGAGCAGACACACGCACACACACACACACACACACTGTGTTTGTCCCTGTCTGTAACTTCTAAAGTAAAGTATTTGCGTCCAGCTGTCCATGATTCACTGACCAATAAGTCAATAATTAAGCAATAATTAATCATTAACAACTGGACTAACAAACTAAAACTTAAAGGTTTAACCTCAACTGTGTAAAAAATTACGACAAGGCTCCTCTTTGGCCACCAGAGGGAACCAAACACCAGAGGAAGAATCATAAATACCAGAATTCAAATATTTATTTTTGTCTTTGTTTCATTTCATTATTTGTAATTATGATCATCAATATTGTTTACATTTTCTATAGTTCCATCAACAAAAATTACAACAACTGACTGTATTGTTATATACAAGAATCCTATTTCTTTTGGTTTCTGTGGGTCAGACGAGAAAATAAACAAAAACAATTTAAGGCTAATTTCGTTAGCCTTCGCAATTTATATATTGGTGAAATTCTTTCAGGAAGGTTCTCTTCCTTCTTTAAGTCTTTAGGGACGAGCACTGTAAACAATAGACAGAGATGGAAGAATGTGTGATGTCATCAGAGTTCTCATCAGCTCTCTGAACCTTTAGTCGTCTTATTGTGAGGCCAGTTTTAAATGTGTGATCCATGTAGCGAGATGTCACCTGCTGTTAATCCCTGTTTCAGGACAGACACTAAAACACCTTCTTCATAAGCTCCTCTTACAGACGGAGATAATGAGGGATTAGTCTAATAAATCCCAACTGAAGTCAGACTCCCACAGATACTTATTAATGGTGCAGGGACTGAAGTTTGCCCAGTGAATGGGAAGCCTGGCCTGTTCCTACTTAATGGAACATATGGATTTAAATTCATTCAGATTTAAAAGAAAATTTAGCAAAATAAGCTCCTGAAGATTGTGAATGACACTTGGAACAACGTGCACTTCAAGTTAACGCTGTTTAAAAGAGCTTAAAAGATTGTGAATCTAGTGAATTTAAATATTACTGTCTTTAGGCCTTAGGCTGGGGTTTGTCCTCTTCTCTAAGACGTGTGGATATTATACCTAATTATCTGTGGGCATTTTCCTTTGTAAAAAACCTTTTCTATCTTCGCCTTGGCTTCATCTTCTCCAGCTCTCCCCTTTGTTATTGTCGTTCTGTGGGTGGGACCTTCTCCTCCCAAGCAGCCAATGACGTCTCTTTTCTCATCCCAGACAGCCAATGGAGAGGAGGATCTGTGTCACATGTCCTTGTCATGCACCTCCCTCTCCCATGTTGTAAATATTGAAAGGCTGCAGTGTGGAGCTGAGCTCACACACTGGAAACATGCAGAGACCAATCACAGCACATCCTGAACACAAAGACTGTGTGGGAGCTTTCTCGGTCGACTGGTTTTAAACTGGTTTGACACTGGATCAAAGAAACAAATATTTTTTTCACAAATTAGATTTTATTCTTAAAAATCAATTAAAATCCGATGTTTTCCTTAAACATATCTAATTTGTGTATAAATCATTATTTTTCTCCACACTTCCTATCCTCAGAGCCTCAAATAAAGAAAACTGTCGTGATCATGACTTCTTGATTGCCTCCTGGTGGCTTGCTGCAGTATAGTTCATAAACCCTGCCTCCTCCATGTTAGCGGATGGGAGGCATGGCGCCAAATGACGGCGTTGGTTCACAAGGGAGCGTTTGTATCTGCGATATTTGGACGATGAGTATCCAGGATTATCTCAGGGTTATTTTTGTACAAACACATTAAAATGTAGGTATACGATTATTCAAGATTTCACATTATTTTGATTTTTTTAAATTAAATATCAATGAAAGTGAATTTAAGTGGATGATAGATTCAGCTTGATGTTTATTTATTTATCAGAGAACACACGCAGTGAAGTAAGTTTCCCACCGGGAGCCTCATGGCTGCACTGGTGCTGCACACTGTGTTGTCCTGGACACCCAGCGTGTGTGTGTGCTGCGCCTCGCTCGCGTCGCTCTCTCTCTTTATCTCTCAGTCGTCAGCAGCCGGTGCGGAGCAGAGGTATCCGTCCATCCCTGCTCCCTCCCTCACATCCTTCTGCTGCTCCCTCACCCCTCCTCTCTCACCCCACCCTCCTCCTCCTCCTCCTCCTCCTCCTATCTCAACCTCCTTTCCTCTGTCAAATCCCTCCTTTTCAGTCACGGAGTGTGTGAGTGTGTGAGTGTGTGTGTACATAGAGGATGGCTCTGGCTCTGGCTCAGGTGCAGGGATCCAGCTCGAGGAACCAGTGAAGCAGGCAGCTGGACCAGTACCTTCACCCAGACCACAGAGCTCTCCGCTGGGCTAGGGGCTGGACACCTGGAACCCTGGAGAACCATTAACATTCCTGGTTTTTATACATTTTTCTTAAATCAAGAGGACTCAACCAGACTGAGGATCACACAGAAGTATTTTTTTTGTATTTGCTGCACTTATTTTGCACAGTTTTGAGCATCCGCCTTCTGAGCGCTGGAGGATTATGTCCTGGTTCTGTCCTGCCCCAGACTGGACCTGAGCGTCTGTGGAGCGCTGCTGAGGAAGATAAGGAACAAAAGAAAGAGGGGGATCTTGTAAAAGAGGAGAGGAACATCCGTCTGCCTCTCTTTACTTGTGAGGGCTCCCTCTCTGACAAAACCTCAGCTGAGGAGCGGAGGAACCAAAAAGATCATCAGGAGCCAAGAGGAGAAAAAGGGTTGAAGGGGAAGACTTGGTGTCCACCCTCCATTCATCCCTCCATCCCTCCATCCATCCCTCCTCCCCTTGTTTCCCACCTGTGAGGATTAATTGGGCCGGAGCAGCAGCATGGCGCAAGCCGCCTCGCAGCTGAAGAAAAGGGCGGTGGAGAACATCAACACTGTCGAGGACGAGAAAGAGAAGAAGAGGGCGGCGAGGAAGCGTGCCCGCGAAGCGAAGAGAAAGGTAGAGAAAAGAGAGAGAGGGCGAGGAGGGAGGGTGAGGGACGGGTGAGGAGTTTTGGAGAAGGAAGCTGGAAAGTAATGGAGGAATGAGAGCACAGAGCTGACACAGGGCGAGAGAGAGAGAAGAGAGAGAGGATTCTCTTTTGTCATGATGCAGCACACACACACACACACGCACACACACACAAGCTCACACACATGCACACCCGGCGGGATAAGAAGGGTGGTCCCACTGGGAATACCGAGGGGGCTGGGGGGGGTGGATGGTGTGAAAAAGACAGAGTGAGATGGATGAGGAGAGAGTGAGAACAGGAAAAAGAAAGGAGGAGATGACAGGAACCGGCGATGGAGGACGGGTGGATTTCACCAGGCAGCGCTGTTCCTATTAATAAGATGTGAGACACAAAAAAATATGAGTTCTTAGTTCTTTATAAAAAACATTTTTTGTGTAGTTTTATAATGTGCGTCCCCACACACCCCTTCTCCACTGTGTCACTCATATAAATAGAGTTGTGACGTGAGAGGTGTGAGTTCAGGAGAGGAGGCGACAATCATCAGCAGTCACACCCTGCGGTTAGTGTGGGTTGTGTTAGTGTATTTGTTTGTGTGTGTGTGTGTATACATTACCCTGCAAGGACAAAGTTAAGACTTGACACACACACACACATAAACATCCATTAGTGATTGATAGGTCTGACTTCCAATCAATAACCGTCCTCCTACTGTGACAACAACATCTGGACAATATTAACATTTCAGACAACAACGCTTCGGTGTTAGAATAATTTTGTCGAAACTTGCTTCCAATTATTTGTGTTTATCCGTGTGTATGTGTGTGCGTAGATGAGGACCCGCCTGAGGCCCTCGTTAGCTCGGGGTTATCCACCTGTCACAAAGAGTCAATACCAGTGACCTCACGTCCATCAAGGTCACGACAACTGGAGCAGAGACTCAAATCAAATCAAAGTGTATTGTCCCTGTGGTTTCGGGCTAAAGTCAAATAAAACAGCAATTTTTTTCTGATCTGAATACTCTAATGTTCAGCAGTGGAAACTCAAACCTAAGTACTTTCTCAATAGAGTTACTTCAATAGAGTATTTTTCCATCGTATGTAACTTTATATTCTTGCTCCACATCTCTGGGAGTGAAGCGGCAGAAGATTCTCCACAGAGCCTCCGGAGCGAGGTGTGGCGCAGCATGAAGGAGCAGGAGGAGATCACGTGTTCTAGTTTCGGCCCTCGTGGTCAGAAGCTCTTGAATCTCCTCGTCTACGTCGACGTCTTCTACGAGATATGTTTGGATTCTTTTGGCTCTTCTCTCGACTGGAGGTTCTCCTGCTGCAGGGTCCTGGACGTTACTCGGACATTAGCGTTCTCACGTCGAGCTCCTCCAGAGAACGTCAGATTATCAGGAGTTCAGTGAAAGCAGCTTAACTGCAATTTGCAGTGACGCATATACATGTAAACATTGCTTTCAGCCTTTGAATGGGGATGAGAATCTAATTAATCTCAATCAGATCATAAGGAATCTGCTCACTATCCAAGTTTTGAAATTAGAAATATTGATTTGAAAGGGATTAGAGAACGTTAATCCTCTTCGTCGTGTCTTTGATCCTCCCGGAGATCTCTGATAGACAAGAGCGATCTGCGGCTTAAACAGAAATTCAAGGCCGAGCTTCTCTTTCTTCTTCTTCTTACTTTTGACATTGATGAAGCAGTAAAGCCTGAATATGACCTTGACGACTCAATCTGAAAATGAACCCTGTGTGTTCACGGCTTTACTGGGTAGTGTCCTTATAGAGGCAACAGGTGAGGGAGGTGTTGCTGTAGTAACCTATATATACAGTATGTGTGTGTCTGTGTGTGTGTGTGTGTGTTCTTGTGTGTGTGTCGGGTGTTATCAGCAGTTTCCCGGTGTTTGTAGTGTAACGCCTTGGAGGGGGTATCATCTATCCCCGGCTCATTCAAGGTAAATCTATAGCGCCGTCTGCTCCGGGACGATTCTTGGCACCAGGGTGCAAAAAATATCTTCACTCTCCTCGGATCACATCACCTCAATTACCTTCCTTTTCTTTTCCACTACTCTCCCTCTCTCTCCATCTCTCCCTCTCTATCTCTCCCTCTCTCTCTCTCTCTCTCCCTCTCTCCTGTCAGACCACAGATACTGACTGAGCTGCATTAGACGTCAGGATCGATGTCAAAAGTCTCTCCCTGTGGTTCTGCTGCACTTTCCTCTGAAGCTTGGTCTCGAGCGACATCCGTGTGTTCATGTCCTTTGTTTCTGAGAGTGGTGTTCAAATCAGAGTCAGAACCGTCCACTGAACGTAAAGATGGGCGACAGGATGGTTCAGGTCTAAGCGTCTTGATTGGCTGCAGGACAGGTCATAAACCCCGCCTCCTGGGTGTTAGCAGATGGGACATGGGACAAGTTGAAAAGTCTCTTGTATATGTAAAAGTACATATCTGTGGTACTTGTGGTATTTGTGCACTTTCTTCTTCTTCCTGCGTCTCACGCCCACTTTCCCTCTACATGACTTTTTGAGACCATGACTCTGAGCAGCAGCGATGCCTCTGCATGCACCTTGTCCTTCAGACTGATTTAATAATGCATCCAGTGCCGTGTGCAGTGTGACGTGTTGATGCTTCTTACTGGAAGCTGGAAAAGCAAAAACGCATTACGGGCAGCAATGAAACCAGTGCCAGTTGCCATTAGAGCCATTAGCCACATGCTGTTGATCTGTAGAAGCCATGTTGTGCTTCACTGGGAGTCGGGTCAGAGTGTTGGTGCTGAACCAACACGACTGGGAGCCGGATGGAACCAGTGTGGGAGTGACTGGGAGCTGAAATCACGTCTCACTGTCTTTTATCCTCTTTTCCTGCTTGAGGCGTCCTTCATTTTTTAAAAGCGCTGTAACACTAATATTTATAATAGTTCAGAAAGGCCGTCTGTGGCGCTGACCTCTCATTGGCTGACGCGGCCGTCGGCAGCCACCGGAGTTGGCAACAAGACAAACTCTGTGTGTGTAACCTGATTGGCTCCGAGGCAGAGGAGTGAAACCGGCTCCGTCTCAAAGTGTTGGCATCGTTTCCCATCGCTCGCTCCTTCCTTTAGTATTCTGGAGCCGGGGCTCTTAGTGATGGCGTGACTCCAGACGGTGGCGGCTCCGCCTGACCTCCACCGTGACCTCTGTCGGAAATTAAACGCTCTCACACACTCACACGCAAGCACACACTGGATTACAAACAGTGGGTTTCTACCTGAGGATGGAAGTAACACTTCCAGAGGCTGGGAGGGGTCTCCATCTGTCCCATTTATTCTTTTAGCGTGATATCTCTTCAAAACGTCTTGAGGGAATTTATTCAAATTGGGTATCAAACATTCACTTGGACTCGAGGATGAATTGATATAATTTTGGTGTGTCAAGGTCAAAAGCTAAGACCCTGACGGCGTCACAAAGTATGATTATGTTATTTTGGACTGTGATATCTTAAAATCAGCTTGAGGGAATGTTGAATTATTTTGGGGAAAGAGACAATTCTCTCTTCACACCCCGTCCCTCATCTCTCTTTATGTTTGTCTCCCCCTTCCCCTCCCTCTCCTCTCGCCTCTCACGACTTCACTGTCAGCTGGCAGGAGGTTGTATTGTTCTGCCACACTTCTGCTTCTGGTAGCGGGGGGAGTTTTGCACACACACACACACACACACACACACACACACACACACACACACACACACACAGAGGTCCCTTGAGAGCAGCCATCGTTACCACATTAATCCCCCGACACTTATTTAAGCCAAGGCTCATATTTGAAGCCTTCTCATTGGTCGAGCGGTCGACGCCTCTTTGTCTTCGTCTCTTCCACAGTGAAAATATTAAATTCCTCTCTTTCATCTCTCTTCTCTGCATAAACATACTTTATATTAAAATAACATGAAGGAAGGAAACAATGAAAACTTTTAATGATTATTTTCAGATGCTTTAAATGTATTTCTATTGTTGGTGGTAGGAGTAGGTCAGTGTTTCCCTCAAGATATCAATCAAATTGATTACTTCTAGAAAGAAATGGCAGATAAATCAATAATGTAAATAAGCATTAGTTAAATGAGCAGATGTGACTCTATGGTTCCTTTTTTCACCTCATCCTTCATTGACAAGCTAAAGAAAATGAATTTATATCTGTCAGGAGAATTAAAATATTATTGTTGAGATAAAAAAAATAACGTCCCAAAGCTGGAGCAGCAGATTCTGACGACCTGATGGTGACAAAGTGTGAGAGCAGTAACCTAACGACAGCTGGAGGAGAGAAGAGAGGGAAGCGAAGGGATGGAGGAGGGATAGAGGAGAAGAGGAGCTCCAGAGGAGGTGAAGGCTGAAGGGAAAAGTCGAGTTTCCTGTCGTCCTCGCAGCACCTGGCTACAGCGCTCACTGGACCACGAGGGGGTTGCTGGGCCACGGGATTGGTGCAGAGCCCGTCCGGCATCGTGATTGGTGGATCGGGGGGAAGGCGAGGAGGGGGTTTGCACGGGGGATGTAAGAACCCGTCCCCTACATTCTGCAAAAAAGAGATAGGATGAGGAGAAGAATCGAATCAAAATGAAGGGGAATTAGAGAATGCGTACGGAGGGAGATGGAGGGAGATGAGGGGGAGCAGTCGGTGGAGAGGGGGGGGGGAGCGGACGAGTGTCAGGAAAAGAGGAGGGAAACGAGAGAGAGGGGGAGAGGGGGAGAGAGAGCTGGAGAGAGAGAGACAGAGATGGAGGAGATGAGGATGTTGTTAGTTCAGCTCCCCTCTCTCTCCTCCTCCGCAGTGGAAGATCAAAACCGAGAACTGGGACACACCAGTCATTTACACACACACACACGCACACACACACACACAGACACACACACACACACACACACACCCTGTCTTCTCATTCCATTGAACCCTTCTCGTGTTGTGCTCTCTCACAGTCTAGTTGTGACTAAAGCAGCCGAGAATTGATTTCCTTCCTGTGACTGAGCAAAATGGCCCCAAAATTATATCAAGATAAACATCTATCATCAGTAATTATCACCATAAATGTCACATTATTATTTCCCTTGCGTTTAAAGACTCATTTGTCTGAGTGAAGGACATATGATTTATTGGGTTAGGGTTTATTGCCCATGCAGCTCTAGTTGTTTTGTGGCAGGTTTGATTTCTGTGTTGCTGTGAGCAGAGAACTCCAGAGAACCTCCAGACCCGACTCTGAGGACGTTCTCAGGAGACTGTGTGTGAAAGCTTCTTCAGTCTTGTAACGGGTGCTCGTGCTGCAGTGCTCGTCCTCGATAGCAGTTCTTCTATATTTCATGTTCTGCTCCGGAAGCAGCTGTGGGCGTTTCCCTAACAGCAGTAAGCTCTTAATCTCTCGTAGCGTTCGGCGACTGCTCCCGGAGACAAACGCCGGAGAGAAGACGTTTCACCGACTCCAGGCTTAAGTTACCTCCTCTTCTTATTGAAGAGACACAACTGAGTCGTGCTCACGTGTCGAGGAGCTCATTGTTGTTCCTGGTAAATTGTAGGAGTCGTATACAAGGATGCCAGAAAGTCTCAGATGATCCAGTAAACATGTCAGAGAGAGAGAAGGGTTTTTCACTTGTGATGCTGCAGATAGAAAATCACAACAGCAACAGAAACAAGGCCACTGTTTATAATACTCTCACACTGTGTATTTGCATTTTGCATAATGGGGCAACATGATAGTGGGGTTGTTCTTTGCTTTGTGAAAATTACAATTTGAATCAAATCAGGCAAAGCAAGTTTATTAGTTTTAGCACATTTTAAAAACGAGGCAACTCAAAGTGCTTTAAAATAAATAAAACATAAACGGGATCCTGACAAATCGTAAAAAGCAGCACAAGACATTTAAGTATTTAAAAAGAAATGAAGAGTTGCATGGAGAATAAATAAATACAATAAGAATCAACAGAGGGAAATTATCAGCAATGTGTAAGAAATTAGTGATTGTTTAATTTAATAAAAGGAAGATGTAAACAGGAACGTTCTCGGCATTAGATTATAAAGAACTGAGATTCTCTAGGAGCTTGTTCCACATGTGGAGCAAAGCAAGTGAACGTTGCTTGTCCATGTTCAGTTTTGACTCTTGGGACCGAGAGCAGACGTGTGTCAGACGACCTGAGGCTCCTGAGGAGGAGACGGCTAATATCTATGAACATGAATGAGCAGATTCATTTGATTTCAATACCTGTATAAGCTACTGGTCAGTCAGCCCTGGTGGAGGTTTTGTGCTCCCAGTGCTCTTCTAGTTGATTTCTAAGCAGATCTATGTATTCTTCTTAAGGATGGGACATGAGCCCTGAGACATATTTATGTCCTCTGAGAGTTTAAGTCATGCTAAATGTCAAAGTGTGTGTATCAGCTCTGTGTGTTTGCTCCGTGTGCTTCAGTTTCCTGCGTTTTGAGGTGAATTATCCTCAGGATGTAAATCTCCGAGGGGAGGTGAATACCTGTCTGTGCGTCTGCCCTGCTTCCCTGGTGATAGACGACCAGTCGGCGCCGGCCACTGGTCTGTAGGATCCAACACACATCCTCCCATTCATTCCCATAAAACTCTCACCAGCCTCATTTCTGAGTCTGCAAATCTTCCCGAGGCGCCCCCTCCCGCGCAGAGCTGCATGAAATATACGCTGCAGAGATATCCTGCAGAGAGTTTGTGATGCTGGTAATAATTTATCACTGGATTTCCACATGTGTCTCATTCCTGCCAGCTGAATCACTTGGCTGCACTGGTCATGATGGGCATCGCTGTGTGGTTTTTATTCTCTTCATGATGAGCCAAGCTGGATTCTCTGCCTCGCGTCGGGAGGTTTTAAGGGTTTGTTTCATTTCGGTTCAGCCCACGAGTCACAGAGACCTCAGGGGATTCAAGCAGTATTTGGTTTGAGCCAAAAAACACTGTCCTCATTTACACAATTCCCTGCTCGCCCTCCCTCCCACTCTCTCTCTCTCTCTCTCTCTCTCTATATATATATCTATATGTGTGTGAGTGTCTATACACCCCCTCATCAGCCACTAAAGGGATAAAGAGACTCTACAATAATTAAAAAGTGTGTAACACCTGAATCCCAAGTTTCTAAATGCAAATAAGAAAACGTTCCTGCAGTTTATAATCAAGGACACATTTCAGCTTCAGTTAAAACTCGTAGTATTTTGTAACGTATCAAGAAGCTGCATCAAACTAGTTTCATGGATATTAGTTATTAATATTTACATCAGGAGCAGGTCCTCTTTACAGGGGCCACCATGTTTTTTTACAGTAGCCCAGACTGACAGGTTCTCCTTCATGTTTGGAAGGGGAGGGGGAGATGAGTGGTGTTCAGCTGCAACATGACACTTCCCCACTAGATGTCACTACATTCTACAAACTGAACCTTCAAATACAGCCGTGGGAAAAACTCTAACAACACATAAATAAAGACAGAAAACATCTCTGGAACTTTTGATTTGAGGTGTACTTCACCAGCTCACGTCCCATCTACTAACATGGAGGAGGGGGGTTTGTGGCACCTACTGCAGCCAGCCACCAGGGTGCAATAGAGACGCTTTTGGCTTCACTTTACAGGAGCTGTCCTGTCGTCCATCAGTCCCCTGCACCACACACTCACTGCAGTGCACGTCCCTGTTAGTGCACCGTGTGGGCTTTTGGTCTCGGGCAGATGTTAATTTATTCATGAGCAGCTCTCCTCTCTGTCGGAACAGATTAACAGAGCAGCCGAACAGAAGCTGCTGGATCCCGTCTTCCTCAAACGTCTGTCTCCACTTTGTCTTTTTTAGAATTTGGACACGCGCATGCAGCAGAGACGGAGCGGACAGGGCGTCCACCTCCGTCTGTGGGTGTTTCTGTTTCCTCTGTGGGCGGGGCAGTGTGTCAACCTGCTTACCAGACACCACAAACACGCACTCACACATAGACAGGGTGCACAACCTTACAGCAACACACAGCAGCGACGTCAGCTGCCGTCATCCAGGGAGGAGCGAGCAGAGTTTCTACGTCTCATAGAAAAACACACAAGGCAAAATCCATGATCTCTGATTCCGTCACAAATGAACGACAGAGGAGAAGGAGGTGAAGAGGAGTTTGTGCGCTGTGTGTGTGTGTGTGTGTTTTGTTTTTTTATCCTCCTCCATCTGTAGCTCAAAGTGCTGTGAAAACACTGAGACTGCAGTAGCCGAGCAGCCAATCAGATTGCAGCACTCGACAACAGCTTGTCAGGGGCAGGATAACACACACACACTCTCTCACAAACACACACACACACACACACACACACACACACACACACACACACACATACACATTCTTTGCTTTAGTCTGCCCCATTCTCTGTTGATGACATAACGAAACACACTAAATTAAGCTTCAGCCGTTCTTATTAAAACTCTTGATTAAATATTAATAACAACAATAATATTAGTTTCCTCTTCTTTTCCTCTCTCATCACTTTTCTTTATAACAAACCCTGACAAGACGTTTCCTGGTGTTTTTTACATGTGAGGACAAAATGCTTCTATCTCCTGCTGCAGTTGATGTAGTACTACTGAGGGACCACTAGGGACTGATAGAGGACAGTGAACAGTGTGTGTGTGTGTTTGTGTGTGTGTGTCAGTCTGTGTGTGACGGTGAGTGTGTGTGTGTGTGTCTCTATCTATAGTTATGAGGCCAATTCTTGTTCAATACCATCCTTGTAAGGACATTTTCTCTGGTTCTCACAAATTCAGAGGCTTGTTTGAGGGTTTTATGGTTTTAGGATGATGGTCAGGACTTTGCTTTGACTTCCATTCATATCTCTAACCCTAACGTTAACCACAGTTCACATCTGACCTCTGACGTTAACCAGGAGCTCAGAACTGTCGATTAGCTTTATCAGGTCTGAGCTCCGGTCCCCATGAGGTCAACTGGTCCCGACGAAGCCAGGGTTAATACTGGAAGAGGTCCTTAAGACAAAAACTAGTACAAACACACACAAACACACACACACACACACACACACACACACACACACACACACACACACACACACACATTAGAAGCTTCCATACATCCATCCCAGCCAACCCTGAGAATTTAGGAGCTTTGGTTGCCATGGCAACAACCCTTCTCTTCTCCCTCATCTGGCTGTGATCCTTTCTCCCTCCGTTTCACAGATGTCATAAAACACCAAAGACGGATCATTAAACAGAGATGTGTGTGTCTGTTTGTGTCTGTGTGTGTGTCTGTGTGTGTGACACCATTGTGTGTATTTCACTGTTAACTCCGATGCAGTTTCCCTCGACTCCCCTCTGCGTACCTGCGGTGACAGACGAGGCAGATTCCTCTCCACCTCCTCTACAGCCGCAGCACTCTTTGTCGACCATCATATAAATCATCTGCGGTCGTGTTTGATAATCGATAAATTGTTGTTGTCAGTTTTTTATCAGCTGCCGGCCTCATAAAAGCATAAAACTATGAGTGAGATACATCAGACAATCCTCTGCAGGATCATACAGTCAGAGAAAAACTGTCCGGCCTGTGTCATGGACCTTAAATTCTGGTTGAGACTCTTTCTTCTTTTATTCATCTGCTGGTCTGTTCTTCAGGATCTTGGTTTCCGGGGTTTGGTCGAGCCCTTCCACTGAGTGTCTGTCCCCGGGCGCAGATCCTGTTTCGTACCAGGAACCTCCGTAGCACAGCCCGGCACAGTTTGGATCTACCGTGTTCTGATCTTTGTTTGTGGCAGGGAACTTCTGCCTCTTCTGACGCGCACCGAGTTCTGGAGTTTCTCTTGAGTGTTGGTGGAGAATCTCTTCCTGCGTTCTGCACGTGTGAAGGGAAAAAAACCTCCGTGCCTGAGAAGAGCTTTAGAGAAAACTCTTAAAAGTGCTTTTACTGGAGCTGCACTTTACTCAGGTCAGAGGTCAAAGGGCCTAGCCGATGATTTTGCTTATATTACAGGGAGGAAAAGTGTAAAACTTCCCAGATTTATCTTGTATCCCTGCGACTCTGAGCCAACAGAGAAGGAGGAGAACTGGGTGTAGACCCTCAGGCCCTCAGAGCCATCTCCACCCTCAGCCCGTATAGTTCTTAGTCTGGATCATCAGGTGCATCATCTCTTCATCTGTTCTTATAGTTTTCTGTAAAACTAAGTAAACATTGTGCTACGTTTGAGCTGTCGGCTGTTTGTTATGAATCTGTAAAGTAAATGGAAAGTTGGTAAAAAGTTTAATGTTTTCATTTTCATACTCTGCTGGACGACTGACACACTGAGGGCAGCGTCTGATCCGGTGTGTGTTGGTTTGAGATTAACGCCGGAACTTGTCTGCCCCCCCCCCTCCACCACCCCTCCTCCAACTCCTCCTCCTCCTCCTCCACCTCCTCCTCCTCCTCCTCCTCCACTCCTCCTCCTCCACCTCCTCCACCTCCACTCCTCCTCCTCCTCCTCCACTCCTCCTCCTCCTCCTCCATGCTCTGGACTATCTCACTCCGAGCCAGGTATTTTTAGCTGTGACATAATGCCCCTATCTCCCTCTTCTCTATCTCCCTCTCTCTCTCTCTCCCCCCTCTCTCTCTCACACACACACACACACACACACACACACACACACACACACACACATAGCCTTTCACTCTAGCCTTTCACTCACCCTCCCTCTCTCACAGACCGTCCCTCCCCCTCTCCTCCCTTGCCCCCCCAGCCCTCCCTGCCTGCCTGGCTCGCAGGCTAAGGCTCGAGCTGCCACAGTAATTGAGTGCTCGGGTTTCACACTCTGAGCTGCGGGCCGAGGGAAACATGGCCGTGGAGGAGGCAGCGGACTATCTGGCAGAAGTAAGTCCTCACTGCACTTTAGAGATGACGCCGGCTGTCGGCACGCTCACCTGCACCTCCACCGGCTCTGCATCACCTAACCAGACTCGGAGGTGCTCGGCTGATGGTGGCGTGTGCGGCGGCGGTCACGGGTCCGGAGACGTGGGACAGGGTTGTGGGGGGTTAGAGGCTGTGGGGGGGGGGTGGGGGGTCGGCGGTGGTCCTGGATGGGACGGGTGGCTGTTGCAACTCTGCTGCACCACTCTGCTGCAGTGTGCGTGTTTATACACAGTGTGTGTGTGTGTGTGTGAGTGTGTGTGTGTGAGTATATGACTGTGTCCCGGCTCACTGTTGTTGTACATCTTTACCTCCTGCTGTTTATTATGAACAAAGGAGCCTGTGCACTTTGCTGTGGCCCCAGTTCCATGTTGCAGCCGTGTGTATGGGAGCACCTGACCTTGGACTGCAGCGCATGCTCTGTGTGTGTCCACGAAAAAGGAGAATGAAAGAGCAAAAAAGGAGAGAACTCCAGGGAAAGAGGGAGAGGAGGAGATGTGAGAAGAAGCAGACGTGTTTTAAATCAGCTGATATTGTGCTGTTGTGTGACACACTCTGTGCAGCCTGTGTTGTGACATCGTTGTGGGTCAGAGCTGAAGTGGCACATTGGAAGGAATCCTGCAGGAGGATGTGAATCTAATGAGCCGAGGTGTTAATATATAATCAGATTTTAAAGAGCGTTTCATTGAATGGACGTGTGGTGTCATGTCACAGTCTCTGCGGTGCAGTCGGCTGGGGGCAGCTCCTCTGTCGGAATGTGTGTAACTGTATGAGTGTGAGGTTGTGAGTCGTGGAAACAGAGCGACTGTCGCATTCTCTGCATTTCTCTCCCTCGGATAAATAAAGTTTCACTTAACATGTCTCCACTCTGCTGTGAGTTCTCCCTGAGGTTGAATAAGATCTGAGGTTCGAATCTGTGAGTTTTTCAAGAGCACGGATTCATTCTGTAGGAAAATCTATTTTAGAAACGTGAATGTCACTCAGTCGAGATCACAGCTCCACCGCCTGTCCCTTTAGAAGTCATTCAAGCTGCACCAGATTTCAATATGTCAAAAAACACTGTATTTTGCAAAGGTAAAGAAAATCCTGGATCAGATACATAATGTGTATCTGATCCAGGTTCCCAAGTTATCTGTCCAGGAGTTTGTTATTAATCCTTCTGACTAACAGACTGAAACATTACCTCCGTGGAGAAGGTGATTCAAATCCTCTATATCCACCACTTTCCATGCTAATCTGTTATTAAACCAGCTTCTTTCAATAAGCACACAATTTAACAGATTACAGGAGATCAAATCTGTTTTGCAGATATGAAAACCTTAAGAAAGTTGGTGCAGAGGCAGGTTTAGTGTCCGTAAACGTTTGGTTTGTCTCACGAGTACGAAGCTGGAAGACGTTTGAAGGATTTATCATCGTTCACTGTTGCAGATTAACGTTTAACGTAAAAGCTAAAACTTGAAAATACTCACCTCGACAAGATTTTTTAGCATTTTATGGAGCTAACTTAGTTTTTTGTGTCACGTTGGCCTGAGTAAAACAGAAAATACAAATATAAAATCTCAGATTAGAGCAATTCCCGGTGTATTCAGGTTCCGGCCGGGGTCAGGACCTTCTGGTCGGCGGTTCGATCCCCGGCTGGTACGGTCAACATGCTGTGTGGATGATATACGATGATATGACTTTGTGTGAATGAATGTCGGTGACTTTATTGTTTATATAAATCTAATAGGTTTGGTTTCTTATCATTCATATGAGCTTTTATGTCATTTTTATAGAAATGATTATTTTCACCTCATATGAGATTATCTTTTATAGTTTGACCAAACTTTGATTTAATATTATTTCATGGAACTTTCCTTGAAAACTGAAAAGTTGACCTCAAACTTTGAAATGTTGTTCACAGTTTTAAAGACGATACGGGAGGTGGGACAGAGCTCGAGCATCCGATTGAATAGAAGACATTCAAACTGGTTCTAATTTAGTCGTGGAATGGCTTCCATAGGATCATGTAGCTTATATCTATACATACGTGCACTGTGCTGTCTATTGATAGTCAACAGCTCCTCTGCATCTCTGTATCTTGATCTCTTTCCTTTGTCTTTCCTCTTGTTTCATTCAGTTTTTCTTTCCTCTGTCTTTTGTTGAAACTTCTGAACGAGAGTTTTCTCTTCAGCACTGAAACCAAACCCAGTTTAATCCCCTTCACATGGATGTAAACCTCCCGTCAGTGATCTGGACTCTTGTTCTTATTATCACCTGAATCCAGTAGAGACGTAGAAGTTTGAGGTTCCCGTCATTTCACTTTCAGGTTACGTGATTTGGAATTTCTGTCAGAACATCATGTTGTGTGTTTGTCTTTTGACTGACTACGTTTACATGGACACAAATAATCTGATAATAACCAGATGCCATGTAAACAGCCTGCTCTGATTATCTTAACCTGAATAAGATCATAATCATTATTGATCTGTGTGAGAGCAGCTTCCTTCACTTATATCTCATTACCAACACTGTATTATTATATAAATACTAATAAAGGAAGCTAAAGCAAAGTGTTACCAATAATAATAATGATAGTGCCAGTAATAATGATTTTAAATATTATTATTTTTCATTTATTTTGTGAAATACTCTATCAGTGATTTAATAAACTTGTGTGTGTGATGTCATGGTCCCAGTCTGACAGTCAGTAAGCCCCCTTGTCCTCGCACCACTGACTGGATGCTGACACCCAAAACACACTGTGTGTATGTGTGTCTGTGTGTGTGTGTCTGTGTGTGTGTGTGATGATGAACTGCGATAACATCCATTCACTGTGTGGGGAAGTGAGCTCAGCGATCAGCTTTGGCCGACAATCTGTCTACGATAACATAGATCATGGAGCAGTGGGCACGACGAGGACATCATAAGAAGATTATTGAGATGACATAAAACAATTCAGACGAGGATCTTGAATAGTTTTTGGATGGAAACATTAAATGACAAACAAAAAAGAATCACTTGCCGTTTAGATGCTCACAACATGTACAATAAATACGCAATAATCACAGCCTCAGGCTCATAAGCATCAACTTTTAACCTTTAAAACATAATTTATTCATTTTTCTTTGCTTTCTTTTTTGTTTTAAAGTTTGCAGTTTCCTTTTATGATGGAAATCAGTTATCATATATTGAATATCAGGGGAGGTTTATGTGGATTATCATCATTCTCTCTCTCTGAAACGTAACTTAACTGCTGGTGAGTCTGTTCTGAACCGGCCTGTTGGGACTGGGATGTTGTTCAGGCTGTGGTGATACTGGTTGCAGCTTTTCTTTCTGAAACTGTATAAGTGACCTGCAGTAATAGACTTAAATTAAACCACGTCTTTTGTTGCTTCCCTGCTTTCGGGTGTTTCATCCTGTGTGTTCATGTGTGATGCTCGTTGTTGTAACTCTGTGAATCAGCTTGTGACATTTTTCATGAGGTTCATGTTTGTTCAGTGTCCTGCAACAAACAAGCAGCTGGTTTGTGAAGGTGGACGGATGCACAACTGAAAACAAGCGACCTCTGATATGACACTGTCGTCCTGTAACTGACTGTGCACTGCCTTGTGTGTGTGTGTGTGTGTCTGTGTGTGTTTGTACTTGCCAGAGGATCTTGCAGGTTACCAGCAGCACAGTGTAACTGGAGAGTTCCCATCCTGTGCTCTCTCTGACTGGGTGTGGTGGCCTGTAGCACTGCACTGCAATCATGAAATCAGAGACACACACTGACTCCTGCATGTCTGTCTCTCCCGTGTGTCTTCAGGCAGCACACACTCCTCTAAACATGTGCACACGCGGCGTGTTGACTTCCCTGAGCTCAGCTTGATGTCTGCAGGTTGACTGCAAATTACTGTGTTCCTCATTCAGCCTGATCCCGTTGTTTTTTTAGTTAATGTTCAAACCTCAAGGGGTTTAAATTCAGCTCATCTCTCGTCGCAGGGATTGAATGATCTAAATACATTTAAATATTTGCTTCCTATTTCTGAAATATATTAAACAGCCTGGGACAAGCTCCCAGATGTCGTATATTTGCTTCATTGCAAAAAGGAGATTTGGAATTTTTCTCTTAGAGACGAGCAGGTTGTTATGTTTTTCCTGGTTTTCGTTCTCATCAGCGTTCTGTGCTGCTGAGGTCCAGATGACCAACCTTCTCTCTTTCTGTGCTTCTCCTGCAGACGGATGTAAATGCCTGTTACCTGCGATCAGCTCGGGCCGGGAACCTGGAGAAGGCTTTGGACTACCTGAAAAATGGAGTCGACATCAACATATGCAATCAGGTAGGAGCTCGTGCATTTCGTGGGGGATGCAGGGATCTTTCAGTCACGACGCTGACACCAGTCGTCACTTAAAGGAGACATCAACATCTAAACCATGTGTTATAACTGTGAAAGGTTTCAATGCTTCAATATTCAGTAAAACACATCACAGCTCTAAAAGCAGCTATCGTAAGAGTCTGACAGAGAAAACATGTCCTCAGCTATTTAAAGGAAGAGAGTCAAAATGTCCAGGATCTAATTATTCCCCTTGTGTTGGTTTTAAAATGTGTCTCGTCTCCAGAACGGCCTGAACGCTCTTCATCTGGCCTCAAAGGAGGGACACGTGGAGGTGGTGGCTGAACTCATCAAGCAGGGCGCCAACGTGGACGCAGCAACCAAGGTTTGTGCCACCCGGGAGTCTCACACACACACACACACACACACACACACACACACACACACACACACACACACACACAGACGAGACACACACACACACACACAGTGGCTCACTCGGCTTACGCATGAATTCACACACACACTGGAGTTTGCTGCGTCAGCTCCTCCTCAAAGTCACACTGCCGGAGCAGCAGTTAAACAGATAAACGGTTTGTGTGTTTGCACCGAGGTGATTTAGTGGAAGGAAACAACGTGTTGTGTTGTTTTGCGTGACGGTGTGTCCCACTTGCACTGGGTGGTGCATCTAATTATGTGCGACTGAACCCAGCGAAGTGCAGTTACGTGGCCACGCCTGTAAATCACCTCGACCCCAAACGGGCTTTAAAAATGAACCTGTCTTCAATTGTTAAGCACTGTTACGTTTATGTTTTCATGAACCTAAAAGAAATGGAAATGATATGGTGTAGTCTGACTATTGCATCACCAGCTTGTGCCGGCGTTGTGCTAGCTAAATCTAGAAATTAGTACTTAAGGCTTTAAGGAAGGCTAACGCTGTTTTCTAACGTAGCTTAGAAGCGTGAGAAGAAGGAAGAGACTCAGTCGTTCAGACTCAGGAATGAGGAGATTGTAAATGTGAAGATTCCAGTGGCGGCAGCGGTGGTAACGACAACGAGGCGACAGCTGCTGTTCGCTGACACAAACACAACAGGTGCCTCAGGAACAGACTCAGGGCCTGAAACTTCCTCCCATTACAAACTTCTGTCTGTCCTCACTCCAGTGGAAAGCCAGAGGCCGGAGGCGTTGTGGTTTCAGGTTCTACGTCCCGTTATTGTAAAACGTGATATCTTAAGAACGACTATGAAAATCACAGATTAACTGAGTAGATCTGTGAGCATGTTGAAAATGGCTTCAGATTGTGACCAGTTGTCACTTGCACTCAAAGATGAACTGATTCCATTTCAGTGGTCAAAGGTCAAAGGTCAAGGTGACCTTAGGGGAATAACATGCATTTAGACTGAATCTGCACTGAACTAATATAAACAACAAAAAAAATGTTCACGTTGTAATCAGATGTTTATCATGTTTCTCAAGCAGAAAGGAAACACAGCGCTGCACATAGCTTCTCTGGCCGGACAGACGGACGTGGTGAAGGAGCTGGTGACTCACGGAGCCAACGTCAATGCACAGTCTCAGGTAACACACTCGCACGCACACACACACTCACACACACACACACACACACACACACACATCGATTTCCTACAAAGTTGACTTCACAATTGGAGGGCTGTGTGTGTGTGTGTGTGTGATAGTTGGCTACTGAATATGGGCCAGGCAGCACGGCAGAGCTGCTGACACAGCACACACACACAAACAAACAGCACACACACACACACACACACACAGGCACACACACACACACCGTTTTCATGTTTTGAATGTGGTCAATGACACTGGCTCCAAATGACAGCCCAAGCACAAGATGGCGTCCTCGTCTCTGGGATGCTCTGGCTTCATTATTCTACTTTGAGAGGAAGCAGAGACGCGTCGTCCATGTTTCATGAGTCAGTCGTTGGTTTAACCCTGTGAAACGTTGATGTGGTCAACAAACTGCGGATGTGTTTTATTTGTCCTTGATCACAGCCGCGTTTCTGACTTTAAACTTCAAATGAAATATGTGAGAGACACGATAAGATAAATGGAAAGAGCAGAGGAGGAGGAGGAGGAGATTTATTTTCAATGCTAAAGTGGATTTTGGATATTTGTGTGGCTGTGGAGATCTGTTTTCATGCCCACACACACACACACACACACACCACACACACACCACACACACCTCTTATCTCCCCTCTTATCAGGTGTGAGGTATGTGCCGAGGTGACAGTACTCCATGATCCTCAGAGAGTCTATATGCAGCTGTGGAGGACAGAGAGAAAAGGTCTCGGCTTTAATACAATAACAACCGCAGCAATAAATCATGATGGAGCAAATTCCTTTTTAATGAAATCACATCCCTGAAAAATCAAGATACTTAATGACATTAGTGCAAGAATTCCATATTCCTACAGAGCAGATGATCAGCACAGCTCGTTACTGCAAGCAGAAATATTGATGATGTTATAGATTATCATACACACTTGACTTTAGAGTGAGGAACAAACAGGACGTTCAAGCTGTGTCTCTTCAGGGGACACAGAGACAGTGAGACGTCTCCTCTACGAAGGGTTTCTGTGATTTGCGTCACCAGCTCGTCCCTCCCTCACAGCTGTTGCCTAGCGACAGAGCTGCAGCTGGACACCAGGAGGAGAAAGTTTCAATGCCCCTTGATTTTCATAAAGGTTGAGGTGAAGCTTGACAGTTAAATTTCAAAGTGAAAGCATCAGACAGTTTTGTCTCATCACTCGTCGCTGGTCCCGTTTTCATCTGAAACAGCCACGTAAACACTCACAACTCACACATACCCTTTTCTGATTGGTCAGGCTGCCATCACATGACCCCCTCCAGGAAGAAACTGTTGTCTTTGCTAACAAAGTGCAGTTAAATTCTGCATTTTACAATAATACAACTGTTTTTATGTGGAGGAGATGAGCTTTGGTATATATTATTCCTGCAGTTCCTCTTTACACGTGCACGCCATGTGTGTGCGTGTGTGAGTGGTCACATGATACGTGTGTTTAAGGTGTGTTAGTGTTGACGAGTTATAATTACAAGAGACTTCCTTTTGTATTCCTGTGGCGGGCGATGAAGTTCAGACTGTTTAGTCTCATTGTTTAAAACACAGACTTGATGATGATGATGATGATGATGACAAGGATGATGATGATGATGATGATGATGATGATGATGACTGTGTCTTCTCCCCTCCACCAGAATGGCTTCACTCCGCTCTACATGGCGGCGCAGGAGAACCACATGGTCGTGGTCCAGTACTTATTGGACCACGGCTCCAGTCAGAGCATCGCCACCGAGGTAAACACACAGTCGCACACAAACACATCTTTAACTGTACAAACACACTTTAACTGCTGTTTACAGTGCAGAGCCTCTGATAACCACCCTCAGGCCCCAACCCCCCCCACCCCCCCCCTGTAATTACACTGCGGTGGTGCAGGTGGTAAAGAGGTGCCGACTCATCCAGACTGAACGTTTCATTTACATTCAACGTTTCAAACACAAAACTTCATCCTGTGTGTGTTTGTGCTCGTCGTCTGAAAGTTTACACACTCGACAGAGCAGCGCAGTACCACTGGAGAGCGTGGGGGGGCAGTGTTGCTAATGGTTCAACTCAGACGACCACAGGAAGAAATGGAAAAAGGCTGTTTCTGTATTCCTGCCTTAGTTAATACATTTATTTATATATTTACTAAACATTAAATATAAAACAATTTAAAAGTAGTTTCTGTATTTTTACATTAATTAATAAATGTATTTCTGCATTCATTTATTATTTATTAAACGTTTAGTCATATTAAAAGTGTTATTCAAAATAAATAAATGTCGAAATAAATAATTAAATACATTGAAACATTTAAAATGTACATTCATTTATTTATCAAACATAAAATATTATACAAATATATTATATATTATTTTTAAAAGAAATTCAGAAGTCACAACAAAGCAACACATTTTTTTTTGTATTCATAGACGGGATTTTTGTCTCATGACGCAGCTGCTTGTGTTTTCTGAATATACAACAACACCCCATGGCTTCCTCTTCCTCCCTCTCTTCCTCTTCCTCCTCCTCTCTCCTCCCCACTCGTCTTCTCCTCTCATCTCGTATCTTTCTCCACCTCCATCGTTCCCCCCTCTGTCTGCCTCCTTCTCGTCTCCCCGTCCTCCTTCTTTCCTCCTCCGGGGGGAGACAGGATGAATTATTCATGTGGGGGAATGTGTATCCATGTTGGAAGAAACTCCCGGTGTTGAATAATTCATATTTCTGCATTTCAGAATAACACGAGGCTGAATAGATTAGAAACTCCTTGTGTTTTTTGGATCTTATGTTTCCTCTTGATCTTTGTGTTGCTCTGTATATTGTGATATTTATGACACAAGGCAGAAACTGTAAAACATCATAATAAGTTAAATCCACATTTGTCCTTGATATTTTCTCTGCTGCGTTTTTCAGGCTGTTTCTTATTAAAATTCAGGTTTTTAAAAGTCACGTTACAAAGAAGCACACATGTTACGCATAGATTCATTTATTTATGTAGAGGTTTTGGAGGCTTGAGACAATTTGCTGTGTCAGTGTTTGTCCTTCAGCTTGTAGATTTAGCTTGTGTGTGTCTTTGTTTGCTGTTGTTGTGTGTCAAGGTATTTTTAGGACGTTAAACTGGTTTTGTCTTTTCCTGAATCTCTGATGAAGATGATGAAACACGAGGGCGGAGCAGCTGTCGGGCGACTTATCACTCTAGAAATTCTTCAAATGGCCAAATTTATGCACTTGAATTTATGTGTGTGTGTGTGTGTGTGTGTGTGTGTGTGTGTGTGTGCGTGTCGACAGTTTTGTGTGTGAGCTGTTCAGCCCCTGTCTCCATGGGGAGGTTCTACTTTGATGTATGGCTGTGATGATGATGCTGACTTAGTTTTATCCAGACGGTCGGCATCCTGTGCACCCACACACTCACACACACACACACACACACACACACACGCACACACACACACACACACACACACACACACACACACTGGCAAACAGGCAGTGTAATAAATGAGAAACAAAGCAGAACTAGCAGCATCATCATCCAATGACTCATCAAAGAAAAGATTTATTACAAATAAATTAACACAGAATATTTGCAAATAGCAACTATTATCATCAAACGTCAGAGTAATGAAATGTCTTTACCTTCGGCCTTTATTTGTGTTCCGTGCTGTGACCATGATGAATATCTGCTCATCATTAGCATGTTAGCTGACTGTGCCTCTTAAACTGTCAGATAAAAATAATTTTAAGTTCTCTGTAAATCAAACTTATCATATTCTATGATGTGTGTCTTCAGGAGGGCTTTTATTCGAGTTGCCAGTAGGTGGCGTGATTACCTTCTCTGCATATTGGCAAATTATAGGTCTTCAGACTCGGATTCACATCGAACATGTGACGTTTGAAGCAGATTAAACAATGTGTGTGATTTTTAACACACGATCCGACTTCATTTCATGCATGAAGGTGAAATGTGCCGTGTGGGCTGCTTCATTAAGTGTGGTAGGGGGCGCTGTGGAGCCCTTTTTTCCACACGCAAACCTGAGAACCATAAAACATGTGAATTTAGATCAGGTCTGACACATTTTGTGAGGCTTTGCAGTCGTCTCACAGAGTCAGTGACTGTGTGTGTTTGTGTGTGTGTCTCTCAGGACGGGTTCACCCCCCTGGCGGTGGCGCTGCAGCAGGGCCACGACCAGGTGGTTTCCCTCCTGCTGGAGAACGACACCAAGGGGAAGGTCCGCCTCCCGGCGCTGCACATCGCCGCACGGAAGGACGACACCAAGGCCGCCGCCCTCCTCCTCCAGAACGACCACAACGCCGACGTGGAGTCCAAGGTAGGCGGGGCTACAGCTCCCATCATGACCTGCTGTCAGACAGGAAGTCATTCTCTTTATTTTATTTTTGTTCTGGTTCATTGCAGCTTCGTGAATTATGGACATGACTCATATTCACCAAACCAGTGTTTGAGTCACTTTATCCATTTAAAACTCTCTTAATATTTTGCCTCTTTAAATAATGACTTAATTCTCATAATATAACGACTTTCTTCTCATTTATGAATTTGTTAAATATAAAATTATGACTATTATTGTAATATTATGACTTCTTTCTCGGGAAATAACGAAATTGCTATCATACTTCAGCCCAAATACTAAAATAGACATTTTCTGACATTGTATTATTTTGAACCTGTTGGAGCTTTTTGTTTTTGTCTCTTAAGAATTTAAATCTCTGGGCTCGAACTAAAAACCTCAAAGTCTCAGGACAATGAACAAGGTTGTTTATAGAAAGCTGAGATAATAATGAATAAATTATAATAATGAAGAAGAAATCAGAGACGATGAAGGAGAATCAACGTTTTCTATGAGTTCATTCCCTCATCCTGCAGCTTGGTGCAGCCATGGCGTTGTTGTTTATGTTGTTGTTGTTGTTGTTATTGTTTGTGGTGATTATGTTGGTGTTTTTGTTGTTGTTGTTGTTGTTGTTGTTGTTGGTGGTGGTGTTTTTGTTGTGGTGCACTAACCACCCCATTCTCTCCTCCTCCTCCTCTTCCTCCCTATATTCGTTTTTATCTTGCCCTACCGCTCCCCTTGTTCCTTTTTCCCTTCTAGATGATGGTGAATAGAACAACAGAGGTACATCTCTTCTTCTCTTCACTTCTCCTCTTCCTCTTCCTCTTCCTCTTCCTCTTCCTCTTCCTCTTCCTCTTCCTCTTCCTCTTCCTCTTCCTCTCCTCCTCCTCCTCCTCCTCTCCTCTTCGTTCACTCACGGTCATTGCAGAGCCAAAGCTTTCTGTCTGCTGGCACGAATGCTTTTTGCCGTTTCACCTCCTGTGCCTTGTTTTTTTAAGCCTGCTTTGCTTCTCGACTTTTCTTTGTGTGTTTGCAGTCGTTTGCTGCTTTTGGTCCTTTTCTCTTATTTTAAATGGAAAACGAGAAGAAAAGAGGGAAGAAGTTACTTTTCTATAACAAATAAAAGCTTAATTTCTCTTCTCTCAGGCTTTCTCCACTTAACTGGCTAATTTGTATGTTTCATATGTAAACAGTCACCTCAGTCTTCACGTATTTACAAAATCTATATATTTATTTGTGTTATGGTTTAAAGAATCACACAGTTGACAATAACCTTCTCAGATTGTCTGAGTTTCATATTTTAAAGTTAATGTTAAGTTTTCATTAAAGAAGTCAAATCTATCTAGAGTCTGTGTCACTGATACAGAAGCATGTTCACCTGCATGTTGTTTTTATCCTGTCAGATGAACGTTTACCACATTTATAGCAAAAGAATAATTGGACACCCCAGAGTTTGCATTTTCCCAGATTCACAAACTCTGCATGTTTTTTGAATTTGACAGGAGCTGATTGGTTTGTAGAAATACGTTCTCAGTGTATCCTCAGTGGTCACTTTATTAGGTACACCTGTAAAATAGAGGAGATATAAGAACCACACCGTAATTAACTCTGAACCTTTCAAACTCATTTTAATGAAGCTGCTGTTTTAAGGTAAAAGGTAAGACAGTGTTGCTTTATCAAAGTCTCACATGTTTAAACTATCAGAGCATGTTGGACTGATGCTGTGCTGATCTCTGCTTTGCTCCGCTGTCGACCAGCCGCTGCTGTGTGCGATGTCCCATCATGCTTTGCTCCCGGCTCGTCAGGTCGCTTTCTGATCTTCTCCCGTTGAGTGATTGTGTTTCTCGTGTGTCTCTCGTCCCTCAGAGCGGCTTCACTCCTCTTCACATCGCGGCTCACTACGGAAACATCAACGTAGCAACGCTGCTGCTGAACAGGGGAGCAGCTGTGGACTTCAAGGCGAGGGTAGGTACACACAACACACACACACACATACACACACACAGACACACACACATACGCACTCATAGGCCTTTTGAATTGATTACTGCTGCAACCACTCCAACACTCTCACACTAGAGGGCAGGATGATATTTAGGAATCTGTGTGTGTGTGTGTAAGTGTGTGTGTGTCTCTGCAGCTGTGCTTGTCGCTCATGTTGTCTTTGCTCTATAGGATCCTGTAGCTCGTTGCAGGGGATTCTGGGAGATTGTAAATGTTAATAATAGTGTTTTAATTAACCTCAATCAGCACCTTAATGAATTAGAATTAACCCTAACTCTAAGTTGAACCAATTTCATAAAGATCTGTGAATTTAGCTCTTCAGAAATCAAAAAGAAAATCTAGACGCTGTATCTCAAGATGCCAAAGAAGGTAATAAAAAGGTCCAGGATCTGCTCATTTGTTTGCATCCGGGCCAGAATTGAATGGGCTGGTTCTTTGGCCCGTTTCCCATCCTTGACTCCAAGTTTCAGTATCATCAGTTCTGAAGTTATCAACAAATGAATAAACCTAATGGATCGTGTCTCTCTCCTCAGAACGACATCACTCCGATGCACGTGGCGTCCAAACGAGGGAACGGCAACATGGTGCGACTGCTGCTGGAGAGGGGCGCCAAGATAGATGCACGGACCAAGGTACACACACACACAGACACACACACACACACACACACACACACACTCACACACACACGTTTAATATCTTCAGTTACAAGTTGTCAGAAACAGCTGAAGGTTTTTCTTCAGCCTCTCAGACAAACACGTGATTGTATGAATGTGATGAAATCCTCAAATCGACCTGTGTGTGTGGGGGGCGAGGCCTCGTCTGATGTGAGACCTTCACTGAAGCTGCTGTTTGTGGTTGATCCTCCCAGGACGGTCTGACTCCTCTTCACTGTGGAGCCAGGAGTGGTCACGAGCAGGTGGTGGAGATGCTGCTGGACAGAGGAGCTCCGATACTGTCAAAGACCAAGGTTCGATTTCCTCCTGTTGTTCTATTCACGTTGTCTATACGTCAAGTCGCATTCATATGAACACAACATCTCCAGAACGCCTTGAGGGAGCTTCTTCAAATTTGGTAAAAACGTTCCGTTGGACCCAAGGATGAACTGATCAGAGTTTGGTGATCGAAGGGCAAAGGTCAAGGTCACAGTGAACTTGCAAATCCATTGTTTTCTAATCTTCTTCCCTCCAGAACGGTTTGTCTCCCCTCCACATGGCGACGCAGGGCGACCACCTGAACTGCGTCCAGCTGCTGCTGCACCACGAGGTGCCCGTGGACGACGTGACCAACGACTACCTGACGGCGCTGCACGTGGCCGCCCACTGCGGACACTACAAGGTTGCAAAGGTCATCGTGGACAAGAAGGCCAACCCCAACGCCAAGGCTCTGGTGAGGATCAATAAGACTCTGGGCTTTTAGTCATAAATACAAAGTTTATGGTTTTAAATCAAATCAATAGATTGATTCCAAGATGGTTCTTGAGCTGAAAGCAACAGTTTCTCCAACTTTTCTTTCTCCTTGAAACTCTGGAAGAAGACATTTATTTGTACCTCACTGTGTATCTATAGTTTTAAACATTAAAGGAAGCGTTTTAGATGTTTAACCTTTAACGTAAAAGCTAATTTAAACGACACAAAACAGCCACCACGGTTCACGTGAGAAGGTTCATGTATGAAAACAGAGAAGAGAGGAGGTAAAGTATTTCTGTTTTCTCTCAAAGTAAAAGAAAAGAAGGTGAATTCCTGCAGCAGAGACCTGAATCTAAAGTTTCAGTGACGAAATCAGGTTTTGATGATTTCATCTCCCAACTGACTGAAGATTTCCTCCCTCCTTTCAAGTCGTTTCCTCTCTCCCTCCGCTCTTTCCTCTCCTCCTCTTCATCCCTCCGTTCTGGTTCCTGACATTAAAAATAGATAAATGAAGGATTCAAATGGAGAAGAGAAGACACAGAACATGAGAGGAGGGAGAGAGGAGGTGAGAGGAAGCAGGAGGAGGCAGAAGGAGTCTTTGCAGCCGCTGTCTCTGTCTCTGGCGTGAAGACAACCATCTCCGCTCTGTAACGGGAGAAGCCTGGGTGTGGTTAGAGCGCCGGGACTTTACAGCCGGATAGAGAGAGAGAGAGAGAAAGAGAGAGAGAATGAGCAGAAGGGGGAAAATGAAGTCATAGGATCGAAGCAGAAACCTCAAAGTCAGGAGAGTGAGACGGGGGAGGAGGAGGGGGGGAGGAGTGTGTGAGCTGGCGAGACGAGAGTGAGTCGTAAAGAAAAGTTTCTATTTCGGTGCCGTGCGCTTTTTTTTATTTTAGTTTCACGGCGAACAGACAATTATTTCCACACATGCTCGTCTGGTTTGAGAGGAAGAGTGAAAGAAAAGAGGGGTAAGAGGAGGGGGATGAAGGAAAAGAAGGATCCCCTCCTTTTTACTGTATTTTCCATGTTGTCGTGCACCAGCTCTGCGAGATCTACACACACACACACACACACACAGACACACACACACACACACAGTTTGTGGGACACGTTTGAATGTATGTTCCCCCCCCCGTGTTGCAGAATGGTTTCACGCCGCTGCACATCGCCTGTAAGAAGAACCGAGTCAAGGTGATGGAGCTACTTCTGAAGCATGGAGCATCCATCCAGGCCGTCACAGAGGTACGTGTGTGTGAGAGTGTGTGTGTGTGTGTGTGTGTGTGTGTGTGTGTGTGTGTGTGTGTGTGTGGCATGTGAGTGGAGAAGAAAGATGAAGTTAAAGCGTCTTTATCTGGAATTTCCGGGAGCATCACAGGAAAAAGGTCGACAGGTTTTCTGTCTATGTAGTTTTCTTAGTTTCTTCTCCTTGTACTTGTACTTCAGCAGAAAACTTTCTATTCCTCTAAATTCATCAGAAGATAAGACTGCTTCACTTCTTCTCCTCTTTTAAATCCCTGTTAAAAAACAAATTAGATTATTCTTCTTTCTGTCTTATAACTTTTTGAATTGTTTTAAGCGTAAAGTTCTTTGTAACTTTGTCTTGAAAAGTGCTTTATTTTTATTGTTATTACATTTGTCTGTACGCTGGAGTTGCCTTGAAGAATTACATTTTAAATATTGCACACAAAAGTTAATCTACAAGAGTATTATAATATTTTATCTTAAATCAAGTCAATAATATAATGGTGGTGAGGTCATCTCTACCTGTGGCTACGTCCTCTGGTATCGATGAAGCTTCTGCTGACACACAAAGAGGCGACACTCGGCTCGTTGTGTGTTTGTCGACGTCACTGTGTCGGTTCACTGTCACTGTGTTGTGTTCTGTATCAACATGTGCTCAGCGGTGAACAGCCGACGAACACAGTCACAGACATAGTGAAGCAATTAGCAGCTAAAGAGACGTTTCCCCTGGAGCCGGCAGAGACTAAAACGTTATTGTACATCACTTTGATCTGAGTGTGGAGGAGACGTTATCTTTAAGGCTGATGATGAATCTGTGTCTGCAAACAGGAGGTGCAGCGTTTCATTTAAAGCATGAACTGAAACTGTCTGCAGCTCATTCTGAAACCATAAATCTTTAAGATCCGGTCGTAAAGATTGTAGATATTTGTACCTACAGATTGTTATCATTCTATTAGTATTATTGTTATTATTATTAATATTCCTCTGGTTGTGATTCTGCAGTCGGGTTTGACTCCGATCCACGTCGCTGCGTTTATGGGACATGAAAACATCGTCCACCAGCTGATCAACCACGGAGCTTCACCAAACACAAGCAATGTGGTGAGTTATACATGTGTTTTAATATATTAATTCAAGTTCATTTGATTGTTTTTGTGTTTTTGTAAAAATATCAAGCGTCTGTGTGTTCATGGTGATCAGTGTTGTGTATTTCATTTGCCACCAGGTGGTTTTATAACGCAGGTTTTAGTTGAATTTTCAAACCGAGGCTCTCGACCTGTAATGGAGAATCTTTACTTTCCTCTTCTGGTATTTTTATCCTCCATTATGTGTCGTAGAAACAAACCTCCAGGTTTCCATTGTTAGAGGAGTCAGAGAGAGAGGATCTCTGCAGGAGAGAACACACGGCTGCATGAACGCCCTGTCGTCCATCAGCACTCGTCTTTACTCCGCTGGCGAACACGTTAACGGTTAAATCATGTTTAATGTCAAAGAGAAGAGAGGGAGAGGTGGGGGGGGGGAGAAAGAGAGGGAGCAAACAGAGAGGGGGAAGAAGAGCACAGTCAACTCTTCAACCTCAAGTATTTGGGCGCCCACGCCGTGTCTGTGGCCAGGTTGCCGTAGAAACGGAGCATTACAGGACGTCATAGTGGTGAAGAGGGTGTGTGTGTGTGTGTGTGTGTGTGTGTGTGTGTGTGTGTGTGTGTGTGTGTGTGTGTGTGTGTGTGGGGGGGTCTCTGCTCCTCTAACAGGAGGAAGGAGGGAAACTTTGGAAGTCATTTTAATCCCTTCTTCTTCTCCGTGTGTGTCTGTGTGTGTCTGTGTTTGTGTGTGATTGTGATTGTGTGTGTGTGTTGCAGAGGGGTGAGACGGCGCTCCACATGGCGGCGAGGGCGGGACAATCAAACGTGGTCCGGTACCTGGTCCAGAACGGAGCTCGAGTGGACGCCAAGGCCAAGGTAGACCACGTGTGACCTTTGACCTCAGACAAAACTCACCTGTCATTCATCTGAGCAGAAAATAGACTGAGGTCCACTCAGTATGTGTGTGTGTGTGTATGTGTTTGTGTGGTTTTAACTTGTTTTTACCGAGCAGAACTGTTCCTGTTGTCGTCTGTGTGTAAGAGAAACAAGTGTTTGGTGCCCTGACTATTATTATGTGTCTGTAGATATCTGTTATTATATTATTATCATCCCCACACACACACTCTCCAGGACGACCAGACGCCGCTGCACATCTCGAGCCGCCTCGGTAAACAGGACATCATCCTCCAGCTGCTCGCCAACGGGGCGCACCCGGACGCCACCACCAGCTCCGGGTACACACCTCTGCACCTGGCCGCCCGGGAGGGGCACCGAGACGTGGCCGCCACGCTGCTGGATCAGGGAGCGAGTCAGGGCATCACCACCAAGGTAGATATAAGATCAAGTCTGTGTCAGATAGAGTAAAGTAAAGTATAGTATTCTTGAGTGGAAGAGGTAATCAGATTACTTCATAGCAGTGCGAGTAGAAGTCCTGATTCAACTCTTACATTCACACGCACACACCACACGTATGTTCAAACACACGGAGCCCGGCTCTCTTGGATCAGCGTTGCCTCATAGCTGAAGAATCTGATGTAACACACGTCCTGCGTCCACACCCCGTTGTGTCATGTTGTGTGTCGTCATGGGTTCTGCATGTTGTCACGACATAAAACTGCAAATGAGTCGATCAAACACATGTGGTTCCACTGAGCAGCCATGAACAGAAAAACTAAACGCTGGTGAAGTGATGGAAGTGTTTAGACTCAGATTAGATTCTGTTTTACGTTTGTTTTTAATATTCCCCTCTCTCCTGCTGTGTGTGTGCAGAAGGGCTTCACTCCTTTACACGTGGCAGCAAAGTACGGGAAGATCGAGGTGGCCAACCTGCTGCTGCAGAAGAGCGCTCCGGCCGACGCAGCCGGGAAGGTAACTCCTGTTTCTAATCAACGGCGAGAGAGAGAGAGAACGATAGAGCGATAAAAACATATTGAGAGTGTGTGTGAATCTATATGCAAAGGCCAGTTTACAGCCTCACTGACTGAGATCGATAATCAAACGAGCATGTGGGCCAGTAGGTGGCGATAAAGTCTGCTCCAACAATTCGTCAATAACCAGAGAAGAACACTGAGGTCTAAGCAACAGTACGAAGTTAACTGTGACGTCATCATTTCCCAAAAGCTCAGTTCTTCCATGTACGCACAGATTTACAGAAACCGGAAGTTGTTTGTAAAAATATCATAACTGTACGACATGTGACTGTTCCGATAGAAAGTCTTTTGTCGTCAATCCAAGATCGAGGTCATGACTGTTTTGATTTAGATGTTTGGTGATAAATTGTCATAATTTGCTCCTGAACGACTCACCGCTACAAGCCGACCAATCAGAGGAGAGCATGAAGTGATGTTCCTAGTTATTTGATGCTGTATAACCTGGGGTTAAAGGTCATGATTGACAGCTGAGACCGACTCACCACTGGTTGAACTCCTCCACCATCACAACTGCACAAACACTGTTTATAAATCACCGCCTAACAATGCTCGTTTGTGTACGTGTGTGTTCAGAGTGGACTAACTCCACTGCATGTGGCAGCGCACTACGATAACCAGAAGGTGGCGCTGCTCCTGCTCAACCAGGGAGCCTCGCCGCACGCTGCTGCGAAGGTAAGAGATAAAGTGTGAACGTGTGTGTGTCTGTGTGTGTGTGTGTGTGTGTGAGAGGTGAAATTGAATGGTCTTTAGTGCATTGATGCACCAAAACCTCCCTCTCTCTTTGGCTCGGGGTGAAAGCGGGTTGACCTACTTTCACTCACCCACATGCAATTACACTGTACGTTCCATATCCGAGCGCTGCGACGTGATTGGCTGGTCTGAAGGCATCTCTACAGAAAGAGCTGCTGGTGAAATCAGCTCCATTAGCTGTTTTCTCCCTGATGGAATATTCAATAAACACTTTCTTCTTTTTTCACGTCAATACTTTTTCTTAATCAAATATTTGGACTATAACTGTAAAACCCAGAAGTGGAAACATTTGGTTCTCTGCACTTTAATAAATCACATTTTAGGACTAGAGCTCATGACCAGCAGTCTCCTCATGAAACCACATTTACATTCACTAGATCTTTTTTTGTAGCTGCAACAAATTTCGTGAAAATCCGTCCAGTAGTTTTTTCTTAATCTTACTAAATAACAAACAAACAATAACCAATAAAAACACAACCTCATTTGTGTAAATATCATAAAATGCAACTTAATGAAACATAACACACAAGATAATCAAAGAATTTCATTAAAAGATATTGTTCACATTCATTTAAAGAATGTGTGTGTGAATGGTTGTTTGTTTCCGGCTGTTGGCCCAACGTCCGCTGTGATTGGCTCAGCTGCCCAACGACCCTATAAGGACAAGCGGTACAAATAAGGATGGAAGTCTGTGACTGGACGATTGTATAAAGGAAACAGAACAAATAATCATGTGTTTGTTTCCCGGTGCCCAGAACGGTTACACGCCGCTCCACATCGCGGCTAAGAAGAACCAGATGGAGATCACCACCACGCTGCTGGAGTACGGCGCCTCCACCAACACGGTGACGCGTCAGGGAATCACTCCGCTGCACCTGGCGGCTCAGGAAGGAAACGTGGACATCGTGACGCTGCTGCTGGCTCGAGACGCTCCGATCGACACGGGCAACAAGGTAAAGAAGTGCCACCGCTGCAGATGTTGTTCTTTTGGCTTTGAGTTTATTTAATTCACTTTGTGTATTGACCTGCTTCTCTGTCTCCGTCAGTCTGGTCTGACTCCGCTCCACCTGGCGGCTCAGGAGGATAAAGTCAACGTGGCCGAGGTCTTAGTCAACCAGGGAGCAACTGTTGACCCTGAGACCAAGGTAATGATCCAGATGTCTTCTTGAGTAGCCAGTTGCTTTGCCTTGTGAACACGATATCTCCAGAACTCAGTGAGGGAAGTTCTTCAAATTCGGTCCAAACGTTCACTGTGACTCGAGGATTAACTGATTTGAGTTTGGTAGCCAGAGGTCAAAGGTCAAGGTCACGGTTGCTTCACAAAATTAGATTTGGTTTTTCTTGAACGTGCCATCTTGAGATCACCTTTAGGAAATGTCTCCACCTTTTAATCAGTTGTCACATGGACTCAAAGATGAACTGCTCAAAGGTCAAAGGACAAATTAAAACACTAAAGAAGTATGTAGACATAAACTGCGCTGGTTGGCGGAGGCTTACAACCGTTTCTTTGCTGAACACGTTTCATCGATTGTCTTTTCCGTGTCATCAGCTGGGATACACTCCTCTTCATGTGGCCTGTCACTATGGCAACGTGAAGATGGTCAACTTCCTGCTGAAAAATCAGGCGAAGGTCAACGCCAAGACCAAGGTAACCATTTCAAGTTTGTGTGTCTGTATATGTTTCTAACGGTCAGAGGACGTGACACTGGAAAAATACAAAACTCTCAGGATGTAAAAGTGAGCCATCAACAAAGACGTCAACTTGAAGATGAAGGATAAACTTCTTTTACTTTCTTTCCTCCTCTCCAGAACGGTTACTCTCCTCTGCACCAGGCTGCACAGCAGGGACACACACACATCATCAACTTACTGCTGCATCACGGAGCATCGCCCAACGAGCTCACCACTGTGAGTACACACACACAGACACACACAGTCACTTACTACGCTGTACACATCTAATGCATTAAATTTGCATGTTGCTCTTGAACTCCGGTGCTTGTAATCTGTTCTGGTTTCTAGCCAAAGTGCCAAATATATATTTTAAAATAGCACATCACGCTGAAAATATGAGTCTTCTTCACTCTAAGAGGAAGAAGAGGTCTCACCTTCATCACTTTGTGTTTTTTTATATCCAGAATGGAAACAGTGCTCTGTCCATCGCCCGGAGGCTCGGCTACATCTCTGTGGTGGACACACTCAAAGTGGTCACAGAGGAAACTCTCACCACTCAGGTACGACATGTTTACAAAGTCTTTCATAGACTTAAAATACATCCAATGCACAAATCTAATGTTAAGTATAGAAGCGGTAATGGTATTTCATTTAAACTTTATTTAAAGTTAAGTATATGAAATGTTAACTACTTTTAAAGTGTAGTTTACAAGTCTTTAGTGGATTATACTCCCATGTGACTTGTCTCTGCTCGACAGACGGTGACGGAGAAGCACCGGATGAACGTTCCAGAGACGATGAACGAGGTGCTGGACATGTCCGACGATGAAGGTGAGGAGTCTCCTTCACAGGCTTTTTACTACAGCTGAGGAATTAAAGTGTGAATCTGAATCAGTTTACATTCATCAAAACACCTCTCAGACATGAAAATAACAATAAGACATTCATCATGATTTTAATTCATTTTAACTTCATCATTTGACATCTAAGTTTCATCTTGATAAAGCTTTTATTCTTTAATTTCTAGAGTTACATAGACAAAGACATTGTTTTAATTTATGTTAATCACATTGTTGATTTCACTTAATTTCCTGCCTATGATTTTTTTTATTTCTAAATCTGATTTTCCATATTTCCTGGTTTCATTTTCTCCCTCTAACCCTCTCCTCCATCCCAATCACACAGTCCGTAAAGCCAATGTCCCCGAAATGATCACAGAGGACTATTTATCTGATGTGGAAGAAGGTATTGTTTTATTTTTCTTCCCTTCTCTCTCCTGGCTTCATTCTGCATGTCAGTTTTTAATGTTCTCTTCATCCTTCATTAGCGCCTGTCGGATTTATCTTTGCCTGATTTGACCAGGGACGCTTCTAAATCCTTTTTTCCTCTTCTCCGCACGTGATTCCCCCGCACTTCACTCGAGCTCTTTCAGTTTCCTCTTCCCGCTCTGTCATGCTGGTGGGGTTGTAAAGCCTCCCAGTATTGTCATGCCTCAAAATCCCAGGGAATATGCCTTTCTGCTTGGTTGCCATGCCAACTGTCTGCGTATGGCGTCGGGGAGCGCGTAACAGATTTTTCTTTTCACGTCACAGAGAGACGTCTGCACACACACACACTTGATCCTTTGTCTACGCAAAAGGCTTGTTGATGACGCTTCCATTGTAGTTTCACACATTCGGGCCAAAGCAAACATGGTGTCAGCTGCTGGAGTGTGTGCAACGTGTGTGTGTGTGAGTGTGTGTGTGTGTGTGTGTGTGTGTGTTTTCCTAGTCTGGCCCAGTAGCAGCTGAATATGAACTGGTTGTACTGCCTGTCCCTAATAATATGCAGATGGGGGAGGGGAGGGGGGGGGACCCAGGATTTGATTTATTGATATTTTTCAATCAATAGTTTGTTTCTCTGTCCTCTGCTGCTGAGCCGTGTGCAGTGATGCTGAAGAAGAGTCGGCTTTCTTTTTTAGTTTGTCACATGCCTCTCGTCATTCTGCAGTTTTCATAGTCTTCTCTACAGTGGTTACAGATGTGTTTTGGCAGATATTAGAGGAAACCAGGCATATCATTGTGTCTAATGGTCAGAGACAATTCTCTGCTGCTGTCATTTATGTTTATATACATTCAATATTATGACATGCCCATTAGGTGGTTAAATATAAAAAGAAGAAAGCAGAGGGTTTGAGGTTAGAGCCCAGGGGTGCTCCGTACTTCATGTCATCTTTATTATAGAGTTATTGAAGGAAACACACTATGTTCTTTCAGATAAGTTGGACGTAAATCACACGAGGAACAGGCCAGAAACTCCAGATTAGTTTTCCAGTTGGTTTAGATGTGTGCAGTGATGGAATCAGAAGAGAAGCACAGAAGTGGAATCTCTACAACTTTAGCATATATGGGTTTCTGTGAAAAGGCCTTGAAAGCAGATTGAAAAGAGTTAAAAAGATGAACAATAAGTCATAATTAAGTTAAGCGTTGTACCTTATGTTCCAGTCACTAATAATCTTTCGTTCCTGATATGAAAAGTATTTATTTTGTTCTGAAAGTTGAACCCAGACGACAAAAACTCCTAAATCCAACGGTTGAAGGTTTTTTTCTGCTTTGTTCAAACAGAGATGGATGTTGGAAATATCTGCATCAACTATTCCTGTAAGTTCCCAACGAGATGGTGATGTCACTGCAACTAACACTAATAACCCGTCTGAAGTGGTGCAGCTGAACTAAACTCGTGTGTATTTTATTTGTGTATTTCCGTGCATGGTTTTGCCATCACTCTGAAGTTCTGTGTGCGACTTGTTGCTGTTGTTGTTTTTGTTGTGGAGCTCCAGTGGAGTGTCCATCTTTAATTTCTCTTCCAAAAATACACACACAGACACACACACACACAGGCCCACATACCAGCGGAGTAACAGCAATGATTAACATCTCCAGTGACACACGTACACACACACACACACACACACACACACACACAGACACACACGCAGTCCTTGATCGAAATCTGACCGGCCCACAAACCCTTGGAAACCTTTCCTAAACTGTTGTGGTCTTTTTCCAAAGTTATAAAGTTAATTAATATTTGATAGGCATATAAAATCTGAAGCATTGGAATAATTTCAGTATTAATAATTCAATAACAGTAACGACTTGATGGCTAACATCTAAGTAGAGTCTTCCACTTGCTTCGATAATTGATCTAGTTTCCAGCGTTGTTCCATTTGGTTTCACTTTGCTTCCGGCATTTCAGAAAATGTCTGATTTAAACTATTTGGGTTGGTCCATGTCCAATTCACTAACATGGAGGAGGTGCAATTTATGACCTATAATGCAGCCAGCCACTAGGGGGTGATCAAGATGATAGTTCCCACTTCGTCCATCTGTATTTACAGTCTATTATTTTGACCAGCTGCTGTGGTGGCAACACAGAGACAACCGGACGTATGCTGGTTGTTTTTAAAAAATTAGATCCGTGTGTAACTACGAGTTTCTGCAAAGTGCTAAAAAAAACAAACACAAGCTGTTTGACGTAAAGTACAGACGGCGAGTAAAGGAGGATGGAGTCGCACTGTGCAGATTTTAACACTGAAAGAAAGATGGAGAGGGAAGACATGAAAGAGGCAGAACAGGATTTACAGTATGAAGTTGTGTGTGTGTGTGTGTGTGTCTGTGTGTGTGTGCATCTATAGACACGGCAGAGTTCAGATGTTCGACAACTTGGTCTGCAACACACCCACTTGCTATTTCTGTCCTGCAATGAGATGTAGGTGTCTGTTCACACACACACACACACACACAGAAACACACACACCCACACACACACACACACACACACTCACACACACACACACACACACACACACACACACACACACAGTGGATAATCCTAGAGCAGGGTTGGTAGGCGGGAGAAAGCTGATCTGTTTGTGTGAGCACGGAGCTGTGAAAGAGAGATAGACAGTGTATGTAGAGAGAGAGAGAGAGAGGGAGAGGGAGACAAGGAGAGAGAGAGAGAGAGAGAGAGAGAGAGAGAGAGACAGAGTTGAAGGGAGTAAAGTTAGCTGAGGGTGAAATCCTGCAAACTGGACGAGCGGCTGAATGAAGTGCTTCAAAGCCGGAGGTGAGTCGTCGGCTCGCTCACGAGGGGATTCTGCTTTTTCCTGGTAAAAGAGAAGCCGGAGAATCGGCTGGAATGTCACCAGATGGGATCTGTAAAGTAAATGTGTGTGTGTGTGTGTGTGTGTGAGAGAGAGAGAGAGAGAGAGAGAAAGTTTGAGGGGGGAGGGGTGCTGCAGCAGCAGGGGGCGAGGGGACAGGGAGGGATGGGGGTGCTGCCGGGGTCTCTGGTGCTTTGTGGTCGCTGGAATTCCTTCCTTTTCTCTTCCCCCCTTGGTTTCACCGCCTGCGTGCACTTGCTCCCCGTTCAACTCTCCACCCACCTCCCTTTCAACCCTGCGCTCACCGGTTCCTCAGGAGGCCTCGGACCTGCAGCACACTCTGCTGACCATGTTCCTGCTGTAAAGGCCTGGAGCGTACGTCTCGTTGTGTAGCTGGAAGCTGTCAGTGAAACCTGCACAAACCTCTACCTTAGATTCACTTTGTTTAAATATGTAAAGCGCTTAAACTGCTTCTACTCCTTCACACTAACCCCACGTGGAAAGGTCACCGACAGCAGCTCTCCTTCTTGTTTGCTCTTGGCGTGTTTGGTGTTTGCGGCATTGGGACCCAAAAAAAAGCTTTTTAGTGACTTTTGTTTGTGTGTGTCTGTTGGTGCAGTCGCCTCCGGGCAAAAGGCTGCATTGATCCGTCCGTCTGAAAGAGCTGCTGTGGACGACCACAACACTTCAGCACGAGGCAGTAGAGACAGTTAGATGTTGAGAGTCTCACGTGAAGCAGCACACGTGTGTCGCTCAAGCCAACGTGGAGCGAGGGGACAACCTGTGCTTTCTTTACCTGACCCGTCCTGTCCCTGTGTGTGTGTTTGGATCCCCCAGGTGACGATGCCATGACGGGGGACACAGATAAATATCTGGCCCCCCAGGACCTGCGGGAGCTGGGGGACGACTCGCTCCCTCAGGAGGGCTACATGGGCTTCAGCGTCGGGGCCCCGGTCACAGAGGTAAGAGTGACACACCGCCCACTCCACCAAGCCATGTTGTGATATATGAGCTTGACAGACGATTGTGTAAAAGACTCAGTCACAGCAGCATTCAAATCAAAAGTACAGTCAGTCTAATGGTTCACAAGGCCTGAGAGCAAATTCACCAACTTGTGGATAAACATGGACGTGTAGATTTGTCCTGCAAACTGTCCTGAAAGAGACGAAAAGTCCAAAACAGAGCAAGTTACATCACCAGTCTAGTTGTAGGATTTGACATGTCACTGGTATGTGCCTGTGTTTGTCATTATTTATCCTGAGGGTTTGTGGTTTAACGTAGATTTACAGACGGTGAGACATGTGGGAGAGGTTTTTCTTTAGTCAGCTTAAGGCTCATTATGATTCTCTGTTTGTTTTCATATCCAACAAAGAGCTCAGATGAGCCTTTAGAGCTCTGAGCTACTGATTAGTTGACAAAGTCTTCCAGGGATTTACAGTATGAGGGACTCACGCTGCAGGCACATGAAAAACAGCAGGTTCTTTTTAAAATCAGTCTAATGTGAAGTTGTGTCGCAGCTTAAGTGTCATTATAAAGATGTTGTGTTACATTGTAAGTATGAGGTCACGCTGGATATACGGTCTGTGGCTGTAACTCTTTGCTTGCACCAGGATATTGACCCTTGAGCAACGCGCTGTGGAGGGGTTATTGAATATCTGAGGGGTGACACACATGGACACTGAGCCACAGGAAATTAGAAACATGTTCGATTGCGTGGCCTTGAGCGCTGGGTTAGATCAACACACTGTGTTTGACTGCCAGTGTGAATGTGTGAGGGGGCAGTTAACCCCAGCTGGGAACCGGTTCAACAAATTCAAACGACTTCCAGTTCTGTCAGTTTCGGAGAATTATCTACGAAATATACATTTTTTGTGAATTTGCATTATTCTGTTTAACATCACAAAATGTAAACCTATAGATTTGAGAGATGAGGGAACTTCAGGCCAGATGAAGTCTAACACAGGGACACTGCTGCTGGATTATTTGATAAGACTCATTGTTTTTTATTACTTTTGCCATAAAGACTTTAAGAGATGATTATTATATCAGTGTATGTCATTTGTTTTTCGTATTGACAGTAGATTTTTGTGTTTGTCCAATAATCAAATATTCATATTTAAACCAAGACGTGAAATAACTCCTCTCTCTTCAGGAATCTTTAATTAATGGTTGAATTCCACAAATTGAATATTAATGTGAGGAAGCTGAGATCAGGTTTATAGCTATAAATTGGACTTTAGAACTCTCCTCTGGCTTCCTCTCCTCTCTGCATCTCTCTCTCTCCAGTCCTCTGTTTGTTCACGATCTTTTATTCTCTCCTCATGTCCTTTCTTAACGTTAGTCCCAAAGTCAGGTAAGACTGAAGGCATGAAGAGGCCTCCCTACATCCTGCCACCTCCCCCTGCCTCGCACCTTTCCCCCCCCCACCCCTGCACCCCAGACCCCAGTCGCTATCAATATCATGACTTTGTGGCCCAGTGTAACACATATTTCCCTTGTGTGTGTGTGTTTGACTACTAACTCAATGATTTGGAGCAGTTGGTGTGTTTTTTATTTATTTGAGCACTGTTGTGTGTTGACATCAGTCGCTCACGTCCTGTGGTTCTTTAAAAAAAGAGAAGCTCCATCTTCGCTTGCAGTGAATGTTGTGTTTTCTTTGTGCGTTCTGACTGTGTAATTCACGCCTGGGTTTTTTGTGCGTTTGCCACAAAAGGTGGAGCTTTGCATCATTTTGGTTTCTGTGTGGAATATATTTCCTCTGCCGAGCTTCCAGGGACCTGAGCTGATATTTGCTTTGCCTTCGTCAGTTTAGTGTCGTATAGTTTATGACAAAGATCAGAGAGGAGCCATAATGTAAACAACCTGTCCTGTGTGTCAAACACTGGTTCTCTTCAGAGGAGAATATAAGAATATAGTTTTAATAGTGGAAGTATTTTATTAAACACGTAATAGCAGAGAGGTATGTTAGAGGAACACATGCAGTTAAAACTAGAATATCTCATTTCGTAATTGTTCTAAATTTCCTCCATTATGGTCTTGACATGTATTAAATTGATATCTTTAGAAGAGAGAAAGCAAAAACATTCAGGGAAACAGGCCTCAAGTCTAGAAATGCAACAAGAGTGGATTCACCTCCAGGACACCAGGGGGACGTGGTGGAGTGTGTATTAATTAGTGTAGTAAAAGATGTTTTATATATATTTACTTGGATGAAAATGCGGTGATATATCAGGTCCACTGAAGCGTCGCTGTTGTTAGTCTGTCCAATCAAACCTGTATTTATTCCTAACTTATTCAGCTCAGCCTTCAAACTGGCAGAAACAAATATTATCGTTCAACTCTGAGAACAAATTCTATCTTCCACGATGAAGAAGAACATATTTCAGCTTCCATAGCTTTGACATATTGCAATTATAGAATGTTTCCGTCATGTTGTGTTACAGAGAACTTCCCTCTGAGCACAGACTTATTTATTTGAATTATTTGATATCGATGTTGTAGCTGTGGAACATTCGTCACTGCTGAGGAATGCTCTTCATAAACAAAACAACAACATCGCAGTCACCAGGAAAATGCACAAGGACACAAACTTGGATTTATCCTCCCAAAAAAATTAAAGTTTGTGCAGCTCAGCATCTGCAAATCATTTCATCCTGACGGCCAATAGCAGCTGGCAGTGCCACTTCCATTGTCCATCATACAGTAATCTGCTTAACTTTCATAAGCTGCCTCACTCAGGAGGTTCAGTCCGGGTGTGATGAGTTCAGGTGAAGATGGGGGGGAAATCCTTTCTCCATCTTTCTCTCCAGAGCGTAGTCTTTCAGTTTGAGAGATCGAATCCAGAGCAGCTCTTCTGCACGTGTGACACCTCTGCTCCTGGGATTTGAGAACAAGAACAAAAGTGGACGAATTAAATAACCCTGCACAACGAGGGCGGGACAGTTTCACTTGTCCTGGCGTTCTATTGGTTCGGCTAAATCTGACAGCCGACATTTCCCAGGCACAGAGCAGCGTGAGGAGAAGAGCTGAAGCTGGAGCTCAGGGAATGTGAGTCGAGTGCTGGGTTCTGAGGGTCAGGGTCACAAAACGGTCCTGCTCTCAAACTGAAAGACTAATAAAGATTATTATTATAAGAATAAACCTTCATTGATTGTTTGATTTATGGAGTTTATTTAGTTCCTTAAGATGTTTTTGACACTTTAGTTTATTTCTATCTTCTGGATTTTGTCTTGAATCCCCACAGAGGATCTTTGTTGTGGTTGCTGTTGTGGTGACACACAGTCAGGTTCCTGGAAGCTGCATGCGTTTTAATGTGTTTGTGTTTGTTTTTGTTTTTTTCTGTTCACTTTCACCCCACCCTGACTCCCCACCTCCTCCTCACCCCCCTCCCTCCTCTCCATCATTGTGACTGTTGTCTTGGTAACCCCGTGACTGCTACGGCAACCACACCAAGCCTGCGTTCCTTCAGTTCTGATAGGTCCAACACGCTGAACCGCAGCTCCTTCACCCGGGACAGCATGATGATCGAGGAGATGCTGGCGCCCAATAAGGAGATGGTACGTACGCCGCGCCGCACACGATTTAAAGTCCCACGTGCTCCGTGTCTGTGTTTCTCTCTTAGGGCCAATAATCTGCAGGTCATTAACTTGTCACGAGAGACACACTCCTGTTTCCAAACGGGCCAAAGCTGCTCTGGTGCTGAGCCAGAAGCCGAGCGGTTCACCAATCCTCTTAGACACGTTAGGGTTCTGACATAAAGACGACCAATCCCGTTACATTTGACTGAAAGAGGAAATGAGATTAGCGGTTCGGTGTTACTATCTAAAAGGGATTACTCCAGTGGCCCACTTAACTTTATGGATACAGCAAAATGACACTTGAGGTAAAGTAGGTGAAAGTTATTGTGGAAAGTTTCCCATGGATTTCACCTGCACGTCAAAAAACCTTGTGACTGCTCCAGCTCCTGATTTGAGTTGTGTTAGAAACAGTATCAGGAGATCGGAGCTCCAGTGTGTAACATCCAGTGACACACATTGTGTTGTGATGAATGATTTGTGGATGTAGCCGCTGCTAAACAACAGCTCGTCTCTTCTCACGCTCGCTGCAGATGCTCCGAAAGGAAAAGTCTTTCTTTCTAGAGCAGCACAACAAGGTAGATGTTCCTGTTGTCGTGCTTCTCTCAGTGCATGTCACAATATGCCTCTCCGATTTCATTTTAATTATTTTTCAGTTCAGTCGTTGCAGTTTATATTAGAGCATGTGTTTCGGTTCATTATCGTGAAGTGAACTCGTGAGTCATCGGATGTTGGCTCTCATCCTTCCATCTTTAAATTTGTCACTTTTTTCTTTTAAAAGTTGATTATTTGAACAGAATTTGCTTTTGTTTTCTAATCTGGGTCCTTGTGATGTCACATATCAGGTGTTTCACTTTCTTTTTATTTATTTCAGTGCATGGCGTCATTATTTGATGTCTTCACATATTCACGTGCCATTTCTCCACCCTGTCAAACACTTGTGTGCTTACCTCACACTTTGAAATGTTCTGGTTCTTCTCCTCCTCCTCCTCCTCCTCCTCCTCCTCCTCCTCCTCCTCCTCCTCCTCCTCCTCCTCCTCCACAGCACTTGGCCGTGGCCAAGGACTTTGACAGCGACTCTCTGAGGAGGTACAGCTGGACAGGAGACGCTCTGGATAACGTCAACCTCGTCTCCTCGCCGATACACTCTGGGTGAGCGCGTTTGAGAGGATGGATGTGTGAAGAAACGTGTCTGTCTGTCTGTCTGTCTGTCTGTCTGTCTGTCTGTCTGTCTGTCTGTCTGTCTGTCTGTCTGTGTGTCTGTCTTGCCAGTTCTCTCTTCATCATTTTATTCCCCCTCGAGAAAACGGCGTCCCACCCTCAGCCGTTTCTCTTCCTCCTCTGTGGTCGTGTGTTATTTTTAAAGTGTGACTCTTGTCGGTATCGAACTCACGTCCTCTGAAGGCCTCAGTCGTCTTCTCAGTGCTTCTCTCAATGCCAGAGCTCAGTTGTTGACCTGTCGCTCCTGCGTTGCTTTGTCGTCCATCTTGCAGTTTTTCCTCTCCGCTCCCGCAGTACGACAGCAGGTGATTGACTGTGATTGGTCGCCCTCTTTATCGTCACCACTACCTTGTCCAACCCCACGTGTGTTCACTCATAACATCAGTGTCTGTTCTCCTGACGTGTGAACTGTGTTGTTTACCGACTCCACGTGTGTTTGTGTGTGTGTTCAGAGATCCTTGTGAGTCTGTGGCTGTTTTCAGACGTGAGCTCCAGAAAATGAGAAAACGTAGGGTTACCCCTGCAGAATTTATACGTCATGTTTTTGTTTACAGTAAAAAAGTTCAGGGAAATATCAGGACTTCAGTTTGTGTCTGAAAACGGCTTCTGACGGATCAGAGTGAGACTTTGATGTGATTGGAGTGACGTGAACGCGTTTACAGATGGATCCAGATGTTTTTACGATCTACTCGGATCAGTTAACGTAGATTTTAAAACAGTCGCCAGTTAAATGTCTCCCTGTTCTAGATGAATATTTCCCAACAGGTGTTTGTGTTTGTGTTTTAATAATCTTAGAGAATCGCTGCTCGGTCGCTCTTTGTTCATCAGAAACAAACAAACTAACACAACATCGCTGAGTTACCAGTTTGCATGTGTGTGTGTGTGTGTGTGTGATGTGATTTCCTCCTTTCAATGAAATGAGCGACACACAGATCTATAGAACCCTCTGGTTCAGTTCAGGATTACACTGGAGGCTCCTGTGTTGGTTGTCTCAGCTGAAATATCCATTTAAGAATATTCACTTTCTGAAATATAGATTTGTTGAGGTAGTGTTTTTTAAATGTTCCACCTCTGCAGTCGTACCAACACAGAAACCTCCTCACACATCTGTTCTCTTCTATTTTGCTCCACACAAAATACGTTGTGTGTGTTTTGAGGATCACAGCATGGGAGGCTCCTCTCTCTCCATCAGTTACTGCCGTTCAACTAACGTCATTGTATATTTTTTACTTCTTTTTCCATTCCGTCCCTCTCTGGTTATCTTGTTTCCTCCCCCCACACTCTCTTTCCACTGTTTTATCTCCTGTCTCTTCTTCACTGTTTCTCCCTCTCTCCCTCTCTCTCTCTCTCTCTCTCTCTCTATCACTCTTTGTCTCTTCCTCCTCTCTTCCTCTGTCGTGCTCCCTCAGGTTCCTGGTCAGCTTCATGGTCGACGCCAGGGGCGGCTCCATGAGGGGAAGTCGCCACAACGGCATGCGCATCATCATCCCCCCGAGGAAGTGCACGGCGCCCACCAGGATCACGTGTCGACTGGTGAAGAGGCACAAGCTGGCGTCGCCTCCTCCGATGGTGGAAGGAGAAGGCCTGGCCAGCCGATTGGTCGAGGTCGGTCCGGCCGGAGCTCAGTTCCTCGGGTGAGACCTTATTTGAAATCTCACAGTTTTTTTTACCTTTTGCTGAACTGCTCATTTTTATGCACATTGGTTCGGTGACATCTCCTCCCCTCCGCTTCTGGCCATCTTCATTTCCTGCCATTCGCGTTCAGACTTGAGTGTGTGCGTGGGTTTTTGTGTGCGTGTGTGTGTGTGTGTGTGTGTGTGTGTGTGTTGAGCAGTGATATCTGCAGTTTAACTTGCAGTTTAAGAGTTATTGTTACCGTATGCTCACCCTGGAGCAAGTCGTCCAGCTGTGACAGAGTACAGGCAGCTTCACTATCTGATGTAAACTTCACTTTATCTTTTATATTCATAGGACGTCACTCAGTCAAGCTCACAGGATTGCTTAATCAAGAACCATGAATGATGAATTATTCCCTGGGAAAATGTCAAACATCGCCCCAGTTTGTGTTTAATCTTGATTACAAACAAACAAACAGACAGACAAGGGCTGAAAACATAACTACTTTGGTGGAGGTATTTAAAGTTTACATTTACAGTAGTCATAATGACAAGGGTTGCAAGTTACCGATATTTAAACTGTACTCATCAGATACATTTTTTCTCCAAGATAGTTTCTGTCATTTCTCTTAGTTCTTATCAAACTGACAATTTGTCCAGATGTTTGTGTTTTCTGATAAGTTTTGGTTTTAATTAATTATATGATGCTATAAAAACAGTGTGAAACGTGATGATGTGACCTGAATGTCGTGTTTGGCAGCTTTCATATCCGAGATATTTTGGTTTAATTTTTTGTACAGTGGGAGGAGGTGGAAACACAACATCCATCTTTATTCAGAGTCTATGCTCAGACCTGACGTCCACCAGGTTGTTGTTTCAGAACACAATTGAATCCTTGTGGTTTTCACTGAGCAGCTGCTCGTCGATTCTATTTAGTTGGTTACGTAAATAACCCCTTGATCCGAGTTCTGTAACTAAGCCACTCTGTCTCTACCCACAGGTCAATAGGGGCGTTGTCATTTAACTAACAAGCTCTATCATCAGAGGTGTCGGGTTGTACAGTGCAGTTACTAAAAATAAATCCACCCCTTGCCAGCCAATCCAAATCAAGGATTCTCAGTTGCCATGGTATGAATATAGTGTCTCTGAGTAGTTGCCATAACTGACGTCAATAAAGGAGTGCTTCGCATAAATCATCTCATTGCTGAAACTACACTTCAGTGGTGTGTGCTCTTACACAGTGTGTGTTTTTGTGTATATGTGTGTTTCACTATTTTGCGGACGCAGTAAACTCCATCTTCCCAGAAAGCTGCCAGCCCTTAATGAAGGCGAGAGCCTGGTTAGTCCAGTGCTACAGCTGGGACCCAGAGGAACTAGATTTGTTGGGTAGGAACCAAACATAGCAACCCCAAACTCCCTCAGCCCCACCCCCTGCTACTCTCCCACCTCCCATTAAGGAAGCCACATGACAGAGGCTGATTCATGCTGATGGATATGATTATTTTACCCATCTCCGTTGACTTTGATTTTCTGGGATTCAGCATTAATAAGATATGGCTGACATGTAGTTTTGGGAAGAAATCAATGACGCACAACTTTCTGATCATTTTAAAGCAACACTATGTGACTTTTACTGAGCAACAGCACCCCCTGCGTCCACGTGTGGGGATAAATGATGTTGGTCTCCGTGCCCAAGCAATTTAGTGGTTTACATGGTGAGAAGAATCAGGCACAGGTGAAGCTGAAATTATGAGGTCTGACTGTCTGCGTGGATGGTAACAACTTTATGGACGACAGAACATGGCAGGCCGCCACAGTCTAGTGGTATCAAACAAATTTTGAAGCTGCTGGTTTAAGGTAAAAGAAGAAGTGTCATAGTGTTGCTTTAAACTGAGGACAACTATCAGTGAGTCAGGAAGACACTTGTATTTACCATGAGCTGGAAGACGGCTGCACCACAGCCAAGTGGATTCGTTTTAGCCTCAGTAACTTATTTACAGGGAGAGACAAATAGTAAAGTTCTTCCTAAAACTACACGATATAGTTTTAAATCCATTGCAGTTACTTTCATTCAGAGATCCATCGTATGTTTTGATGTCAGGGGCTTTCAGTGGGCCTCTGACATCACTGAAAGTAGAGGTTTTGATTGGCTGTTTGGACTGGACTGCGCTTGTTGGGCATGAGCCTCTTTCATCGTCAAGTCCAGCATCATCCTGCTTCCCATCCTTTCTTTACGTCACCTTCAGGATCAGTTCTACGTCATCTCATCGTGTATTTTGTGTTTCAATAACTCCCAGAGACATTTAAATTAGTGGTTACGTTCTATTGATTCATATGAGAAAGGAGGGTTTAGCCATGTAGGACCTCGTCACAGAGACAAAACACAAGTAGCTTTTATAATAATAATCATTTAACGATTGTCTTTTTTGATGGTGACTGAATATATTTCCTCTGGTACCTCCACAGTGGGTATTTAATTCTCTTCTACTCTACTGTGAGCGACCCTAACACCACACGGTCCTCATGCTAGAGTACGTCCATCCTTCTCTCTTGTGTTGCTGTCTTGCCTTGTCTTTTGAGTAAAGGGCTGTGCAGCTTTTCTCCTCCACCTTCTCCGTCCATTTCATGTGTGTCGTCACGTCACGTTGAGCCATGTCATGCACTGTGAACGTCCCATTGAGCCGCAGCACCGCCACAGCTTTCATTACGAAGCAACACTGTCACCAGCAGGACCACAGTGCATTCATACCCTCGAACGCTCCTGATTCACATTTTGTCTTTATAGGTAGGCTTTAAGAACAGAGTTAATGAATTCATTTTGCTTTAGTTTTGTTTTGAAAAAGAACAAAACTGTTTTTCTTAGTTACTCTCAAATGCTCAGGTCAGATTCTAAAGACAAAGTGTAAGGGACGACTCTTTTTCTGGTGGTTAACTTGTCGCTAACCAGTTTCTCCATGACATGTACCTCACCAGGCCAGTGATAGTGGAGATCCCTCACTTTGGCTCGATGCGGGGCCAGGAGCGAGAGCTGATCCTGCTGCGCAGCGAGAACGGAGAAACCTGGAAGGAGCATCTGTACGACTGTAAGAACGACGACCTCAACCAGCTGCTGAACGGGATGGATGAAGGTAAGGCAGACGAAAGAAAATGTCCCTCAGTGTCACACCTGCAAGCTTTAAGGAATAGTTTGAATTAACTCATTATCTACTCGCCACTATGCCGATGGAGGGGTGGGGGGGAGTGTTTGAGTCCACAAAACACTTTTTGAGTTTCAGGGGTAAACAGTGTTGCAGCCAAATCCAATAAACTTTAAGCATGGCGTCTTGAGCCTAAACGTCCTCTAGTATCCTTCTTTCTTGGTTTAAGACCCAGTAATACTCGAGTCAGATTAATCGTGATGAATAATAAATGTGTCTTCCTCCCCCGAAGAACTGGACAGTGCCGATGAGCTGGAGAGGAAGAGGATATGCCGCATCGTCACTAAGGACTTCCCCCAGTACTTTGCTGTGGTGTCTCGAATCAGACAGGAGACCAATCACATGGGACCAGAGGGCGGGACGCTGTGCAGCCGGAGCGTCCCATTGGTTCAGGCCTCCTTTCCTGAGGGGGCGCTAACCAAGAAGATCAAAGTTGGACTTCAGGTGAGTTTAGGGATAACAGTAGAATTAGCATTAGCAGCGAACACACGTCTCTCATTGACCACTGCCTCTTCTCTCTCAGGCTCAACCGGTTCCCGATGAGACTGTTAAGAAAATCCTCGGTAACCGAGCAACCTTCAGTCCTATTGTTACCGTGGAGCCCAGGAGACGGAAGTTCCACAAACCAATCACCATGACAATCCCAGTCCCGCCCCTCTCGGGGGAGGGGCTTTCCAACGGCTACAAGGGAGACTCCACCCCCTGCCTTCGCCTTCTCTGCAGCATTACAGGTGAGGGTGACGTAGATACATATAAAAGAACGCAAACACACAAAAGTAGTGTCGTAGAAGTGTTTCCTGAACACCAGACAAAGAACCATAGATCACATTGTCTTCAGGATGTTTGACCTGTGACTCTCTCCCAGGTGGAACGTCCCCGGCACAGTGGGAAGACATTACCGGCACAACTCCTCTCACCTTCATCAGTGACTGCGTCTCCTTCACCACCAATGTTTCTGCAAGGTCCGACAACAAAACAAGCAACCCACTGTGTCTGGTTGCATTTCATCTGTGTGTGTGCGATGTTCTTCATGATGTTTGTCACTTGTGCAGGTTCTGGTTGGCCGACTGTCACCAGATCCCGGAGACGGTGGGCTTGGCCATGCAGCTGTACAGGGAGCTGATCTGCGTCCCCTACATGGCCAAGTTCGTAGTGTTTGCTAAGATGAACGACCCGGTGGAGTCCAGACTGAGGTGCTTCTGTATGACGGACGACAAGGTGGATAAGACCCTGGAGCAGCAGGAGAACTTCGAGGAGGTGGCCAGGAGCAAAGACATAGAGGTGAATATTCTTCTGTGGTTAATAAACTATTCAATATCTATGAAATGCATTACCTTGTAGGACTTTGAATGTGGTTCTCACTGTTGTTGATGGGCTCCCTCAGGTTCTGGAGGGCAGGCCCATCTATGTGGACTGCTACGGAAACTTGTCTCCTCTGACTAAGTCTGGTCAGCAGTTAGTTCTCAACTTCTACGCCTTCAAGGAGAACCGGTTGCCCTTCTGTGTCAAGGTACCGAAAAACATACACACCGTCTCACCAGCGTCTTGTTCATCACATCCTTCTCAGGGTGGAAGGTCGATCTCTAAATCAACATGACAAAAAAAGGAAAACACTGAGAGTCACTTTGTTGTCGCTCTGTTCAGACTTTGTATAAACAGCCGTCCTGAGAGATCCACTTGCAAGTGGACAGATCTAATATAATCTATTCATATCTTGCATTAAAATAAGAAAGTAGGAGACAGCACAATAGGGGACATGAACATTTTCTGCAGCAGCATGTTTGATTTTGCTGCTGTGATTATTTTAGTACTATTTCCCACTCAAGCTTTCAGTGTAATTGACCCGATCCAGAGGGTGTGACCTAGTTCCCCTCACCACAGCTAGTTATGCATGTGAACGATTGACCCGTTAACTTAATCGAATCCGTAATCAATCGTTTGCTGCAAGTTGATCTAATAAAAACAATCCCTGATTACTTTCTGTGGGTCGACTAATAAGCAGTGACTACTACTTTTTAAACGCACCAGCTACATGAGGTAATGTTCTCCCTCCAGGTGAGGGACCCGAGCCAGGAGCCCTGCGGTCGTCTCACTTTCCTCAAAGAGTGTAAGAGCATAAAAGGTCTCCCGCAGACGGCCGTGTGCAACCTGAACATCACACTTCCCGCGGTGAAGAAGGTACGATGGCGTGAACTCACCATTCTCTGTCTTCACCCTCCATGACCATACTCATACCGTTCAGGGTAGTTTCGGCCCCAATAACACCGAACGATGAAAGACAGAGAAAGACTTATGGCCAAACTGCCGCCACCGTGTCTTTTATCTGTTTAAAGCTTCTCTCTGTGTCTATTGGAATTTTTTAAGCTGTGGATTCTCGTCATTGGCTGTTTCATTATATTCCTCTCTTTTGATTTGGGTGACTTGCTTTTTGGCTGAGGGCTTCTTTTGATTCTTCGGCTGGCTTTCTGTGGCTTGACTTCATTTGCTGTTCTCGCTCCTGAACGTCGGCGCTTTGCTCTTTTTCTTACTTTGGTGTGTGTTTGGTGTTTTATTTTATTTTCTCATTTGCTGAAGTGGCTTCTGAGTGGTTGCTTCTGTCACTCACTCCTTTTTCACATCCTGATGTTTCTTTTCCCCCCTGCTTTCCATCTTATGTTACTCCCCCTCCGTTTCTGCAATGCATCTTGGGAACCAGGAAATGGAGTCAGATGCCGAGGATGAGGTAAACCACACCCTCCCCACCATGTGCTGTCCTCTGCGCCAGATCTTTAGTGGCCCTGCTCTGCTCATCATAGCCTTATTCTTTCCGCTTCTCCGAAGGAAACAAAAGCTTTCCTTGATCATAGCAACCTTTAGCCGCTCAACTTTGCATGATATACTGTATTATAGATATGAAAAGATATGATTAATGTCCAGTGCGATACCCTTTGCGTTCTACATTACGTGAATTAAATGGCTTTTAAGATTATAAATACTTTAGTTCCTTTGTTTTCTCAGTCAAGATTTAACCTTAAACATTAATTTAAAATGTATTATTTACTCCTTTAAGTCCTTATAATTGTGAGTTAGCATTATCACAGCTAACTCAAGCTAATATTACAAGCTTGGCTTAATTTGCTTACACTTACTGTAAGCAGCACTTTAGAGCTGTAGACTGAAGTGCAGTTAATACTGTTAAAGAAGAATTTGATGTTATTAAATACTGGCATTATTGTTATGTTAATATCAACTAACGCAGGTTATTGGATGTGCTTTAATTTGATATGATAAAGTCCTAATGTTGCCCATTTGGCAGCGTTATACAACACAGGGTGACCGGGAACTGAAAGGATTTTGTGTTGTTTACTATTGTTGCAGACTGAAAAGCCAGAGCGACGTCATACCTTTGCATCTCTAGCCTTACGTAAGCGCTACAGCTATCTGGCCGAGCCTGCACTGAGTGAGTTTAACATTTTCACTAACAAACCATTTGATGAATATATAAGTATGCCGATTTTCCGGGAATTAGTGAGTTTACAGTATTAACACTTTTACTTAACCTGAAAAATGCGTGCTCAGTATATAGATAGATGTGACCTAATGGAATCAATGCATATTTCTCATCCTACATGACCTGCACTGTCCACATGCTTGTTAATGACATGGTACATATTCTTGCATGGGTCAATGAGTGGTTTTTGAGTTGTTGTGCTGTGCTTGCCCACATTATGAGTTGTATTCTTTCTGGGTTTGTTTCCATTGCTGAGTTTTATGAAGTCAAAATGCAGCAACATCAAAAAGAAGTTCTTTGACTTGGGACCACAATGTGAATGGGCCTTTTGAAAGGGGGTCAAAGTAAAATTTCATTTCTTTTACATTTTGTCCCTTCTGGGGTTAAAGCTCTTTTTTTGGCTTTGTGACTTAGCAGCTATTTGTGAGACAAACGTGCATGTGGTCTTGAGTTTGGCTTTTTTTCAGTTTTTCACATTCTCTGCCTGTCACCAGTTGTTATGGATCTTGCATGACAAAATGGGCCAAATCTTTTTTGTCATATTTTGCTTTGTTATGTAATAAATAGACGATGTAGACTTCTGCAGCCCTTGGCTCTGTTGAATGATGGTTTCCAAATTGTCTTTGGGGAATCTGTCATCATGGTATTGGACCAAACAGATAAAAGGCACTTTAAGAAGCAGATTGGAATAAGAGCCACAATCCATACAAGACAATATCATCTGCAATCCACAGAAAAAAAGCAGTTTTGTGTTATTCCTGGTTCATCTGTCATCGTTCTGTTGTCAGTCTAGTCAGTTTTATCCCATCGTCTTGGTTGTTTTACTTTGCTGCTGATTGTGCTTTGTTCAGTTTATTCATCATATTGTTGCTGTTGCTCTTTGAGTCATCCTCCAATCGCCAATCACACAGGAACACAACATTTTCCTTTTAAAGCACTTCTTAAAACTGCTGTTTTTCCTTCCTTGATACCAGGACTGCGTCACTGACAAACTCTTCCTCCTCTGATCTCTTCTTTCACTTTTTTTATCTTCCCTTCCCTTCCCCAACATCATTTTCTGTTACCTTTACTATTCCACATTCTTTTTATTCTTTTTTCCATTCCTTCTTCACTATTATTTATACAATTTCATCTGAAGAAGCTGCAGTTGAGCGAAGCGCAGCCGCAAGAACACTGCCTGCTGGTTACCCTCACAAACCTGTCTTTCCAACCAGACCTTTCCCACCGTGGTCGACTGCTCCTATTACCGTCCCTGGTCAAACAAGGCACATCGGAATGGGGGGTTCCCTCAGCTATACCGATTCACCGGCAGCCTCACCAGCTGCTTCTCCATTGAAAACGACCTGGCCCCTCGCCTCCCCATCACCTGCATGCGCTGCTACTATCAAAGCTACCCTGGGAGCTCCACCAGCACCACCTAACCAGTCATCCCCAGTTAAATCATTTAGTGACAAAGTGAGCTCATCCCCCATCAGGTCCTACAGGACTATGCCTTCACCCATTAAAACCGTTGTCCAGCAGGGTCAATACCCTGTCCAGGGATCTGCCAGCCTTGTGTCCTCTGGAAGCCCCCATAAGCCTGCGACAGATCCAGCTTCCATCAAGAACCTTGCTTCCGCATACACATCACGGACTTCCCCACTTCACTCAATACCCAATGGCTCTGTGCCAGAGAGGTCCTCAGCTCCCATTACTGCTCCAGCATCACCAAAGACACTTTACAACATGTACAATGCTAATCTGCCTTTTAAAACTGCCCTCGGCTCCACAGTTGGGCCAGAACCAGGGGCATCTAACCTTCCCTCTGTTAAAAGCATCTCCAGCATGTCTTCTTTGAAAACCTGTGGTGATTTAACACTTCCATCCCAAGGAGGGAGATCAACCCTCTCCTCTCTCTCCTCAAATGGGCAAACAACCATTGCTTCCTCAGAAATGTATTCAGAAATGATGAATGGATCAGTCTCACCTGTTAAATACCCTTCCTCCTCCTCCACACCATCCTCCTCCTCCTCGTCTCGTATTCTCTCTGAGAGGAGTTGCAGTCTACAGGAGAGGATCCAGGCCACAACCCATGCGGCAACTTCTGGTGTCAGTGCGGCTATAAATGAAGCTATGGACTCGTGCTCTGTTTCGGGCTATGGCACTCTTAAATCAAGGTCCTCCTCACGTAGATCTGCAGCAGCAAGCTCTGCTTATGGTTCTATGAGATCTGGAGCTACCTCTTCCAACTCCACAGTTTCATCTAATACGGTGACTGTGCCGGTGTATTCGTTGCTCAACATGATCCCAGAGACTCCTGTCAGATCAGGGCCAGGATCTCTCAAAATGGCACTGCCGGATTCCCCTCGTTCCTCCTCCCCATCGTCCTCTTTGTCTTCGTGTGTCACCACAACAAAAATAAATTCCCAATTGAAATCCCCACCGTTTATCACACCAGCCATCATCCACCCAACAGCAACTTCCAACCAGGAGATATTAAAAGATGTAGCGGACATGAAAGAGGATCTGATGAGAATGACAGCTATCTTACAGACAGACACACAGACAGCCGCCAAAACTGTTCAGACATCACTTAATGGAACTCCAAAAGAGCCCAAGCTAGAGGATGACGAGCCATTTACCTTAGTGGAGAAAGTGAAAGAAGATTTAGCAAAGGTCAGTGAGATTTTACAGAAAGATATCGTGGGTGAACGTAGGACCATGGTCAGTAGAGAGAGAGCCTCAGAGGATGAATGGGAGGAATTTTCCAAAGATGAGCTTGACGAGGCACAAAGCAGTGCTTTCGCAGACTTTTACCCTCCATTTGAAGAAAACACACTCCGTCTCAGGCAACACTCCATGTCAGGCAAAGACTTAGATTTGGCCAAAGTAGTAGATTATTTAACAAATGACATGGGGGCCAACTCTGTCTCCAAAATGAACCAATTGAAATGTCGGCATGAGGAGGAGGCAAGAAGGGAAGGCGAAGAGAAACAGAAACGTGTTCTCAAGCCATCTATGTCCATACAAGAGCACAAACTCAAAATGCCTCCACCAGTCTCAGGCATGCTACGGTCTCCCTCAGAGAAGGACCTAAGCAAACTTACAGAGTCCTATCAAGGTTCGGAGTCTATTTTGGAGTCTCCTGAGGACCTGTCTCACGAGCAAGATAAGAGTCCCCTGTCAGACAGTGGGTTTGAGACGAGGAGTGAAAAGACACCCTCAGCTCCTCAGAGCGCAGAGAGCACAGGACCAAAGCCTTTATTTACAGATTCCCCTATCCCTCCCTGTGTCACTGAGACCAGGACAGAGGTGGTCCACATCAGGAGCTATGAGCATCCTGATGATCCTTTTGAGCCTCTACTCATGGAGGAGGCTGCACCTGCCCCTCCTTCTTTAGCTCCAGAGGCAGCTTCATCAAGCTGCACCAAAGCCTTACAGATGAAAATACCAGAGGAGGACTCCATGATGAACAAAAGCATGTGTCTCAAAGAGGAAACTCATATTACTACTACCACTAGAATGGTCTATCACAAGCCCCAACTGACCGATGCTGCTGAGATGATAGAGGAAGGTATGTCGGTCAGAGATATCATGAAAGCTTTCCAGTCAGGGAGAGACCCATCTAAAGAGCTGGCCGGGCTTTTTGAACACAAGACTAGTCAGGATTCTATTAAGGGCGATGAGTTGACTCCCAGATTTTTAGACCGAGACAATAAATCCAAACCAAAAGTGGAAAGAATAATTGAGGTTCATATCGAAAAGGGCCACAGCACAGCCGAGCCGACTGAGGTTATTTTTAGGGAAACTAAAAAACACCCTGAGCTTTATGTCTACAAAGGGGATCGTGGAATTAAGGAACTTGGTGATTACGATGAGGTCCAACAGGAAGAAGAGGAGCTTACTGCCGAAGAATCCCTGCCGTCTTTTCTGGACACATCCCGAGTTAACACCCCGGTGTCACACGAGGAAGACAGTCGTCCAAGCTCCGCTCAGCTGATGGCAGATGATTCTTATAAAGCCCTTAAACTATTGAGCCAGCAATCCATAGAATACTGTGATGATGAGTTGTCAGAGATCAGAGGAGAGTCATATAAGTTTGCGGAGAAAATGCTTCTGTCAGAAAAACTTGACGCGTCTTCCCTGTCTCACTCTGACACAGAGGATTCAACAGGGATGACTGAAAGAAACCACTTTATTTCTGAAGAGATCGGTAGCCGTAGCTCTAATAGCATGAGTCAGCAGCGAGGAAGCCCAAAAAGAGAGTTTGTCTCTAAGTCATCAAAAGATGGGTCGGCTAAATCTGGAAAATTTGTGCACAGGGATGACCCCTCTCAGTTTGACAAGGTAACAGTGCTTCATTACTCCACAGAGCCGGGCAGCCCCAAGCATGCAGTGTGGATGCGATTTACAGAGGATAAACATGACAGAAGCAGGGATAAGCTCCTTTATGAGGACAGGGTCGACCAAAGTGTTAAGGAAGCTGAGGAAAAACTCAGTGAGGTATCACAGTTCTTCCGAGACAAAACTGAGAAGCTCAACGATGAGTTGCAGTCCCCTGAGAAAAAGCCTGTGAGACGGGAGGTAAAGGAGAACAGATCTTGGCCTAGTTCAGCCTGCGGTAGCCCTGAGAAAATACAGCAGAAACCTAGGGCAGAGGAAGAAGGTAAAAGCAAACTCAGAGAGCCCTCAGTTGTTAAAATAATAACTGAAAAGAAAAGTTGTAGCTTACCCAGCAGCCCTCAGAGAACAGTGCAGTCTAGTGAAAGTAGAATCACACAACAAACTAAGACCAGTGAGTCTGCACCCTCCTCTCCCTCTCACGTAAAATCAACATCCAACGTCAGTTCTGTGAGGATGAAATTTGAATCTGAGGCTCAGAAACAAAGTCAGTCTAGTCCGACCAAAATTCCTCCTCCGGTGCAGCCGAAGCCTTCAGTTAAAAAAATACAGGAGAGCAAACTTCCCGTTTTACAGTTCTTTTCAGGAGGAAAAGCGTCAAATGTGTCCGAAAGATCAGAAGATGATAGCATGAAAAGTGATGTTGAAAAAGACAAATGTGCTACATTAGACAGGAGTAAACTTTCTCTATCACCCACACCCAAACCCCAAAGACATACAGGAGACAAACCTTCAAATAACAACATCCCAGAGGCTTCCATCCAAAGACAAACTAGTGAAGCTGAGTTTCACAAAGAAACTACTAAAGCGATCGAAATTCATTCCAGTGTTTCTCAGGAAATTAAAGAAAGCAATAAAGCTCAGAAAGTTCAGACACCTATTGTTCATCCTGACAAACTAATAGATAGTAATACTAAGAAATATCAACCAATCACAAAAAGTGAGTCAGCATCCAAAGAGTTAGTAACTGAGCTGCCCAAAAAAGATGGAGAGGAACCGTTAAACAAAAATCTCAGAAAAAAGACAGATTCTCAAATTCCTGTAAGAAAAGCCTCCTCTACAGTAGAAAGTGACCTCACAAAGAAACAGACCGTAACCAAACCCTCCCAGATACCGACATTATCGAAAAGCAAAGTGCAGATGAGTCTTGAGACAACCCCGCAAAAGACAAATGAAAATCTATCCATCGAAATTCTAGATAATGCACTCAGAGATTCCAACTCCAATAATCTCACAAGCCCTAGAGAAACGCTGGGGAATGTCCTAACTCCTCCAGCTGCGTTAACAACTAAAGAGAACTTCAAGGGTATTAAAACACTACCGGTGTATGTCAGTGTCCAGGTGGGCAGGCAAGCGGAGAGGGAGGCGAAAGGAGCACTGTACACTGTCAAACAAAATTCAAACTCAGCCCTCAGCCCCATAAGCCCAGATGATGACACGCTCGAACAGGTGTCGTTCATAGACAGTTCAGGGAAAAGCCCCCTTACTCCCGAGACCCCGAGCTCCGAAGAGGTCAGCTATGACCTCATGACCAGGACCACTGATGGCTTCATGGGATACATACCGGGGAAACCTAGCCCCATCCTGGAGTTATCTGAGGAATCGGAGGGGGATGAACAAGGCAACACTGTTTTCTCTTTTACAGAGGCCCTGCCAGAAAGGAAAGCTAGCACCATGGCAGACCTGGCTAATGCTAATAAGCAAGAAATGGAAATGAACGATAACCGTCAGGAATTAGCTATACTGTTCAACCAGCAAGAAGCAAGCAATGTTGGGCATTATGAAATAACTGGGCAGGAGCATCAAGAAGTCTCAAAGGACAAAGGTATTGCATATATTGAGTTCCCTCCTCCTCCCCCTCTGGACTCAGCTTCAGAAATATCCGACACAGAGAGGAAAGGTTCCTGTGCCTCGTCAGAGGCTGATTCAGAAATGATGGAGGTAAACTTACAAGAAGAACATGATAAGCATCTGCATCTGACCGAACCCATTATACGAATCCAACCCCCTTCCCCAGTTCCCCCTGGATCAGATGACAGTCAGTCAAATGATGAAGAGGATAAGTCAATCTTCCAGCCAATTCCCTGTAGGAAATTAGGTTTCAAGCAGGAGGACGAGGAGGCCAAGAAGAAGGAGAGGGAATCTAAATCTAAAAAACCTGACAAAAATGGAAATGGCAAGGAACTGAATGGTGTGACCAACGGCTCCAGTGGTTCCAATGGCAAAGTAGAGGACGATGATTATGAACAGAATGGAAATGACCAATCAATAACAGACTGTTCAATAGCCACAACAGCTGAATTCTCTCATGACACAGATGCAACAGAGATAGACTCCTTAGACGGATATGAACTTCAGGATGAGGATGACGGCCTGTGCGAGCAGGCAGATTCACGGCTGTTTGGTCTTCCCGACAGCCGGAGAGATGTTTGGGCGACAGACTCATTTAGGTCGTCAGACCGCTGTTTCACTCAGTCCAAACTGGAAGTTATCGAGGAAGAGAAAACCCCCGAAGAATGTCCAAAGGATGCATGCCCAAAAGATACCCCCTTGAATGGTGGAAATCCTGATGAGTTTACTAACGGTGGGGTTAAAGGTCAGGAACTAAAACCCTCAGATAAAGAGGGGTTTTCAGACACTTACTTTAGTTATAAGTTAGAAGAGGAATTTAACTCTCCTTTTAAGACTGTTGCCACCAAGGGGCTGGACTTTGACCCCTGGCCCAGTAAAGGTGGAGCGGAGGAAGTCGTTGACATGGAAGGGACACGGGATAGCAGTGGTGAGCCTAAGCCTTTTGGACTAGCGGTGGACGAACAGTCTCAGGCCACCACACCCGACACGACCCCGGCCCGAACGCCGACGGACGATAGCACACCGACGAGCGAGCCAAATCCATTCCCCTTCCATGAAGGGAAGATGTTTGAGATGACACGCAGTGGTGCAATTGACATGAGCAAGAGGGACATGGTGGAAGAGAGGCTGCAGTTTTTTCAGATTGGTGAGCATTGCTACTCGGCGGGTAGATACAGTGTCAGGGACTATGAGATAGATGACTCCTCACAAGACAGAAACCAGTTTAGTTCTCAGGATCCTACAGATACCTCAGCAGTCCCTCAAGTCTCTATTCAGACGACCACTGTCCAGCTAGAAATATCAAATCCGGCCGCAATCTACAGCACATGCAGAGGCTCGACTTCCAACACTGATCTGAAATTTTCCACTTTTAGAACAGGACTCAAGATGTCCTCTGATAAACCCTCTGATTCTTCAGATAGCAGTTGTAAATGTAGAACAGGCACCTTTAATAATTATCATGACATGAACTCAGGCTCAGTTGTAGATAGTTCTTATTCTTTAACCTCAAACTATATAGATTGTTCTAGTTTTAATGCGTCAGACATGGCTGATTATTATTCAAATCACACACTTCCTTCAGGTATGTCCAAGCAAAGAGAGGATTTGGATTGGACCTCAGGTAATCAGATCCCTTACTACCAAAGCACAGATCATTCTTCTGCACCTTCGCAACTGATAAGCAATCCCCAAACATGGAGCAGTCATACCAGTAGCAATATACTTGTCTCCCATTCTGACAGCTCAGACGTCATTGGTGCTGACAGTGCAGTGTTCAACTTGTCCTCTTCAGGACAGCAGGGGATAAGCAGGATAGAAGCATCCTTCAAACAGCTAGATGTGAACAGCAGGGAAGCCAGGGCTTGTTCTAATGTAGCAATAAAAAATACAAGAGCCATAAATGTCCAACCCCAGATATGCAAATCTAGGTTACCAGTGAGGGTGTCTAGCCACAAACTATGCAGCCTTAGTCGACCAATAGTGAAAGACAAGGCACAAGAAAATGTTGTTAAATGTAAAGACAGGAAACGGGCAATGCATAGAGTCAGGGAAAGATCAGACCCCTTTGGGGATTTATCTCCTAAATCTAGAATCCCAGTATTGAAAGCCATTAAATACCCCATATGTTCTCAGGCACAGAAGCAGGTTAGTATAAAACCTGCGGTTTGTGATAAAAGCATTAAAACTACTAAGGGTAGTAACCAGAAAACTAAAAGCAGATCCAGCACTGAACAAAGATATAGTTTTGTTAAAATCCCAGGTAGAAGTAGCACAATGGACACTGGGAGGAAAAACAGTGTTGGGGTCTCAAAAAACATCAGACCAAGGTCTGGTAGTAGCCAGGTAGCCAGTGATTTGAAGCAAACCCTTCCCAAGGAGGCTGAAACAAGCTTAGTGGGGAAAGCACTGCCCATTGAGGACGAAGAGAGCTGCAGCCTCAGCACGACCAGGAACACGTCCCTGTCAGAGCCATCTAGAGCCTCTAGAAGCTCCTGCCCTTCACGCACCTCTACCTCCACCTCCACCACCACACCAACACCATCTGCTAGAGATGTGAGAGCTGAGGTTGAGCAGGCCAGCAGTGAGATGAGGAGGAGGAGGAGGAGGAAGAGTAGGCGGACACTTGGAGAAAAGGAGCAAGAGCAGAAGGAGGAAGGGAGTCAGGTTGATCAACCAATCAAGGCTCCTGTCACAGAGAACCAGACTAGTTTGTAAACTCTTTCTAAAAACTTGTTATACTCTATCTTTCTCAGTGAGATGCATGTAGCCGTTGTGGGTGATTTGTGATGTGACGTGAGTGTAGCTGTCACTTCTTCCTGTCATTCTTGTTATCTGTGTCCTGTGCTGTGTCTGATTTAGACGTAAAGGCTACAACACGGAGAGTCAGCGACTGGAGGAGAATTACTCAAAATCAGTTACCCTCTTACTTTATTACCTTAGAGAAATAATGAAAGCTTTAGTACAGAGGACAGTGATTTCTCTTGTGTACAGAAAAAGGTACAGGAAGTGCAATGTCAGTCAGCGTCAGCATCGGTTTGCAAATTGGCACACGAGTTTAGATGCTCAGTTTCATACCACACCAAGACTCGGGTAGTCCTGCATCTCACCACACGACACCACACACCCCCTCACCTCCACTCTAGACAGGAGTAGGACCTACTTGTAAATGACCGTCTGTGAAGAATATGACCTTGTGTTTGTTTTTGGTCTGCCTGCCTGGTCTGTAGATATTATTGGGTGGTACCTTTTGCTCTCTGAGTTCACTGCGAAAAACAATTCAGCGACTAAACTTGACAATCATCGAGAACGTCAGCCGCACGAGGACGTTGTCGATTCTACGTTGGTGGGAAAAAAAAACTTGTGCCGCTGGATTTCTTTTGATTTCAAGTTTAAAGCCGTGAATTGTTTTTTTCCAGTGGGAGGGAATGTTGCCTGGTGGTAGATCGTTTGTTTTTAGTGATGTGAAACCAGAGTCTCTGACGCTGAACTCTTACTTCTACTAATACTAATTCTACTGAACATCATACATGTACATTTTACTGTGAAAGTGTGATTTTTTGTTCTTCTTTTCTTTTCTGGCCTCATAGATCCTCGTGCTCCTGATTGTATTTTGTAAAAATCAGCTTTCTAATTTATGCTGCATAGTGTCAGCCCCTAAAACAGTAGTTACTGCATTTCTCAAGACTTAGTAATTTAAAAGAAATGGTCCAGTTTCTAGATATAACATATAGTTTATTGTTGTAATGCACTCAGTTCGTTTTTATCTTTAGACAGAACCAGGCTAGCTGTTTCCATTTGTCTCCAGTCTTAATGCTAAGCTAAGCTAAACTATTTCCTTGCTCCAGCTTCATATTGAACAGGCAGATGAGAATGTTGATTAAAGGAGACATATTATGCTTTTTCAGTTTTCTCTTCAAACTCTCAGCAAGATAATTATAAACAAGTATATTTCTGCTTTCCAATGTTGAATAATTTCTCATAAACAAACATCTGTATCTAAATCAAATCATTGAGGATTGTCTGGCCAGAAAATCTGTCTGTTTTATTTTTAAAGGTGAATCATGGGACAGTGAGCTAAAGTTGATCTTTGTGTTAAACATTCAAATCCACTCAGAAAATGCCAAAAGAGGCAGAAACTCATCTTATTTAGAGAGAGATCCACCCACCAGGTCTTCAGTGTGTATAATGGTGACACCACATCTATATAAACATCCCACATCAGACTTTAGTTCACAATCCCAATCTCTTTTTTTCCCATCAAATATCATTGCTCTCCTCTGCAGCCATTTTAAAAGAGCCTCATTTAACTGTTTGTGTCCTGCTCCCCTCCCTGCTCCGCCGCACAGGCCCTCAGAGTCCCTGTGAGAGGACAGACCTCCGCATGGCCATAGTGGCCGACCACCTCGGACTCAGCTGGACCGGTGAGTTCACACACATCGACCACAAGAACAAGCACCAAGCTGAATTTATTATCTAATATGGAATAATCAGGACTGAAAGAAAAAAAGCTGCAGCGTTGGATTTAAAACTCACACTCACGCACTTTTATTCATTTCCAGTCGTTGCACTGGATACGATACTGATGGTTTCTAACTGGGAGGATTCATCATGTGAATTATACAGAACGCCCAGTGTGCATGAATCAGCTGAATCCAGCCTTCAAACCTCCAGTTTCACTGTGTTTGTTGCCATCTGGTGGACGTCTGGTATAGAACGTCTTGACTCAGCAGTGCTGCAGTGATAGTGCACTAGTGTTAGTCACAAACTCTGCATCATCATCATCATCATCATCATCAATACACATTCAACATCCCAGTAGGACATTACAGGAGAATTACAAAAGCTCAAATTGCTGTGGAACTTCTTAATTGAATTTGTGAAATCTAAACTGAGACATATTTGGAATGAAGCCCCAAAAATGTATAAAATAATCCATGTGTTATTTATTTTAATAGTTAAAAGGTTGTGTAGCCGTGTATTTAGACTCTAGCTTTGCGTTGGAGTGTTTCTAAGAGCACCAGAGTGATGGTATTTCTGCACACAGTTTATTGTGGAGCTAAGGGTGTGGCCTCTGCAGTTCAGTCCGAGCCTCCACCTGCACTGCAGCAATGCCCCACGCCCGCGTGCATGTGTGTGAGTGGGTTGCGCTGTCATCCTCTAAAGTGTGCACGAGCGTGAGTACTCAGTGTGTGAGTGAGTGCTCGGTCGGGGGAAAGGATGCTAATCCATATTTAACGTGTGTTGCTTGTTGCAGAGCTGCAGGGAAACAAGCAGATCTGCTGAACATTATGTTCTCAGGGTTTATAGATTTACAGCGTGAGCACTGGTCTGAACGAGGTTCACTCCCTCATCTTCTTTCACACTGGGTTTGGCAGCTGTTGTTAATTAGTGAAGGAGCACGAAGGAAATAAATACAAGGGAAAGTTTTAACACATATCACGGAAATGTTGTCAGTGCTACAGTTACGTCAGATTACGTTTAGCTGATCCCTATGTGGGGAATCCAGACAGCACTGATGTTCAAACACGTACATCTTCTACTATTATGTTTATAAAATATGTGAAGAAAGAAAAAGGGAAAGAAATATCGAAAGAAAATCCAAAAAGGACCAATTATGACATACAGAACTATTGGATATATGTTTTTTTCCTCTTCTCTCTCTCAGCCTTTCTCCACATAACTAATTTATATGTTCCAGACTCAGTATTTGTGCATTATTGATATTTACAAGATCAGTATTTATTTATCTTACAAAAGGGAGGATAGTAGTGGTGTTTTTGAGTTTCAGTCACTCACACAGAACATTTGTGACTTGACGGGTGTTAAAAGACATTGTAGACATTTTTTAGCACAAGTGATCTCACTAGAAATGAGACTTCCTGTTGTGACTTTCTCCAGAAAATAATAATTTTGTGTAATTGTGTCTGTTTGTTGCAGAGCTGGCCAGGGAGATGGAATTCCCTGTGGATGAAATCAACTACATCAGAGTGGAAAACCCCAATTCCCTGACAGCGCAGAGTTTCATGCTCCTAAAGAAATGGGTGCACAGGGATGGTAAAAATGCCACAAGTAAGCAGCGTGTGTGTCTGTGTGTGTGTGTGTTGTTGTTCATAAGCAGTATCTACTTGTATTTAATGTGTCGAGGCCCTGATGTGATGCCTCTGCTTCTCCCTGCAGCGGACGCTTTAACTGCGGTGCTGACTAAGATCAATCGGTTGGATATTGTGACTTTGCTGGAAGGGCCCATATTTGACTACGGTAACATTTCAGGCACACGCTGCTTTGCCGATGATAACGCAGTATTCCCGGATCAGTCCGATGGTAAAGTGTAGCCCACCCTAGCTGAACTCTCAGTCTATCTCTCAGTCTATCCCTTCACCCTTCTTCACCTCCTCTCTCAGCCAGACAGTCAGGGAAACAAAATCCAGAACCAATCAGGCTTAACCGAGCAGTGGAAGTAAAAAAAATTAGGAGCTGATAGAAAAAAGCAGGTTTCACTGAGCTCATAGTTAACGGACCATCAGCTGATAGAAGCATCATGATGCAGTCACTCCAGTTGGTTTGTAGCACTCAGTCACTGGAACATGAATGGAAAGTGATAAAGATATTTGGGTGATTATCTATATATCTATATGTGTATATTTATTGATATATAGATAAGTGCAGGAAAGTCTGTACCAGTTTGGGTGCATGAGACTTTTTTTATTATGTGTTAAAAATGTCCATAAAAAAAAAGCATGATTCTGACGAAACTAAGCTGCCAGTGAACTGGTGCTTCTGTCCCATCTGAACAATGTCGACCATCCCATTGCTGAAACAACCACTGAAGCACATTATCCAGTTGGGTTAGGGCACCGGCTCCACATGTCTTATCTGTACCTTACAGGTTTCAAATTTATGTCCTTGTGATCGATTTGTGTCAGTTGCTATTTAAACCCTTACAAAAAAAAACTACTAATCCTAACTAATCTCTAGTGATGGCATGCTTGCTTTTAACCAGTATGAAGTCCTCTCATCCCTCTTTCTGTATTTCTCTCTTTCCTCTGAAATGAAAATTGAATGTGGCAGTCACTATATTTCTTTCTCTGAGTTTGACGGATCCAATGAGGACGATTTCAGAACGCCGAGGAAAACGTGATTATAAAAATATAAATTGTGTGAAGCAGCCGGCCTGTCACTCTGGAACAAGGGTTTCAAGCTCTGAGGCAAAGTTATTACATGACGTCTGAGCCACTTGAGCTGGACTTGAGCTGTGTAGTTACTCAGCAGATAAAGTACTTACATGTGTGTACAGATCATATTTATATCACATATTGTTCAATTAAGGGACTTTGAAAAATCATTATATGTCTCTTCCCAAAGAATATTTTATCTTTTCTTTTCGTGGACAAAAGACGCTTGTTATTCAGAATCATCAAATGTTTACGTTCACTTCAGTATGAACCTTGTACATCCAGAAGTAAACTACAAACAAAAAGTGTGATAAGCTTTAGTTGGACTTACCAATTTGCCCAAATATCAAACAATATAAACATTATAAAAATGTTTCTTCTCCAGGCAAATATCTGAAATGGTCCTCGCTGCAAACCAGGTTTTTAAAAGTCATCTGAACACAAGGATCAGTGAAACGATTGCTTCGACCAAAACCTGGAGCAAAGATGATCTTTGTGTCAAGATGAACTCGACATTTAACACACAAACAGAAACACAATGATGCATGGCTCTGGCTTTGTGTGAGAGGCTGCCTGTTGGGGTGTTGTCGGCTTTTTATAACAATACACTTTTAGCACACTTTCAAACGGGTGGAGCCTTTTCAACTCGTACCCAAAGTGTCTCCGTGAGGCTCACGTGGACGAGCACTTCAAAGAGGGTTGAAAACGAAACACCCTTTTTTCCTCAAAGTGTATGATTCCGCTTGTGTGTCACTGCTGTCAGCTGTTCTGTAGCTGTCGTCTCCTGGGTTCCTCCGAGCCTCCCGGCCCCCCCAACGCTCCGCTGCAGCTTCTCCTGCTTTGACGTCAGCAGCCTCCTCCTCCTCCTCTCCTCCTCCTCTTCTTCTCTTGCTTCTTAGTGGCTAACTCCTGAAAGCAAATAACCACACCACAGCTAACCGGCTACTTTCAAACAATGGCTAACATTTGCTGATTCGCGGACGCTGTGCGGGTCTCACTCTGTTTCTGCTGCTCTCCACCTTAAAGCCTCTTTTCTTGCTTATCAGCTGAGATAAGCAGATTCTCGTGAGTGTGGCAGTATCTCTCCGCTTCTGCAGCTTCTTCAAACAGCTTCCTCACTCACATGTTCACTCCACTGTCTGCTCATTGACTGGTTTCTACACGCTCACGTTTGTCTTTCCATCCGAGTCTCGTCTAACACTTGTTCTGTGTCTGTTTTTTATTTGTTATTCTTTTTTCTGTGTGATAACTGACGTAGTTCCAAAGATTCTCAGATCTCCTACGCTCCTCCCGTGTCCTCAAACGTCTCAGCCCGTCTCTCCTCTCCCTGCTGCTCCCTCTTCTTCCTCCATCACCTCCTCCTCTCCTCCCTCCTCCGTCTTTTTCTTCCCATCTCCCCCCTCGACACCTCATGTCTACATCCTACCTGTCGCTCCCGTCCTCCCTCACTTCTACACCTTGCCTTACTCCCCTCCTCTCCCCTCCACCCCTCCTCCTTTTAGCTGCTCCTTGTTCTTCTCTCCCACTCACCTTCCTCTCTCTCCCCTCCGTCCGCCCTTTTCTCCTCCTCCTTCCTCCATTCCTCCTCTCGTTCTTCGCCCTCCTCCCAATCCTTCACCTGTAAAATCACCTCCGCCTCCTCCCTCTTCTTGCACCCCCCTCCCCTCATCCGCTGCTTCCTCTCCCCCTTTTCCATCTTCTCCTTCTGTTGACGTTCCTCTTTCTACTCCCCCCTCTACCTCATTAATCTGTGCCTCCTCTCTTCCTCCGACCTTTCTCTCGTCTTCTCCTCTTCTTCCTCCTCCTCCTCTACATCACCACTCTCCTCCTCCCGCCTCACCTCCTCCCTCCCCCCTACCCCCGGGAGTCCCTCGTTACTTCAGACGGGATCGCTCTGTCCCTGAGTTTTACATTTAGACGCTCTGCTCCTCTTCTGCCTCTTTGTGTAAAATCAACACGACTAATTTACCTGGATTCTGCTCCAGCTTTTGCTCGTTAGCTGCAGAAACTGTCGAGCCGATGAGGTCGAGCTCGTTTCAAAGAGCTCGAAGACTCCGGGTCTTAAGTTAAGAGCTTTTTCTGACCAAGTCGGGAACTCAATTCACTTCCTGAGGAACTTCTGCAGGCGACGTGATTTATTTTAACAAAAAAAACAGTATATGTGAAGTTTCTATCCTATATTTTCTATTGACTTTCATTTCTGTTTCCATCTTCTTGTGATGTGATCATGTGTCGTCCCTGCTGTGATGGTTCAGCTGTCACACACGCTGTCTCTATGAGCTCTGAACGCTGACATGTCAATTTACACATCCTGCAGACATCACTGCCACGTTGGCATGTTGTGATTCTGACCACCAGGATAAATGCTGGTTTAATGTTCACTCTGTTTTAAACTCTCTTTGAAAGTGAAGCCAATGCGAAAGTGCCTGAAACTATATTCTCTCGAGCGGCCAGCAGAGGGCGACTCCACTGCTTTGAAAATAATTCATAACTCTACTTCTCACTTGATTTATAACATCAGTAAACTTTTTCCTCAGGAGTTTATGGACTGAGCCTCTAGTGTTGATAGAACTCAAGTCTGCAGGATGTGTAGAATTGGCAACTTTAACTTTATAAAGTGAGTTGGTCCATGTTGTGTTCACAGCTCGTTTACACTGAGAAGCTTTTAAACTGTTCTGGGATCAAACCTGTGTGACTTTTGAACAAATGGCACCTTTAGATGTTCCAAGTGTTTCTCATTCCATCACCTCACCACCACTCTACCTCTCCTTCCCCTCCTCCTTTCCTCCCCTCTTTGTTTTATCTTTCCCCCCTGTTCGACCCCCTCATCCTCTAATCCTCTACTCCTGCCATCCACCCAGGGTACCACAATATAGATCTGGAGCTGCAAACCCCCACAGACCTGAACTACCAGCCCCCCACCCCGCTGCGCTCAGAAGGCTTCTTTAGCGAAGGCGAATTTAGCGTAGATTCCCCTAGCAAGACCACGCTCACTAGACCTAGCGACCTCTCGCTCACACAGACCACCAGTACCTCCAGCAGCACCCCCCCGACCGTCTGTGCCCCCGAGCCCCCCATCGTTGGGGCAGAAGACACGACCCTGACCGCTAGAGAAAGAGTGGAAGAGAAGACGGAAGTGGCTTCTTATGAGAGGCCAGGTAATGACAGAAGAACAGTGGAGAAACCAGGAAATGGGACCGAGGCAGGGCGAGATGTTGCTTTGGAGGAACGCCAAGAAGCAGGTGCTGCCTCAGACTCTCTGTTGGGAAATGGACGACAGGATGAAGAGGAAGAAGAGGAGGAGATGACCCAGGAGAGGCTGCAGAGTCTGCTGGAGGACATAAAGCTGGAGGGAGGCCTGGAGGACGAGGAGATGACGGAGGAGAGGGTGAACGCCATCCTGGAACAAGTGCGGCAAGCAGAAAAAGTTGTGTGTTCAGTTCCAGGTTGGAGAGGAGAGACGTCCGACGCAGCCGCAGAGTCGTCGGCACAGCTCGGCGCCGAGGGGGGCAGGTAGGACCGGGCTTCACCCTGTCAGGCTTCAGATTTACACACCAGCGTTTACTGTCACACCAGCAGGTTTCTGATCGCAGCTCAATAAATCCCCCCCTCTGTGTTTTACACCCACCAGCCCTGACAGCCTGGCGGATTCACTGGAGCAGCCGCCGCCTCCGACCTCCAGACAGAACGGAGGTCAAAGTGACGTAGCTAAGGAGAAGGAGGCCAAGAGGAAGGAGGACAGCAGCACCGCGGGACCAAGCAGAGGACGGGACGAGGCCGGAGACAGGTCCCAGCACAAAGTCCAGGTGAGACTCACACGTCAGGACGGAGTATTTTATGAAATATGTGCACAAATATGAAGAGACTAAAACCAAGAGATTCAGACAGAGGCTGAAAAGAGGAGATTCAGCAATGGAAAGTGATGTTTTCTGAACATTACAGCATTAAAACCTTTCCCCTTATTAAAATGATGAATCTGTAATAGGAGCATGATATGTCTCCTGTTAAAAAGTGTGTAACTGACACACAAACACACATTAATGTTCCGCTGCTCGTCAGGGGAGTGTCAGAGCTGAGGAGTCCAGCTCTGACGAGGAGACCACTGTCACCACCCGGGTGTTCCGCAGACGGGTCATCCTCAAGGTGTGTGAGACCCGGTGTGTGCAGAGCGGGAGTCAGTGTGCAGTGCGCTCGCATCAAGCTCGACGACTCGGTGTGCGTTGTGTGTGAAGCAGAATGAGACACGGAGATAAACAGAGATGTTTCCTGCTGCGTTGCTGTTGCACAGATGTTTTTGTACTGTGTTTGTTTGCAGCTGCAGTGTTTGTAAGAGTGGGTTTTCATTTCAATTCTGTGTGAAAAATAACTTTTACTTTAAGTCCCAATACCTTTAAATAGTTTTTATGTTCAGGCTGATGTGGAAAAGTTTACAGGAAGATAAAAAGTGAATGTTACAAAGATAAATGGAAATAGATTCAACAAATCCAGGAGGATACAGTCCTGAGACAGAACACTTTCATAAATGAGTCATTAAAGCAACACTACGCAACTTTTTTACAATATAATAGCAGTTTACAAATAGAACACATATTTGATGATTCAGTGAGTGAAATGTTCTGGTTCAGGAAGCCGGGGATCATGGGTAATGTCCACCTTTCAGTTGTGTGGCTGCAGAGGGCGCTGTTGCTCAGTAACAGTTATATAGTGTTGCTTAAAGAGAGATTTAAAAAGACGAGAAGAAACCAGACAGTGTGTGTTTGTGTTTGTGGCATGAAGTGCTACTCACTGCCTGTTGCTGTGAGCCTCTACTTTACCTGTTGTTTGCTGTTTGGTTTTGCTTCCTGGCTGGTGGATTATTGATTATTTATTTTGTTCAGATGGAAATCACAAGGAGATTGAGCCGTGTTGTTATCTTCAGAAAAACAGAGCAGAATCTATTTTTGTAGATGAACGAAAATTTACTTATTCTTCATTTTCCCAGCAGCTGTTGCAGGCATGCCTAAAGTCTGTCAATCAAATCTCTGAATCGCCCATTAAATACACCTCCTAACTTTTTACCTTCACCCCTCCATGCTTACCTCCCTCCTCCTCCTCACCCATCCCTCCCTCCTCCTCCTCCTCATCCATCCCTCCTCCTCCTCCTCATCCATCCCTCCATTCTCATTCCAACCTTCAACTCAGGGAGAGGAGGCCAGAAACATTCCTGGAGAGTCTGTGACGGAGGAGCAGTTCACAGATGAAGACGGGAATCTGGTCACCAGAAAAGTAACCTCATCATCACCCTCCACCCTTCACCCTCCACATTTCACACAAACAGACACACACACACACACACACTCACTAAAGTACCACCAAGACACTTGAACACACACCTCTTACACTCTGATTTCCCCTCCCTCATCCTTCTGTCTATTAGTTGTCCTCACAAACTCCTGCTTCCCCCCCCTGACATGCTTCTGCCCCCTACAGGTGATAAGAAAGGTTGTGCGCCGCGTGGTCACCTCAGAGGAAAGAGAAGCAGCTGCTGGTGGTGGTGCTGCTGCTGCTGCTGGTGGTGGTGGTGGTGGTGTTGCTGGTGTAGCAACAGGTGGAGCAGACGCTGCTTCCCCTTCTCCTGCAGCAGGAGCCTCGGGGGGGAAGGGCAAGAAGAGAGGGAAGCGCTCCAGACAGGGTCACAAGGCGGAGAGGTCTGGAGAGGAGGCCCAGAGAGGGAAACCCGAGGTTGGCGTTAAAACCGAGCGTCTGACTTTAGTCCGCTGAGCTTTTCTCTGGATCACTGTCACCTGCATGAAGCTGTCATCTGTTTCTGTCACTGGATTAAAACCCTGCTCTGCCAGAGGAGGCGTTTGAGACAGAGCTGCAGGGGCGCTGCTGTGTAGTTTGCGGTGGTTGTATGGTGCTGTGTGTTCCCTCTGTAGTGCACTGCAGCAGTTAGTGTAACAGCCTCGTCAGCTCGTTGATTGGAAATGATAATTACTAACATTACAAACGTTTCCCCTGTTTTATCTCCCTTTTAACACGAAGTGATCTGAGCGTGTGTTCGATTCCCTTTTGGAACATAGACTGTAAATTAAAGATGGACGACGTGTCTCAAGTTCAAACAAGAACATCAGGGTGATAACAACAGATAAACTAAATCTGCTAACCTGCAGGAGCTTATAACCTATACTGCAGCCAGCCACTAGGGGGTGATCAAGATGATTTGGCTTCACTTAGAAGGAGCTGTCATGTCGTCCATCTTTATTTACAGTCCAGGTTTAGGAAAGGTGTAGAGGTCTTTTTAACTTTCTTCCTTCTTTTCTTTTCACTCTTTTCCAGCCTGTGGTGTGTAGACGCACTGTAGCCGAGCTGAATCCGCTTCACTAACACACCTCCGTCATGTTGAGGACCTCGTTAACGTTTGTCTTTTCTTCTCTCCGTCTTCTTTTACCCGTTTGTTTGTCTTTCTCAAGTCTGGAAACGGCGGCAACAAGAAACAAGGGAAGAAGAGTCAGTCATAACGGGGGAGCTCTGAACCGAACCTGGTGAGAAGCTACTTTCTGGGTCATTCGTACAAATTATGTACAAACTTTCACTTGATTTTTGGCGGGAAAAGGTCAAAGGTCAAGGTCAAAATGTCCTTTGAAGTCAAATTGTTTGCCTTAATCCATTTGCAGCACTGGAGATATTAAAACGTGTGATCTCTTCTCTCCTCCAGGTCCACGGACGTCCACCTGCGACACCACACTCGCCCTTCGGAGGAGAAACGGACTCAAGTCCCTGAAAAACAAAGACGACGCCTTGTCAATCAGCCAAATCACGTGTCTGACGTTCCCTCCCCTCTCCAACGCATGGTCTTCTTCCACGAGACGACGCAACAACAAGTTACTTTCCTCTTGATTTCGCATGAGCATGTCACCAAACTCACTCTCTCTCTCACTGTCCCGGAGGCGACGCCCAAGGACACGCACGCCGGACGTGAGCTGGAACTTTCTTTCGTCTTTCACGACTGAACGTGAATCGTCGACGGGGGAAAGAAACTGAAAGAAAAGGAAGACGTGCGATTCACTCTCTCTCTCTCTCTCTTTCAGACACTCGCCTTATATGGTCTATTTTCTCCTCCTGGACCCCCCCCCCATGTTGGGCTGTACCACGTTGTTCTTTTAAAAAAAATTACAAAAAGAAATATAATAGTAAATGGGGGGCGGGGGGGGATTTTGTTGTATATAAATGACACTGTATAAAAAAATCTTTTAAAAAAAGAGAATCAGTAGCTTCACAGATTGTTTATGCACTGATTTGAGTTGAAGCTTCGCAGAGTGGATGCGTGAGACCTGACGTGCTCTTCTTCCCAAAGGAAAAACAAAACTCTATGGGAAACAAATGGGACAACACACACACAAAAAAAAATGCTTGATTTCAAACGGACGTTTCTTTAAAGCGCTCCGTCTGTGGAACGTTGTCGTCGGACAGATGATGATGTTGCTGCATGTGACGTCGGGTCACTCTAACGCTTTTACTTTTCTGCCCTAATTCACCGCACTGTTATAGGATCTGGTAATTCTGTCACAATAACTCAACCACCTGTCATCTATTACTGTTTTTAATTTTTGTATAACACACACAGACACACACACACACACACACACACACACACACACACACACTCCGCACTCAAGCAGCAAAATAACAAAGCTTCATTTTTACGCTTCAGCAAGTTACTGAGTGTCCCTGAACGTAACCTGCACTCCGCTCCATCCCGCTCGCAGCCCCCCCCCCAGGTGTGTGTGTGTGTGACATTAAATAAACCCTCTTCCTGTGTCTCGAGTGTCGGCTTTTACGTCTGCTGTGGGTTTTTAACAAGGGGACTGTTTTATTTTGACGGTTTGATGATTTCTATCTTTCATTTCCTTTTTACACTAGAACAGAGGATTGACATTTTTTAGCCCCGTCACTCGCAGCTGATCCTTTTTATTAACGACTAAAATCACCACCAAATAAATCAGTGTTGATCAAACATTTAAAAATATCGGATTTTCTGTTCTTCTGTAAATCTGTTTTATTTTATTTTTCATACAAAAACCACCGTAAGAATCCATTGTTGATGATAAATCTGGTACCGACATGTACGATGAACCGACATAGCTTACACTGGATGATCCAAGTAATTATTTAAGCAGAAAAATAAATTGTGTTTAAACTACAAGTGTGTGAGTCTGTCTGGTTTCTTCCTGTCCATCGTTTTATAGGTTCATATTTTCCACGAGTACAAAACTCAACAGCGAATGTATCAAAGAAAGTTTGAAGGTCACTGATTGATCACATTAAGTATTAAGGAGACTGATATTTATGAATCTATTTCCAAATGAAAATCTGCATCCGATTTCTGATCTTAAAAGTGTTTTCATAAGGAAACAGGTTCTTTTGGGTCTTGACTGAAGTTTGAAAACCACTGAGGGACTTTGCTGCATCTAAAAAACCTTATAGACTCATAGAGTTTCCTGCATTTATTTATTATTTTAAATAATAAACTGTTGAAAGATTCTATGTAAAATACAGATATGATAAAAGCTGTTCCATGATTATAACTCAAATTGAACCTGTGACATTGTACCAACATTTATAAGAAGGTTGAAAGATGGAAAACAGAATCTTTAAACCAATGATATTTTTATGCTGACGTCAGCTAGTTTCTGGTTTTTCCGTCCGTCCATGACTCAGCGTTGCAGACTCGTCACCTGCGCAGCTTCATCCCCGTGCGTCTGAACTTGTCTCTTCAGACCCTCGTCCCCTCGAGCTCCGTCTGTCTCTCACTCTGCAGCCGTGCCCTCGCTCTCTCTCGTGGACGCCCATGTGTTTGCTGAGCGAGCTGTTCGCCGTGAAGCTTTTCCCACAGACGTTGCAGAGGAACGGCTTCTCCCCCGTGTGAGACCTCATGTGGATCTTCAGCCCGCCGCTCTTGAAGAACTTCTTGTCGCAGATGATGCATCGGTGCGGGAAGTCGCCCGTGTGGATCATCATGTGCGTCTTCAGGGTGCCTCTCTGCCTGAATCCTTTCCCACAGATGCTGCAGAGAAACGGTTTCTCCCCGGTGTGGATTCGCACGTGATCCCTCAGGCTCTCCTTGGAGCTGAAGCCCTGAGCGCACACGCTGCAGACGTACGGCCTCTCGCCCGTGTGCCTCCTCATGTGACCCATCAGGTTCCCGTTCTGGGCGAAGGCTTTGCCGCACACGCTGCAGACGTACGGTTTCTCCCCCGTGTGGGTTCTCATGTGCATCTCCAGCTGCTGGTGGCCGTCAAAATGTTTGCCACACACCTCGCAGTCGTTGGATCTGATGTAGGTTTGCAGGTGAAGCCTCAGTTTCTCCTCCGTGGCAAACCGTTTCCCGCAGACGCCGCAGAGGTCCGTGTCCGTCTCGTCTTCCTGCACGTGCTTCAGGAAAGAGGCTCTGTAGCAGAAGGACCTGCCGCACACTTTGCAGCTGTATTTCACGTGAGGTAAATCCTGGTACCTCGGCTTCTTGGGTTTGTTTGACGCGTGACTTTTTGTTTGCGTCCCTCGTTTTTCGGTCTCGTCTTTATCGCTGTCCACGTCCTCGCTGTCACTTCCTTCGCTCTCCCTCCAGTCCTCGTCACTGTCGCCCACGTTGCTCTCGGCATCGGCCTCGGACAGTTTGTCGCCTGCTTGGACTCTGCAGATGTTCTCCTCCCTGTGGGTCTGTAGATGAAGCCCTGAGGCTGTGGTCGGCCTCCAGGCGTTTCCCACAGACTCCACACAGGTCGGCGCTGTGCTCGTGCTGGAGGACGTGTTTCAGAAAAGAGCGTTTGTAGCGGAAGAACTTTCCACACACTCTGCAGCAGCTCTGTCCTGTAGTGTGACTGATGTCTGTTGTCGTGTTTTTCCTTGTGTGTGTTTTTATTGTCGTCCGGCCGGTGTCGCCGTGGAGAGCCCCATGGCTTTGTCTCAGGCTCGGAAAAGTTCTTCTTGTGTCTGATGTGACTGATTTATCGTTCTGCTCTTTCTTGCTGTCGTTGTTTTCACTCTCAGCTTCTGAGTGTTTCGACGACAGAACCTCCCGGTCACTAGGTGGCAGCACACACTGCTCCCTGCAAGTCTCTGTTTCCATCAGCGTGGAGGTGCCCTTCTCCACCATCGGTGTTGGGTGAAGATGTGAAGGTTGAGTGTGGGAGAACTCGGAGTCCGTCTCCGTGGACGCGTCTTTAAGCTGCTTTGAACCAGATGTTTGACTTGTGTGAAAAGAACCCGAGTCTGTCTCTGTTTTCAACGTGACGTCCAGCAGGGGGCGCTGCTGCTCGGCGGCGTCATGGGAACGAGAAACATCCGCCTCATATTCACTCATCATTTCCTCCAGGATCCTGATGATGTCATCGGCCACAACCGACACACGCTTGTGCACGACGGCCCTCTGGTGCTCGGCTGACGACTCTGCAGGAAGTGAAGAATAAAAAACAATAAAATAAAATAATTCAGCTGCACGCACAGTTTTCAAAATGCAAGATAAATTTGGGTTTCCACTAATTTCAATCATTTGGTGGAAAGATAATCATCAAATCTTTTTGGCTACTGTCACAAGTCAACAATTCACAATGCATTACTTAACTGACACAAAAGTAAATGGAAACTGCATATTGAGGATTTATATTTCTTTCTTTTTATGGAAAAATTTGTCAAAAGTCTCCTTTTAACTTTAACTAATATTTCATTCAATCCAGACTTTTAAAGGCGTCGCCTCAGACTTATAATCAGCTTTTAATTCTTTCTGACATTTTCAAGAACAAATTATTCATTAAATAGTCAAGAAATCAATAAAAAGACATGAATCAAATCTCCAATATTAGAAAAATAAACGATTTATATGAATAAACATGAGAGTGAAGTCCTGCTGTATTTAAGATTAAAGATTTTAAAAACCTTTTCAGGGATATTTATGAATATTTCAATCAGATAAACAGTTTGATCAGAAGCTTTTTGGTTGTTGAACATGAAACATGAAGAACAGAAGAACATTAACAAACCAGTGTTCATCCTCTTCATCATCTTCATCATCCTCCTCTGCAGCACAGACACTATCTGCTGAGCAGCGGCTCTCAGTCTGTCGCGGAGCGGACTCTTCATCAGCTGCAGCCCCGACATGATGCTCCTCTTCCTCACATCCACTCACACCTTCAGCCTCAGGTTGTTTTCTCACCTCAACTCAACACAGGGGCTCTGCAGCTCACTTCCGGTCCAGCTCTTCCCGTCTGGGTGGTGAATCACCTGCTCGGCCCCACAGCGCCCCCCTGCGAGTCCTCCAGTATCACATCATGCTCCGTTAGAAACAGAAATAAACTAATTACATATTTATATGAAACAACAATAATAAACAATTTGAATATTCTCTAGAAACAATAATAATCATTTTGCACAGTTTTTATCAACATAAATAGAACAGTACACATTGTGATAATCAGTCATATAGATAATATATAATTGTTTAGGGAGAAAAGTAAAACTTGAACATCAAATATACATATTACATTTTATTTTTGATGAACAACATTAAATATATTGATTGACCAAATGATTAATTGGTTGATTGTGGCAGATCTTAATGTCTTAATGTCTCCTTTCATTCGCTGTGCACTTTTGTAATATCTATGTTCTCTTGTACATATACTTTGTTTTTCTTCCTGTTTGCTTTACTCTACTTTATCTCAATGGGATCTGGTTTAAGTCAAAGTTATTAATGTCTGTAAAAGACTGATGAAAGTGATTTAACGATAGGATTTAACTGAGGAAATAGTAAAAAGTAAAAAACAATAATTCTCACATGCAGTCACCTATAAACATATTAGTGAGTCTTTTCCTATGTGAAGGTTGTTTGCATCAAGGGTCACATGACTTTCTGGGTCACCAAACATGCGTGACACGCGACGGTGTCACGTGTGCATTCCTGCAAAAACACAAACAGACATATATTGAATGTTCGCCTCACACCTTCGGCCTTTTGTTCCCCAACACACAGATGTATGACGTGTGTGCATCTGTGTCCTCGCTGTCAATCAGGCCAAAGGCCGCAGCGCCGATTACAAGAGTAAATGAAGTTGGTTCAGAGGTTAAAAGGTCAAACTGAAACCTTTGGTCCAGTTGTTCTCTCAGTCTGAAGCAGGCTAAAGGTCAAGCATTCAGTTATTACATGTATGTTTTTGAAATCATGGAAATAAACTGAGGACTAAAGTGTTTTTAGCCTAAATGTTTATGAAACTCATCTTCAGATGTTCTTTTTCGTGACCACACGTGACACAAACAATTTACAGAGGAAACACAAGATTACGACAAACAGACAAAAGGTGTAAAATATGTGGTTAAATCTCATTAATTGTAGATGTAAGGAAATTACATTATAGTCCAGTGTACTCGTGTGATGCAGTAAAACACGAACAAGCTCATTTGATACATTTTCATGATTTTTATTATAAAATATTCAAAACTGTCTCAAAAATATTTTATGTAACATTTAAAAATACATTATTGTTACATTGGAAATAACACATCAAAGCTGTGAGTGAGCGATATTGTCCTTTCGAGTGAGTTTCCACACAGCGTTTGAAAATACAAACAGTGACTTGTGCGGATTGTTTGTCCAATGATCGTGGTATTGTTGAATAAGTTCAGAATATGTCTCTGGAAGTGCTGCCGGGCGTCCTGGATAGTGCTTTTCACATAATGTCACACACACAGTTCAGTGTTCAAAAGGCACCAGTGACAATCTCTCGTTGATCTCCTCTGTGTCTCCTGAGGACCAGTGGACGAGACTCTTGCACTTTCATCAGTCTTTAATGATCTGATCCCCTGCTCACGCTGCCTTCTTGTTCAGCTGGCTCAGGGCTCGGTGCACGCAGTAGGGGATGATGCTGACGGTGACCAGGGGCACGGCGGCGCTCTTGCAGAAGGACAGCAGGTAGTAGAGGGAGGCGGTGTGCGTGGGAGGCTTGAAGGAGTCGAACAGGTGCAGCAGGAGCAGGGAGCTGAGGACGCAGCCCGCCTTCATCACCTTGCTGCTGCTCTTCTTGGTCTCGGTGTAGAGCGGCGAGTGCAGGCCCAGGCCCAGGCCGAACAGGGTGCCCATGTTCCGCAGGAGGCTGGCGAAGGGCGTGCTGTCCATGTGGACCCACTCGGGCCTCACGCACCACTTGTGGGCCTTCTCCAGGGTCCAGAGCAGGTCCACACCCAGAGCCTTGAGCAGGAGGTAGAAGCCCACAGCGAAGGAGGTCAAGCAGAGGGTGGTGTAGAAGTACTTCTTCATGCTGGCGTTGTAGATCCACTGGGTTCTGTTGAAGGCCTCAGCCACGATCATACCTGAGAGAAACACATGTTGGAAAGCCCAGGTTAATGTTGAACACATTATTCACACCTTTTGTGCCCTGGGTTTTGTCTCCCAGGCAGCATAGAGCCTGCCATTTAATTTACAGTTACTAATGATGAGATCAGAAAGAATCAGGTATCAATAAACACATTTTCTTGTTATGGAAAGCACAGTCACAAGCGTTATCATCAAATCCACCAAAGTCCTGACTTCTGAAACCAAACCTTTCACTTTTAACCATTAATCTTATTTGTTATCCCATTATCTACTGACATGACGTCCACACTGACCTGAGATAACCCCGCAAACAACCTGGTGGGGAAAGTGGGCGGCGATGAAGACCCTGGAGAGACACACACACACCTGGACTCCCCAGAACAGCGTCCACAGAACGGCCTTCAGGTACCTGCCCCAAAAAAAACACACACATTTGAATCGATTACATCAGAGGAAATACAAACGTTGACACGAGACAGAAGATGCTTGAGGCTGTAAATCACTCCGGCTTCTTGACCCACGACAAGAAAGTCCACATTTTCAAAGCCGTAAAAACAATTAACACGGTTTTTCTGTGCTTGTCATAAGAACTTCAGCTGCCTGGACGTCAAAACAAGCCATGTGAAAAGATTGAGATTCTGAGAGTCAATGATCAACCCGGGGACAGATAGTGTGTCCACAGTGATAAGCTCTGAGTGCAAAACAAGCCGCAGGACAACAAAGTGATTCTCTCAGACCTCCGAGACCACTCACCACTCTCTGCTGGTGGATTTCTTGCTTCCATATTTCTTCTTGCTGATGGTGAGGGCGAGGATGGAGGTCAGCAGCGTGTAGTAGACACCAGCGGCTCCCATGGCGTGACCGGAGGGGCTGCCTGGAAACATCAGAGGCTGATTAACTCAACTCAACTCGAGGCTGGGCGACAGACAGAACTTTCTTTTGCTTGATAAAGAGAGATGGTGGTGAAAACACATTGTCTCTGGATGGTCGGTCTGTCACAGGGGACAAATACTTTTACTTTTAATCATGTAAGTAGGTTTTGATGTTGTCCCGCTTCTTAAATGTACATTTAAACAGTTATAATGGATTAAAATGGAACTTTAAATACTTGCAAAATGTTTTTTCACTTCTCCCAACACATGACAGACAAAATCTTATTATGACAAGGCCAGATTAAAAACCTGCAACTGTCCAAAAGTCACGAATTGTATTTTCAAATTTGCAGTGGAAATAAAACCTGGAGAGTGGGAAGAACTGGTGGTTGACGCATTCTTTAAATCCATGCATGCGGGTGAAGTGGGATTTCTCACCTGGCCCAGTCTCGCAGGTCATGGGGTACTGCTCGATGTGAGGAGCGATGGTGTTTGCGTAGTGAGCCGTCTCGTGGACCCACCAGTAAGGCCTCTCCCCAAACAGAATCCTGCAGGATAAAACACAAACGCAGCCTCGGTTACAATCTTCAGAAAAAGAGAAATAATATTTAATCCCACAAAGTCAAAGATTTACTCCGTCTCACCATTTGAACACCAAGTTCAGCCAGTCCCCGATCACGGCCACCCAGATGAGCTTGATGCCCACGGAGGCTCGCAGGTGAAACCACAGAGGGAAGAAGATGAAGAAGGTGTTCCTGAGGTCGGCCGCCCAGGACACCCAGAGGAACAGGCCCTGGGCGTCCTGGTAGTTGGTCTGCAGGTAGTGGGTGGTGCTCACCCCGAAGCCCTGCAGGGCGTCCATGACGGTGCTGAGCATCTGGGCAGCAGGGGGAGAAATGTCCGTCTGTAGAAGAGGGAGCGAGTTAGACCAAAAAAAAAGAAAGAGGGACTGTTGCTATCAGTGACACAGCTGGTTGGTTTTATACCAGAGGGACCCACCACCCAAACGCATGCTCACGCTGATCTTTGGACCTTGCTCATGTGCAATAAAACACCGGGAGTCAGGAGAGTTTGGGAGGTTTGTCGCACAAACAAGAGGGAAAGATAGCATGAGACGTCAATGGGTATCTGTCTCACTGAATTAATGTAATTCAGATACAGAGAAAGGATCAAACCAACCATCTGCAAACAAACTGTTTCTATCAGCGCTGTTGCCACAATATATTACTGAAAGTCACATTCTTTATATCTTTGAGTGAAATCAGGTTAAGACGACTATGAGGATGTTTACCTCTGCCAAGGAGGTTGTGTTTTCTTTTTGTTTGTCTACTAGTTTGCAGGATTAAACAGAAACTACAGGACATATTAACATGAAACTTGCTGGAGGGATGCGACATCAGGAAAGAACCAGGAGTAATTCATGGATCTAGATGAGTGTCTGCAGAGCTATGAACTGTTCTTTGTGTTTTTCTACTTTGTATGTTTGTTAGTAGGATTATTTGTGCGATTTTCAGAGAATAATTCCTGCATCTTGATAAAAAATCAACTGTGTGCATTTGGTTCAGACCCAAATCAAAATGTGAATCTGGTGAATGTAACTGTGACTGTGAGGATGATGTTTTCCAGTATCACTTCTGCTCCATGCATTCAGCCCTGTGAGTAATAATTTCCCAGTTATGTAATTGTTTTCTTGATGATTTGGTGAAAACATGGCACCTCTCAGAACGGGTGGAGTAACCCAGATGTAGGTTGCATAAGGACATCAATGATTAAGTGAGTCGGAGCTGTGCAGATAGTCGGTGATAACCCAGGAGAAGCAGATTGGCCGGTTGCAGGTTCGAACACAAGTGGCTGCTCCCTCTGACGGGGACATCCCTGCACACGAGCTCGGGCTTTATCTCGTTCCCTGGGACACGTTGGTCATGATTGTTTTTCCCTCATTAAGCACAAGGAGGAGAGGAAACAGGACAAACGCTCCTGATGTGACGCAGCAGATAACACGTGGGCTGAGATCGATGGATTTCACAAGCAGCTGGCTCACTGTGGGAGCACAAGCTACGTTTCTCTTTCACTGATCACAGAAAAAAAAAGAGATTTTCCTAGAAATAACCGTTGGCAGCTGATTTCTGTAACGATGGGTTTTGGCCTCGGTGGGGGGGGGGTAAAGGTGAAGGAACCATTAGTAGTGTCCAAAAGGCAAACAAATGTGCCAACCTCGAGTAAAGTCCAGTGGGGATCACACAGTGGCAGAGCAAGGGGAGAACCTGGACCTAACCAACACCACCACAGACTCAGTGCATCATGGATCTCCTCCACAGCTGGGGGGTTGAGCTGGCCGTCCACCTGCAGACCACGTACAGCAGCTACGGGGGCGTTTTCCACCTGGCGTCCACGGTGGCCGATCTGCACACCACGTTCTTCTGGTGGTTCCCCGTCTGGTTCCACCTGCGGAGGGACACGGGGCTCCGGCTCATCTGGGTGGCTGTGATCGGAGACTGGCTCAACCTGGTCCTGAAATGGTAAACTGTCCTCATCTGATAAGGAAGTCCATGTTTAGTAAACAAAACTTCAAGAGAGGAAGTGATAGTTTGAGTCTTGTTGGTTTCTCCAGGGTTCTCTTCGGGGAGAGACCCTACTGGTGGGTTCACGAGACCCGGTTCTACGGAGCAGATCCGGTTCCTTTTCTGCAGCAGTTCCCCATCACATGTGAGACTGGACCAGGTAGAGATTTTTTCGGCTTGATGAGCGATTGCTCTTCGTTGATTTGTTTCCTAATATTATCTGAAGCGTTCCAGGTTTCCTCCGCATGAATGAACATAATCTCCAACCAGATAAATGAGTTATAAACTCCACAACCTTTGGCCTCTCGTAGTGATTTTAATCAGCAAATTACTTTATATAACATCTCCTGGTCGTAATCTGTGTTGCGTGCTTCACTTCCTGTACGCCATCAAGTGAAGACCACGCGGTGATAATTGTATGTAAATCGAATTAAAGTTGTAAAAAAGGTTTACTTCTTTTTGGCAGTAGGTGGCGCTATCAGGAAATTCAGACTGATATAGATCCGTGTTGTTTCTCTTCAGGTCGTATAAATCGTTTATATTTGCAACAGTCTAAGACATCAAAGGAATCTACGACCACTGAATATGACATTAAATACTTTGAAGTGTTCTGTATATGTATATGTAAATCGAATTATAGTTGTATAACAAAACTAACTTCCTGTTGCCAGTAGTTGGCACAATCAGTATTAGTATGTACAGACTAATAGATCTGTTCAAGTAGGGGCTTTGATGTAGCACTAGCAATTTTGTGGCAATTGAACAATGTTACCACAGCTTCATTTTTACACAGATCAGTAGGTGGCGCTATGACCCTGCACTATTATTAATATATGGATCTGTTCAGGTCAGGATTGTGATCATAGGTCTGAATTGGGGACCGGTTGGATAATGCAGAGTGGATTTACAAACACATGGAGCTGTTCAGGCCGTGACTCTAATCATGTGACAGAAGTTTGGTGCTGATAGGACAATGCACAGCGGAGTTATAATAAATCCCAAAATTGATTTTGTTACGAAACCTGTTTCTATTGATATATATGTGACTTTTGTGTGATTCATTATTCTCATTTTATTCAAATACTGAGTAATAAATGTTTCACTCTGAACCCGGACATCAGAAGCTGTCCCTGATGAGTGAACCTGTGTTGATCTGTCACAGTAAGCGTGTGCTCTTGCAGGAAGTCCGTCGGGTCACGCTATGGGAGCGGCTGGCGTCTGGTACGTGATGGTCACCGCGCTGCTCTCCATGGCCACAGAGCAGCGATGGCCACCTTTACTGTACAAGTGAGTCTGTGTTATCTCAATGATCCACGTCTCTGAGCCTCTGGGGACCGCTCGCTCACCTTCAGCACTCGTTCCCTCCCTCTCAGATTCCTGCAGATGGGCCTGTGGGTGCTGATGGGCCTGGTGGCGCTGGTGGTCTGCACCTCGAGGGTCTACATGGCCGCACACTTCCCACACCAGGTCATCGCTGGAGTCATCACAGGTTAGTCTGGACCAACAAACTGTTTTTCATGAGTTGAGTTCTTCTTCTGCGGCTGTGATTTCTTTCGATGGACCTGCTTCTGTTTCTGTGTCAGGTGTCCTCGTAGCTGCAGTAGTCTCTAAGGAGAAATGGATCTACAGCGCCAGCATGAGCAGATACTTCTATCACCACCCTCTTCTTGACCTCCTTCGCTGTGGGCTTCTACCTCCTGCTCACGGCTCTGGGTGTGGACCTGCTCTGGACCCTGGAGAAAGCCCACAGGTGGTGCGTGAGGCCCGAGTGGGTCCACATGGACAGCACGCCCTTCGCCAGCCTCCTGCGGAACATGGGCAGCCTGCTGGGCCTGGGCCTGGGCCTGCACTCACCGCTCCCCAGCGACAGGAAGAACATAAGTGCTGCTTCCAAGGCCGGATGTATTATTATCTCTTTGCTCCTGCTTCAGCTGCTGGACGGATGGACGTTCTCCTCAGAAAACCATCTGACTTTCTACTTCCTGTCTTTCGGAAAGAACGCCGTTGCACTTCTAATCCCGACCACCGTGGTGCCGTCGGCTCTGAGCAGGATTTGCAAGGGAAAGAAAGAAGAGAAGAACTTTTAATCGAACTCAAATATCAATTATTAGTTTAGTTTTCTACAAGGATCGTTTCTTCTCATAAAGGATGTTCATTTTGGTCCCTGAAGCCTGCAGCTCTTCAGCTGTAGGAATATTTACATTCTTTCTGAATAGGGGTTAGATGAGAGGTTGGATATCAGTTCTACAAAGAGAGAAGTTTTCCATATTGATATTGATGTAAAAACCAATATTATTCTACAAATACACTGAGCTCCTCAGGAAACCTTCAGCTCATGTGACGAATAAATGATGCAATTGAAGCTAACCTTAAAAGAGTCGTGATTTTTAACACCAAGGCTTTTTCTGAACATCTAAGACTGATTAATTCTCAGGAAAGAACAACCATTAAATATTAACTCAAGCATGCTCCCGCCACTCAGTGCCACAGAGGAGCCACTCTGCCTTTCACCTCAGCCACGAGCTTCCAGAGGAGAAGCAGAGGGTCAAAGGGCAAAGATTGTTTCAGACAACACGTGGGATCCAAGGTGAGACCGTGTGATGACATAATGACCGCGCCCTCCTTTTCAGCCACCTAAACCTTTTCCGGTGCTTATCTCTTAGAGATTAATCTATATGGTGCATGCTGTGTGCAGGCCGGCTGCTCTGTGGGTGTGTGATACAGACACAGGGGGGGGTGGGGGGGAGGAGTCGGTGGGATCAGACGTTACAACTGCGTCAAGAACATTGAGCAACACTCTGATGTTTACATTTACGACAGTCGGCTCAAACTGGATGTTTTTCTCAGGTTTGCAGATTTTAATAAACACACTTTAATAAAATACACCTGCAATGAAATTCTGTATATTTGGGTCAGTCTCTAATTTTTTTTACCAGCAAAGCAGCTCAATCAACCAAACAAATCCGTATTGTATTGTGTATTGTATAATTTCTGTTCCCAGGTTTTCTTGTCTTTCAAAATCAGTATCTACCTCTCAGGTATCGAAGGTAAATAATAGTTTGAGGCTCAAAGTGGTCAAATATTAAATGGATATTGTATAACTTAATCAATTTGAGTTGCAGAACTATATATTTTTTTCTGTCCTCTCCCATGAACCCTCTCATTCCACTTCATGTTTATCTTGTGACCCTGTGGAGGGGCCGAGTCCTGATGCTGGGAACTAGTGTCGCAACCAGATAAACCAGCTGCAGCGGTGAAATGCTGCGAACACGTGGATGAATCTGTGTGAACAAACAAAGCGGAAGGTTTTCTGTGCATGGCCAGGTACTTCTGATAATTCAAACCCATTCTGTTGATAATGATTCTGTACTTCAATCATTTTTGAATTAACAGAATTTAAATAATCTATGGTTGTATTTTACAGTTCACAGTCACTACAACTGTGTGTATGAGCATCTGGACACGAACCAGTATCTGATATTTCAATAAAAATGTTTGGAACCACACAAAATATTCAACATCTTTATCAAAAAATGTTTTATTCAATAATCAATGACGCGACAGAACAGATGCTTTGGTGACTTACATGAATTTTCACTGAAAACCAGCAAGTCTGTGAAACCTACAACCAGCTTAATAATCATACTTATCATGACTATAATGTGTAATGTGCAGACGACATTCGGAGAAAAAAAACAAAACAAACACAACAGCTTGTGTTGCATCTACTGTGAACAACCATCGTCCAGGAGACACAACAGGAGACGAATGAACAAAAAGTAACTGACATTCACTGAAGCAGCACAGACAACTGCTTTCAACCTTTATTTAATTTTCTTCCTTACGGAGCCACGAATGAAGCGACTTCACAAAGTTGTGAGGACAAAATGTTTAATTAAAATTAAAAAACACATTTATTATCCATCCCCCTCCTTTTTCTGGGAGAATATTTTTTTTGTTTTCAATGGGTTTAAAACAAGAAAAATATTTTACAATTAAAACAAACAGAAAAAAAAAGAAAACACAAATGAAACCTGTGTGTTGTGACCATGTATGAGGCTACGTTTCTGTAAAGAGCTTTGTTGGTTTGTACTGAAGTCGGTGAATGTGTAGTTGTCGTCCTGTGGACCGGGGGCCGGACTGCCATGGCTCGACAGGCATGGCAGCGAGGGGACGGGGGGGCAGGGTGGGGTCGGGCGGTGGCTGGATGAAAATCAGTACAGGGCTTCGGCGTTACTGCTTCGAGGCCTCTTGATCTTCTCAATGTTCTTCAGGATCATATCATGTAACGTTACCTTCATTGGAAAAGGAAAAGACTTTGTGATCATGAGGGAAAAACTACTCATGAAGAGAGAGATACATGAAATCACATGTGAGTTGCGTGTTATTAATAAAGTTAAAGATATTTACGTACGTATTGATTTCTGAGCTCAGAGACTATGATCTTCAGACTGATGTATTCCTTCTCATCAATCTCGGTTACTGTGCGCCGATAGTCCTCCTGAAGACAAAAGGTGAAACATGAGATTATTATATATTTTCATTCATTCAACTTTTCTGCCTCTGTTGCTACGGTAACACAGGGCAATCAGAGGAGAGAACAATTGTACTGAACTCAAAATGTTTTGTTTTGTTTCTGTAATTGAGATTCAAACACTGGTCCCTCAGTTGGTGATTCATTCCAAAACTGAGCCAAAGTTTGAAAATGTATTTAACATTCAAATCTGACCCCTGCAGCCATCTTTAGCTTAGCATCATGGATACAGGAGAAACATGTGGTCTGTGAAGACGTCCGGGCTGCTCTGCTTTCTGGTATCTGCTCGAGCATTTTTATGTACATTTACTGCAGCTCTCGGGAACAAGAGTATTATACATTTAATTAATAACAAAGTTGTCATGGAATTTTATTGCAAACATGAGAAACTATAGAATAAGTGAGATGCTGCATGTACAACGTTGTACAGACTTTTACTGCATTCTGTGTTTAATACTCAGTATTTTCAAATGTTTACTTACCACATGGGGATATTTAGCTATTTTGGAAACCAGCTTGGCCCTTGTGATGTAGTATCTGCGAGTAAAAAAGACGGAAAATATTAAACAGGTAATCTTTCTTATAAAAATCACAAAAACAGAAAGAACTACTGCTGTTAAGGAGCAGTTCCATCTTTCTGACAGTAGCATGTACAAGACAGGACAATAAGAATCTCTGTAAACCTTGATATCTGGTCGAGGTAAGATGCTGCCTCCCCTTCCACAGTTCGGAGTTCAGCTACCGTCTCCTCCTGGATCGACACACCGAAGTTGTTGCCGTCCTCTATCCTTGGGATGAGCAGCTGGACCCACATCTTGACCTGCAGGAAAAAGGGAAACTGAGGAATGCAACATCTGGAATGCCCTCAGTCAAGTCTAAATGTTCAGCAGCAATCCTTTACATGTATTCAAAAGTTGGAGCTTAAAACTCAAAACAATGTTCAACTACAGGTACGAATAAAAGTAAATATTCTGTGAGGTAAGTTCTGAATCAGCTCTTTGTTCTCCCCTTAAACTTGTGTCTGGTTTTTCCTTTGTTAAATCAAAGTATTGTATAATCCTACACATGTTTCAAGACGTTACTTACTGTGTTACATTTCTCAATGAGCGTCCTGATCTCCGGCTTGACCTTTTCAATGAGATCAACAAGGTTTGCGTTGCTCTTCATCATCCCACCAGGCATGACGAACACCTTGGTGCCAGTCACTGAGAGACAGAGAGGAGAGAGCGAAGCAATTTCAAACATACGAGGAGCAGATAAGATTATTATAGACTGTTGATGTAGAATCTTCTATGAAGTGTAGAAGACTTAACAGCTGCACACTCACCCTTGTCGTCCCCACCTCCATCCTCGAGCTTCCTCTTTTTGGCATTTTGCTGTAACACATAAAAACACGTTTAGTCCCAGTTACTCAGCTCACGCTCTACACACGGCAGCTACTTTATTTGTGGATTGAATTAAACTTGAGGAGGTGGAGCCTCACCGCGTCTAGTCCGTCATGCAGGTTTGAGAGCAGGATGGGGTCGGGCACCGTCAGGTTTATATCCGAGTGGATCTCCTTCAGCTCAGTGATGTTGATGATTGGATCCTAAAGGACAACAAGGATGAGCGACTAGACACATTTGTTGACTGAGATATTTGGATAAACCATTTTTATGTAATAAGTTAAAACCAGTTCACAGATGCGAGTCTATTCAATGTGTTTTCTCTGGATGAACACGTCACTGACCTTCAGGAAGTGATCAAGCTCCAGTAACTTCTTTGGGAAAAAAGCTGCAACTAGTTCCTCTGCCTGAAAGAGAAGCAAACATGTAAATGAGAGATTCTGGAAAACCAAATAGATTAAGAAAAACTGTGTAATAGTGATCATAAAACACTTATTTTACAAGTGAGACACTTACTTCTGAAGTGATACGTTCACGGAATGCATCGACCTGTGAAACAGACAAGAACCAAAACATCAGACCGACATGAACAATGGAGAGATTAACCTTTCCCCTTCGAAATAAAGGCCCTTCACAGAGGCAAAGAGCTAAAGAGGCCCCTGACTAACTCCACCTGGTCCAGAACAATACTGAGTGTGAACACGGAGGTGGGAACTGTTTTGAAAACAGACCATGAACTTGTCAAATGTTTGTAAACATGAATTATGGGAAATTAAGATGGCGACGTTCTGTTTATTAGTCAGAGGTTGGAGGAAAAGACTTGGACTCGAAAAATCACCACAATAAAGTTAAGATGATGGACACTTTGATAAATCTTATACAGCTTTCATGTAAATAAAACAGCAAAAACTTACAGACGATGTTCCAGCAAAATGTAAAATAAAGAACATTTCGCTGCTACTTTCATTTTAGTATTTGTTACAATCTTATTTTTGTTGACTAATATCATCTGAGATGAAGTACTATCCTTCCATGTTTATGTTCAACAAATTTAATTTATACGTGTCATATGTATTCAAATTCACAGATCTTTGTTATTGTAATCAGGTACAACAACATGTTAGGGTTCTCTCCAGATATAAAAGGTGTAAAGATCTATAAATCAATAAACGCTTGTAAAAAAAACCAGCATGTTGGTCATTTTTCTTGTAGATCAATGTGAAGGTTTAATAAATATAGTTGTGAATATATTCGTTAGACTCTTTGATAACCTGTCATTTATTTAAACGCAGTACTTGAACCGTCACTTGATGGATTAAACCTGGGGACCGTTAGAACCCGAGGTAACCTGACGCCGGTACCACCGCAGCTAGCTTAGCGGCTGAGGCCCCGCAGGCTCCACGCATGTGCTCCACCCGCACTATCCGCCGCTTGTCAGAAACACGCGGGGCCGGAACGTGGACTTCTCCCCGCTCCTCGTGCGGTTTCGAGTCGGTGTGACACGGCTCCTGTGCGGGAGGCGTGACGGACGAGCCGCTAACATGCGGGGACACGGGCCGGTTAGCCGCCGTTAGCATTGCACAGCATGCTACAACCGGAGGGCTAACGAGGCTAGCCGAGCAGAATGGAACCCGGCCGCGGGGCGGTGTGTGCGGGTGCAGAGGGAGGCCTCACCTTGGTTTTGATTGCATTGTCCACCTTGAGCAGTGAAGACATCTTCTGGGGTCGAGCGGGCGAACAGCGATTGTCCCAACGGCATCAAACTCACCTGTGCACGAGCAGCTTGGTGCTTGTCAGCCACACTTTCGCGAGCTTAGTGATGACGACATCGAGGCGCGACGTGACGCACCGCTTTCACGGCGCGTGTCCCGGAAACGGACGAAGCTACCGTCAGGAATAATAAAAATAAAACAAATAAACAATAAAATAGCGTTAAATAAAATAAAATAAAGCTGAGTTAAATAAAACAAAATAAAAGTTGATATACATAAATCTAAATTCAAATATAGAAACGAACTTTTACAGAACTGACAATTTATATCAATAAATACATTTCCAAAATCTCAAATTGTACAAATAAGAAAGCTAAATAAGCTCTATAAGATTTGTATTTAAATACTTTGACTTCCCTGTAACATATATGTTATTACTCTCATTTAATAATTTAATTTGTATCTTATTTCTTAAATTTTTCATTATTTTAACTATTATTATTATTACTTTATGTATTTCATTTGTCCATTATGTGGCTTGTTATTATTTGTCATGATTCCCTGTAGGTGCGCTAGGTGGCGGTACTGCACCTTTAACCCGCTTCACCGCTTTGGGCGACACGCTCAAGCGAAGAAGAAGCGGCGGCGACGTCACCGTATTTTTCTCCTCGACGCAGCTGACGATGTAAACAAGAGAAGACGGTCGAGGGCAGCGGGGATCGAACAGGCCACCGTCACCGCAGAGCATCGCCGCCCGCCCCCCCGGGCCGCCGAACATGGGGCTCCCGGTCACCATCAAAGTCAACTTCCGGGGGAACGTGAAGAGATTCCTGGCGCAGGACCTGGACAAGCTGGAGTGGGAGTCCGTGGAAGCCTGGGTGAGATGCTAACATGCTAACGTGCTAGGAGACGCTGGCGCAGTTTGGCGACAGCAGGAACGCAGGAGGCCGGGGCCTCGACACGTAAACAGCTGAAGGACAGACGGTCCTCCGGCGGCTGGGCACCGACGCCACTGACTCATCTCGTTCTAGAGTTTTCACACTGCGTCATATATTTTACGTATAAATATAAAAAACAACCGCGATCCGTGCGCAGTTTGGTTCCAGGTGACAGCTGAGGAATCTGCCTTCACTGGTGTTTGGACACGTGAGGGATTTGAACAAATAACAACACGTCCTGTCTCTTTAACGTGTGCTTTAAACCCACGTTTCAGATCAAAGCGTCGTTCGGGATCAACCACTTCCAGGTGAAGTACTTCGATGAGGACAACGAGGAGGTGAGAGCTCGTCCCCTTCGCGCTGTTACACGTTCATAACCGCGTGTTTTAAGTTGCTGGACTCATTGTGATCTCATTCCTTCTTTCAGATCTGCATCAACAGTCAAGGTGAGGTGGTCCTCCATGTTCCCTGCCTCTAGAACAGACACTAACAGATGTGTCATTTAATAAACTGGTTATCACTACTACTACTAATAATAAAAATACCACTTTTTATTGACATGAAGCTATTAAGAATGTATAAAGAAACGGAGAGAAGCAACAACTAGAGATATAAAATACACACAACAATAAAAATAGCTGCAGCTGAAAATAGAGAAACCAATATTTGTTTATAATTGATTTGTTTATCTCTTAAATTTAAAGTTGCCTAATTTATTTGCTTTGAAAAAACACTTTCGAGAGTTGCTTTATCAAAACCACATATTTGAATATGTATATTGTGGTTTGAGAGAAGATTAAGGTTTTTTTTAGTGTTTTATATCAAAGTATGTTGAATATATTTAGCTAAAAGGACAATTTTTTCTGTGAATATGATAGATGCTACAACTACAAACATTAAATCTAAGGCTTTATCTGTAAAGTACAGAATATAGAAATGTTAACTGGTTGATAATCAATTGTCCAAACGACTCACTATTGATTTGTTTTTTATTTCAGATGAATATGAAGAAGCCATCAAGGTAATCACTGAATAAAAGATTTAAACACACACATCTACACACCAGCTTTCACAGTAAACAATTCACACGTCAGACAAATAGTAAAGATGTTAGAAATGTGCCACTCCTACACCTTGTGGCTAGATTCAGTCATAACATAGCAACGAAACACATTCCTGTACACGTGTTGTTTGCATTTTACATATTCGGGTTTCAGCCTCCGGTGTTTGTTTTCCATTCAGAGTGCAGAGAAGCAGGGGAACCAGTTGCACATGAATGTGTACAAAATGAAAGGGCAGGCCTGTGGAGGCCCTCTCAAGACGGAGGTGAAGGAGCTGAAAGGAGACCTCCGACCCGCTCCTCCTTACCCCTCCAGGGTCAAGACTGTGGACAAGGGCACGCAGGTCACCCCCGAGCGAGAAGCTGTAAGGAACCTTGCAGATTCTCTTCCTCAATACTTTATCAGCATCTGTGTGTAGCTTCTGTTTTTCTCCACGTAAAAAACACTGTTGCTTGGATACGGAGCCGAACAGAATTAATCACCACTTGCAGATGGTGCTGTTTATTTGTGTCGCTTTAAATATTCTATATGAACTGAAGTCTCATGTTTTTGGTTCAGGTCCCAGTAAAGGACAACAAGGGGAACAAACCAGAAGATGAGCCCCCTCCCATGTGGTTTAGAGCTTACATGGAAAAGGTAAAGTTTCATTAAACTTCTAATTTTTCTGTTAAATGTGACAAACTTAATTGTTTTTTTTGTCCTTTAGCTTCTAAATTAAACTCTTCTCGTTTCTTAGTTCAAGGATGAAGTGGTGAAAGAGGTCGTTGAAAGGATGTGCAGTGACTTTTCTGGACAGTGCTGCACCCACAAATCCTCTGATGGGCCCCCTGAGCCCAGCGGGGCCAGTGCAGGACCCATAGGCCCCAGGCCGGGCCCCTCCACCTCAAGCGGGTCACTTGGCTACACCCCAAACTGCAGTAGCTGCAGCAAACTCACCTCTGAAGGGGCGTACAAGTGCAGGTAGGCCTGGGAGATCTAAAGTAATGAGCAACATTTAGGTGAAAGTGGATCAATTTAGGATGTTTTTCAAACCATTTGATTAAGTGTGACGCACATTTTTCCAATTATGAATCAATAAGTGACAGTGGTGATGGTTTGTCACTTATTTACTTTTATTGATTCTTTGGACCTTTGCACCTTTTATGAGCTCAGTTTTTTACAGACACTGTGTTCTTTAAGCAGCTTTATGATAATTCATGATTTTGTTGTGTTCTTCCCCTCCAGTGTGTGTCCGTCCTGCATCCTGTGTGAGATGTGCCGACACAGCCATGACCCAAGCCACAACCTCGTGAGAACCAAGACCCCTCTCTCCATCCCCGAGCACGGGATGTCTGGAGAGTTAAGGTAAAGGCCAAAGACTCAGGATGAATCCAACCCACCTCTTTGTTTTTGCTAGCAGTGCGAAGCCTGTTGCTTCCACATGAATAGAACTAGAATTAGCTGCGAAGCACAACATGTCTTTACCAACAGATTTCTGTAATTCATGAATTATGAGTGTGACTGTGTTTTGTTCTTGGTAAATAAACTTTTGATAGTCAACAAATAGGTGTTCCTGATGACATTTCAAACCAGGTTCCCACGGCGAGGAGACAGGACAGTGCGCAAGGCCGAGCGACAGCGCCTCAAAGCAGAAAGGAGGCAGCTAAGAGCAGAAGTGAAGGAAATCAAGAAGAAACTGAGACTGGAGAAGAGGGGGCCGCAGTGGAGCGGGCCCTCTACCTCAGGCAGAGCCAACCTGGCAAACATGGCCTCTGCGTCCACCCAGGTCCCAGCCCTGCCCCCCCCTGCTGACTCAGAAACAGCCTCAGGTCCAGCCCCAGCCCACGGTCCCATCCCCGCCCCGGTCCCCGACCCCCAGGCCTCCAGTCCAGAGTAAGCGCCACCCCGGATGGGCGTCCGACAGTGCTGGGTACCTCGAACCCAGCATGGATGCAAAAAAGTCTTTTTTTTCCAAGAAAGAAATCAAAATATGCCATCTTTGTAATCTAGTCTGTAAAAGTGTTTCGCTGGCTGCTCTGGGGTGGTGGAAATGTTGGAACTACCTCAATGTGAAAACTGCTGCTGCTTCATAGATTTTCTAAGAAAAAAAAATGCTTTTGAGCTGCAAAAAAAAAGATATTTCTGGGGTCCTGCTTTTTTGATTCGTAGAGAACAAAAGAGATGGGTGTTATGAGAAACCAGGGCTTTTTTCAACAATGCTCTGTACACTTGAAACTAGGGGTCCCGGGGTCTCGCAAGCATCTTTGGTGCCCACTATGGCTGCCTTGTTTCTGGATGAAAATCTGCCTGACGGCACCCGTCTGGAGCCTGGTACCAAGTTCATCAAGTACTGGAAGATGAGGAACTCGGGCACTATCAGCTGGACCTCAGAGACTAAGGTACCCCTCCCACCCACCGAGAGGACAGGCTCTGCACTCTCTCTGCCCCTGCTTCTCTCTCTGAGCCCCCACTCAGCTCATGCTTACCCACTAACACCAGCTAAGATTTCTCACCTTTCTGATACAAGTACATCTTCATGTCTGAGATGTTTATTATTTGGATTAAGTTGAATCTGTGTTTGTTTAGTCAGATTTTCAAGTCTTGATGTCATTATTTGAGTGTGTGTTTGTTTGAGTCCGTGTGTGTGTGGGTGTGTTTGATTGTGTTTGTTTGAGTGTGTGTGTGTGTGTGTGTCCCTCACTTCACCGAGTTTTTTCTGTTGTGTAACTTCAGTTGCATGCCGTTGTCCCTGTGCCTTTTCGCATGTGTATATTTCTATTTTGTGTTCCCTGTGTGTGTGTGTGTGCGTGCACTCAGCTAGTGTTCATGTGGGGAAACCTCGGCCTGGCGTCAGAGAAGAAGAGGGAGGTGCCGGTCCCCTTGCTGCTCCCCGGACAGATGGGGGTGGTCAGCGTGGCCTTTGTGGCTCCCGTGATGGAGGGGACGTACACCTCCCACTGGCGGCTGGCGCACTGCGGCTGCCAGTTCGGCCCACGCGTGTGGTGCAGCATCGTGGTCGACCCCGGCAACAGCCGCAACACACCCGGACATCAGAGCAAAAGACTGGCAAGTGTGCGACCAGACGACAACCTGCACGGCCGCAATGCTGATGTTATTGTGTCCATTTAATGGATGTCGTTGGTTTGTGCTTCAGAAGGAGGAGGTGAGGACAGTGGAGAGGGAGATGGAGCTGAGGTGTGACGAGCTCCATCACGAGGATTTCTACTTCCCCTCAGTCGACCTGCTGACTGCACAGGTGCACACCCACAGCTCCGTCGTTCATCAACCACACAACCACATATTAATGCTTCTTTGTTTACATTGACACCAACAATTTGACCATTGACCTTATTCAGAACATTGAGATTTAAGATGTTTACTTGAGTTTCGTTTCTATTCCTGTTTACATGTCACATAGCAGATTCTGAAAACTCTCTGAATTACTGTGTCTGCTCTTCTTTTAGGATCTTCTCTCATTTGAGTTGTTGGATATAAATATAGTTCAAGAGTTGGAGAAAGTTCCTAATAACACCCCTGTTGGTAAGAAACCTATAATTATTTTAAGACTCCATTAACATGTGACAATTAACTTCCATTCTTCCAAAGATGCTTCAGGAAAACGAAGGCTACACTTCACTTTCAATGGAAACACAAGTTTAGTGACTCTGTTGTGTTTCCTCTGCTTGATTTGTAGATCTGACGCCCTGTATATCCCCTCTGCCCCATGATCCACCACTTCTGGAGAAAGCCGTAACTTCACAAATAAAGGAAGACGCAGAGGTCACAGGGGTCAGAACACTTTTTGGTAAGATACACACGTCACAAACTGACGGACGAGGAGATGGAACTAAATCAAAAAGTGAAAACGTAGCAGTGAATATAAAGTAAAGTTTGTTCTTTGCTGACCAGGAGTGAAGCTGAGGCAGCCGAGGGAGATGTTGGAGCTTGTGACCCAGGAGGAGGAGGAGAAGGAGGAGATCAGCGGAGCTCAGTTCCTCTGTGAGACCGTCATCCGCTCCCTGACCTTGGAGGAAGCCCCTGACCACAGACCCCTACGCCGCCTTCATCAGAGGAACCACAAACCACAGCGTGAGGAGACGACATTAATCTAAACTATCTCCACAAACACCAACAAACCTGTTCTGAGAAATATCCAATAGATGATTTGTGTTTGAAGGCTGCTCAGCTCAGTTTATTTCTCTTCTGTAAAACACTTCAGTTGTTTCCCGCGGTCCAAGCTTTTGCGTTGAGAGAGCAGCGGAGGCCGAGAAGCTGGAGAAGCCCCAAGAAGGAAACGTGGATCTCTGTGCTCTGAGACTTGAGAGTTCAGATCTGCCTCCGGACACAGGCCTCAACCCGATCAGCCAAGAGGAGGAGACGAGGCCGGGTCAGAGATTCTATTTGATACCTTGGATTTTCCTTTTGAATACACAAATACCGTATCTCAGGCCATCTGTTATCAATATTTCAACGCTCATATTTTGCTTTTATGTCCACTTAAAGTTCTTCTCCTGGAACCAGTGACTGAAAACCTGCACACCAGTTCACGTCGTGATCTCGAGGACGAAGAAGTCAGTTTTGGAGGAGATGCAGATCATGAAGGTCACTCAAGAGGAGAAAGACGAGGGTGCAGCCAAAGGAGAAGATTGGGATGAGGTGAGATGGAACCTCTTTTATACTCGCTCTGACTTTATGTTTTGATAAAGAAAACAAATTATAAATATACTAAATAAAGATAGTGTTAAGAGGTGTTATGTTTGTGTTGTCATTCTCCTGTGATGACGTCTGTGAATGTCCCTCTCTGTGCATCAGGTCAGCAGCCAGAGCTCCTCAGTCTCCTCCTGCGACGACTACATCATCGTCCTCCCAGACTGCTTTGACACCAGCCGTCCTCTGGGGGAGTCCATGTACAGTTCCGCCATGTCGCAGCCTGACATCGCTGCTGCTGATGCTGCTGAAGATGAGGATGATGATGATGATGATGATGATGATGAGAACACAGCTGCTCCAGATGTTCAGCAGCTGAAAGACGAAGAGGACGAGGACGAGTCTGACTGCGAGCCGGGCAGGACGGCGCCGCCAAGCACGAAGGAGGAGGAGTCTGAGGCGGTCGTGGCTGAGGATTTGTCGGTGGAGGTCTGGCTTCCTCCCGTCCCTCTGATCCACAGCAGCATCAACCAGATGCTGTGTGCGTCTCAGACTCTGGACGCTGTGACTCTCACCCCGGAAGTGGTGCCACCGCCGACTCTGGTCGACTCCCTGCTGTCCCCGCCGGCTCTCTACTCACCCAGGTAAGATGGTGGCTTGGTCACATGATCCTCGGTCGCTCAGAAGTCTTCTATCACGCATACACATCTCAAACAACTGGATAATAACACCTCACATAAATTGACAGTTTACTCTTCAGTACCGTACTGCTACATATTTTCCAGCAAACCCTTGTGCCTCCTGTTTTTAATTGTTGTTAACTGTTTCCTGTTTCAGGTCTGAGGCGCTGTACCTGGCCGAGGACCCGAGTCCTCCGGCCTGTGACCCATACGAGCCCCGCCAGCCCAGGGTCCATCTGAACGGTGAGAGGGGAAACGCAGTTTGAGCTTTGTGTTGAAGACAGGAAGTCAGGCTGTCACATCATGTGTTCTCATGTGTGTTGTTATTTCCTCGTCTGTTCTGCAGTGTCGTCCGGTCTGTCCCGATCAGCAGGCTCCGCCTCCAGTGCCTTCGAGACGTACACCCCCAGACCCAGCAACGCACTGCAGCCAAGGTGCGAGAAAACTTTATTTATAACACAACGTTAAAATAACCTCCGTTCACCAAAATGAGGAACAGAAACAAAACAAATCTAAAATCATTTAGAAACAAACGAAAAGAGCAGGAGGCAACTGGAACACATTGTTCCTCGTAACACAATTACACAACCAAGCGTAACCACATCTCTGTCTGCGTCACAGGGGCCAAGGAGGCATCACTGAGGGACTTGTCAAGGGGGCCCTTTCTGTGGCAGCGTCCGCTTATAAGGCTCTCTTCACTGGACCAAACTGCCCAATACAGGTACATCACATCTCCAACATCAATCCAACATCAATCCAACTTCTACAGGAAGACGTCAAGAGAGCTACGAGTCATTAGATAACAGCCAAACTGAGAAGTGTGTAGCGTGTGAGGTGTCACGTTGTAACCGTCTTAGGATCTTTGTGGTAACTGCATCCGATGATGAACACATTTGCATAATTTCCCCCAAATTATCTGTGATTGAGCGTTAAAAACCTGCTCAGCAGCAAACTACAGGTGCAGGTAGAGAGCAGCTGGTGAACGTAGAGTCGAGCAGGTAGCAGCTGAAGAGTGTGAAGGTCGGAGGTAGAGACCAAACATGGAGCTAAAAGAAGAAGGAACACTGGAGATTAGAGACGGGACAGATGCCTTTGGTTATTTGCTGCCTGACAAGACAAGTTCTGGGGAAACAGACGTGTTCTCTGTAGTTTGAGGCTGGAACTTTATTGGATTTTCTTTATTCTCAATCCATCAAACTGGTTTTATCTCAGGCTGAAATGCAGCCGCAGTAACTTTCACCCTTTTCTCCTCGCTCTCGTCCTCAACATGTTTCTCCTGCTCTCCCCCAGCGAGGCATCGACCCGGCCACCAGGCAGGACCCCTCCCTGATGGCCATGCTGCTGGAGATGGGCTTCAGAGACCATCGGCTCAACCAGCGGCTGCTGAGGAAGCACGGCTACAGCCTGCTGCACACCGTCAACGAGCTGGTGCAGATGGCCGAGGAGCGGCAGAACGAAGCCGTCGAGGCTCGGCACTGAGAGAGAGGAAGTGACCTCACAGTCGTCGGTGGGAATGTATTTGAGAATATTTCGATTTTGACCTATTTGTGGTTTACCAATGTCCTTTTGAGTTATTTAAAAACGAGAAAAACTATTTATGATTCATTGACAGGGTGGATAGTTTATTTGGACCAATAGGACAAGAATGTTAAATCAATAAAAAAAAACAATAAAACTGCATTAAACCATCGATTTAGAATAAAACACTCATGAACGGCTTCTTCTGCCTTTTGCCTTTAATTTAGCTTCAACATCTGGATGAAATTAACCATAAATATATATGAAAACACTTGTAGATTATTACGGATAGTGGTCGTCCTCTGCCTTGTTTGCCTGGGCCGCACAACTTTACCGTGTGGGTCGAAAGGACGCAGGAGGAATTAAGTGTGTAACTCTGCTCTTCATCTTCGTGTTGCTGTTGTAGCTGCTTCCTCTGCGCTGAAAAATAACCGTGTGTCGTCAGGGCTCGGCTAGATCCTCCTCTCGAGCGGAGCGTGAGTATCGTTGAATGTCGTTTGAAAAAAAGTGTTTTCCGAAAAGAGCCAGCTCTCGTTTTAAAGGCGACGTTACTGAAGCTGCAGCAGCTGGAACAACACAGCGTATATATATATATATATATATATATATATATTTCCGACCTTTTTCTCGATTTTATTGTAGTGAAACCTGCCTAATCAATGCAATCTTTTTTCTTACCGTTATTTTAGACGTTGACATGTGGAATGTAACCGTCCGGACGGGTCACCGTTCAGACTCCCCCGGTGTTTTTTCTACTTGCTTCTTAGGAGACGCCTGCATGACAGGTAGAGGCTTTAGAGACGAGTCGTGTTCTTGTGTCTTAGCACCGTCACCGTGGAAGACTCCACCCCCCTCGCCTGCATCTCCCCCGCGTCCTCATCCGGCAAACTGAACCCTAGCTACCGCCACTTAGCAGCGGTCCAAGCGTAGACGTCTCCGACAACACATTCCATGATCTCTTAGTGGAACCAAGTATATTCTGTTTCATTAAAAGGCCTTTTACAGAGGATTTATCAAAATATACATATGATGGTTTGGTGTTATTTGTGGTGAATGTGTGTGTGTGAGTATGTGTAGATTTAATTTAACGTACGCTTCTGATGATCTGAGTTGATTCTCTTTGTTTTTTGTTTGCGCGGTTGAGGATTTTTTGAACCATATTTTCTTATGTTGAACGATTTTTCCAGGATTTAAAGGATCAAATTCTGAATATATCTACTATGCTTGTCAAACTATTCTTCTGCCACTGAGTGTATTCATCAAATACCCGTCAGCTGTCGATCCACCAATAAAACGATTTGCACATCCCTCTCGTCTGTTGATGTGAAACTCCCCCCCCCCGCTGCTGTACATCTGACACACGGCTCTTTCTGTACTGGGTCACATTATGTCACAAGCACAGAGGTCACACTCCTATGCTTGTGCTGTTCTTCCCAGAATGAGCCTTCACATATTTTAATTGCCTGTGTGCACTTCAGGGCTGAATCGCCGAGCGGGCAACAACCTCAGAGCTGCAGGATCAGTTAGTGTCGGCTCTGTGTGCACAGGCAGCTGGAAACTACTGCACTGGTTATCATGAAACTCAATATAGATTTATATATCTTGATGTAGGTCAGAGAAAAAACTATTTGGCCTGGATCACGACAAAGGAGCAAATCTAGGAATATTGTTTTTTTTCACTTTCTTTAAATGAATTTGAATTCAAAATAATTTTACCTAGGACAGTAATCCTAGTTTCTGAATTAAAAATACAAGGTTTAAAAAAAGAGTTGTTATCCTTCATTTTTTAATTTGTTTATTTAATACTGTGAATTGTGCCTGAACACGTCTCCTTGAAGGAAGTGGAACATGTGACCTGCTGTGTTGACTGAGCTCTCACTCAGAGAAGGAGGAAGTGATCCTCCCACCTGACGTCCCTGCTGCAGACACACAAGTGTTTCCACCGTCGATCGTAAAGAAAACGACTCTTCATGTCTCCACAGATCTGGACTTTACTCTGAGCCGGTGCAGGGAGGTGAGTGTGTGGAGAAGGGTTCACTGGTTCAGATGCTGAATTAGTGAAACCAGTCTTTCTGCTTAACTGGGACATGTGGGCCTTGTTTTCCTCTGTGGACAGAAACGTGTCAGACTGACAAACAAGACTCGTGGACTTAACCTCAAGGGACCTGATAGGATCTTGTTTTTACACTGTTACATGAGCTTCATTTCATAGATTCTGTAATAAACCAGAATCTGTAGAATAACATTGAAATAAAAGCAGAAGTAGCGAGACATTGTGCAACTGGGATCATTTGACAAAATGCATCGTCATAACTGCACGTAGATATATGGATTCTTCTTCTTATGTAAATGCTGTAACTGAGGAACTAACAGAGAATGTGAGAGGCTGTGTTGATCTGCAGCTTTTTTAATTACATTTTTTATACATTTGTTGATACTCCTAGTTCCTGGATCTCTCTATTCCCTAGAAAGTGTGGGTGTGTCCATGTGGGTGCAACGTGCGCACTTGAATTATTAATATACATTTTATATTATTACAGTCTGCTGTTTTTTAAACCAATGTAGATACAAATATTAGGAATTAAAAAAACTGATGATATATTTTGACTGATATTATTTAATATATATATCTATTATATTAAAAAACTATAAGCAACGATCAGAATGTGTGATACCAATATGTCTGTGAAAGGCTCACAGCAGCTGTTTTTTATCAGCAAAGAGATAAATCGGTCGGACTCTAGTAGAAATCCTGTAAACACATATTTTAATTAACAGTAAACAAGACAATATAATTGATATCGAAAAACTAATGTTATGTTTTTTAAGACTTTCAAGATAAAAATATTTGTATTCCCTTTTTTGAAATTTTATTTAACACATTCTCACCTGACCCTAATTGTGTAGCAGTAAAAGTGTGTTAGTGTTGTCCTCCTGCTGCTGACTCACATCCTGACATGTGGAGCGACCACGAGCTTTTATTGGTCATGTAAAGGTTTTGTTAGAGAGAGAGACTCGTATCAAAGGTGACGGAGCTCCGAAGGAGGAAGGAGGACAAGAGTTTCTGTGGGTTTAACTTCTGTAAAGTTCTCCTGGTTTCTCTTCTCATTCAGACTTTCTACTCTAACATCATGGACTCACCAGGACTCAGTGGCCTGATGACTCCGGGCCCGGAGCTGACCAACGGGACGGAGAGGACCAGAACTCTGAACCAGTTTCCTCCGTATGGATCCATCACTGAAACCCCGACTGGAGAAACCTGCCCCTCGTGTCGTGGAACCGGACGAATCCCCAGAGGTTTGTGTTTCTGTCTTCATCACGAATCCATTTCTCATCGATTCCCATCCTCACACGACAGTTTCAGTTCACATCCAGGAGGGAAAGGAACCAGGTCAGAGAAACCCAGACTGGGTTCTTTCCCATCTGCTCTGTGGTGAGAAGAACAAAGTTCACAGAAGGATGCTGCTCTTGTCTCCTGTGTTTGTGTGGACAGGTCACAATGATCAGCTCGTGGCTGTGATACCGTGTAACGACTACAGGCTGAAACCCAGACGCACGTAAGGAATACACAAACATGTGTGTACTCAGACGTAGAAAGTACTTTAACTTTAGTATTCACATTACCTTGTATAATACTGCTATTACTACTAAAGACGTCGTATCATTTATACATACTACTGTATTATATGATGGTAAATAACACAGTTAAATTAACCTGCTATATATGAAATAGTTGAAAGTTGCTCCACCTTAATAATAATATTAATATAATAAAACAATAATGAAATCACGATTATATATTGTACTAATACATACATATATACACATTCATATATCTTAAAACATGTACTGCATAGCTTAAATTGTACTCTGATCATTGCATTCCCTGATTTGACCTGATTTCAGTTTTCATTGCTGTGATGCTCATCAGATTTGTGTGTTTGCAGGAAGCAGTACGTGTGCGTGTCCATGCTCCTGTGCCTCCTGGTCTGCTGCCTGATCCTCTTCTTCCTCTTCCCTCGGAGCGTCAGCCTGACCCCGGTGTCCGTGCTGTCGGTCATGGTCTACTTCTCCCCCGACATGGTCGACATGGAGGTCACAGTAAGTGACAGGAGACGTGGAAGATCTCAAGTGAAAAGATCAGACAATATTCAGCCCCTAGTCAGTTTGGTCCATGTCCCATCCACTGACATGGAGGAGTTGGGATTTTGTGAGCTACACTGCAGCCAACCACCAGGGGGCGACTGAGAAACTTTGGCTTAATTTTATCCATCTTTATTTAGAGACTGTGGTCTGGACATAAGAATCGTTTAACGCTCCACAAGACATCGAAATTAATACGCATTTTCCAAAGATGTGAAAACTATTAAAGCAACACTGTGTAACTTTCACTGAGCAACAGCGCCCCCTGCAGCCACTTATGTTTATCAGAAGGTAAAACAGTTGCATAGTGTTGCTTTAAAACAACATTTAACAACAGAATGAGCAGTAAAATTATCCATAAAAACTTATTGCAAAGGAATTCAGTTTTAATGCAGTAGTAAAAGTTGAGTGTTTTATAAAACAACCGCAGCAAATCAAAATCCACTTTATTACTAAACAGAAGTCAGCCTATGTCTATACAAGTATAAGTCTAAAGTACTATATATATATACATATATTAAGTATGTTACACTCTCTGCCACTGTCTTTTTATTGGACGTGTGAAAACCCCCTCACATGACAGACTGTCGGTGCAGAAGGTCAAAGTTCACACACACGTTTTCTCCTTCAGAACCTCATCAACATCTCCAACGAGAACTTCGTCCCGGTGCAGGTCACCGGGTTCAGCATCCAGAGTCTGGTCACCGACATCGTGGTGGCAAAGACCAAGATATCCAACATCACCTCCATCGAGTCCCGGTCGCAGAAATCTGTGAGTCTCCCACTCGAGGATTCACATCGAAACACAGAAGATTGTTGATAAATATCCTGACGTCTCTTTCTCTAACTCCTGCAGTACACCATTAAAATAAACCTGCCCATCGAGGACACAGGCTTAGAGTAAGTTTGAAATAAAGCTGATCACGTGACAGCTTCTAACTCAAAACACAGAGACCGACTCAATGCTTCGTCCGTTATCGTTGACACGTGTTTTATTGTTTCCTCCAGCGCGTACTGCAAGTCGAGCTCCTTCAAGATCCACACGCTGTTCCTGGAGCTGCAGTAAGTGTCCATCCCGATCTGAGTTAAAGGCTTGAACATGTCTCAACCCCACAGGCTGGGGAAGGTGGAACAGCAGAACGGGTCATTTCCAAAAAGTGGTTTGAGACATTTCAAACTAAAACATATTTTGACACTGACTCGTAATCAGTCGAGGGTGTGGCGACATTTTGGCTTCATTCTTGTAAAGTGAGGAAGTGAAGATGCATCCTTCCTCTTTATATTCAGTTTACTGCAATCCATCCTGTCCACAGTTCACACAGTTCATCCACTCTCCCCTCTTTATTATCTATATCTAGCAGTTGTATGCCTCCACCAACCAGAGCAGTTTTAGTCTACATACATATTTTCAAAGACTCATATTAAGTCACCGTGACCTTTGACCTTTCACCACCCTAATTGAATCAGTTAATCTGTGAGTCCAGGTGAACGTTTGTTCGAAATTTGAAAGGATTTCCCAAACCTGTTCCTGAGGTATCGTGTTCACGAGGCAAAACATGTGACAGGTGGACAACACTATAAAACATACCTCCCCTGGCCACTAGGTGTCACTGGCGTGGAGGAATGAAAATATTTTCCTCATGTTTTAAAGCTGCACTGAAGCAGAATCTGTCTCCAGCTGCTTCTCATGTCGTTTCCTGATCTTTTCCTCCAGGATGACGCTGAACATTTCCTACCTGTCCCACACGGAGCAGCTGTCCGTCAACTCCTTCGAGTTCATCGACTGTGGCGTCAACTCTACGACTCCACATCCTGTGATGAGATCCACGTGAGAAGTCATCGTGTGAAGTCATGAATAACCTTTATCTCCTTCATATGATAAGATGACAGCAGAGAAAAGGCCTTTTATCTCATTGTGTATGTTGTTGTAGCATAACAACACAACAACTGTATGTTGATCATCACAGAGCTATAATCTCTTAAAATGTGGATTCGATAAAATCTTTTGTGTCTTAGCATGAATGTTAAACTTTCTCTTATTTCTTGGAGACCTGCTTGTAAATGTGTATTTCTCATATAATTGAGCCCAATTTCTTCACAAATGGGAAAATTGTGTATTCCCAATTTAAATTAATTTATGTTTAGTTTGTAGAATTTAACTGATTTCACCTTGTCTTATTATCAGTATTACACACATTGTGAAAATATGATGTTGATCATCTTTTGTACTTTATTAAACTGCAGCATTTAAAAGTAGTCGTTTCCTTTCTCAAGCTTCTTCAGTGGTTTCTGTTTCTTTTGGTTTTGAAATTTCCAAACAGTGAATATTTTATTTCCCAGAGGAAGTTAGCATCAGTTAGAATATTCCTTTTTTGAAATTTGTAGAAATAGACCTTGACGTGTAAAATGTTTCATTAATTCCTCATATACATTAAGACAATATATACATTTTATACACATGCATACATATATAATCTTCATGAATTTGATATATTAACTTATTTAAAAGGTTTTCCATGTGTTATTATTCATAATTAAAAATTAAATCAAACCCATCAGCCTGCAGAGCTGCACAAGCTCCAGTGTCTTGTCTCTGCTGAGGATGGCCGCCAGGGGGCGCGGTTCGGCCGTCCAGGTGGCTTGGTGACGTCACTCGGGCTCGAGGTGTCTTTCCCCGGAGCCTCGGATCCGTCAGAGCTGCAGGAAGAGCAGGAGGAGCAGGAGCCACGGGACAGGGAGCAGGACTATGGACGTGTTTATTTCCTGCGGATGATGTTTTCACTGCGCACGTAGAAGGTGAGAAGGTTTTTACTGGAATGTGCACGAAGCTGCTTGTGTCAGTGTTTCTGTAGAAGATGTGGAAAGTGTATTTTTAGTTCTGCTCTGATGCTCCATGTTGAAGTTCTTGCACAAATTAATTTGCTGCATGAAAAAAACCCGCAAGTCAAAGTAGACGTGCAGAGGAAAGAGGAAACTCATGTGTCTTATTCCCTAAAGAATAAATCCATGAAGTGATAAAAGCTTCACCGCAGAAGCGTGACAGTGTTTTTACCTCGATGCTCCTCTAAGCTGCAGGGTGATAGTAGTGTCCAGGCTCGTGTGTAAACGTGCACGGGCTGCGTGTGCGTGCTTGATGGATATCAGGATGTCAACAACAACAGGATTAGTGTTTCTTTGCTGAAGCAGTTTGCGGAGTGGACCAGTAAAACACACAGATCCCAGTATGATCCACCCACTGCACTGAAATCAATGCACCCCCTCCAGGTTCAGCGGACCAAAGAGGATTATCCTGAGCAAATAAGACTCTATAGATAACCTCAGATTCCCAATCAACTGTTGTTCGGATCTGTAATGTGGCAGCGAAAGCCCCGAGAGGTTTGTTGTTCTCCATCATCACCAGTGTGGGACGGTGAAGGATCAAATCCCAGCAGGAAACTGCTGATAGGAGGAAAATTGCATCAAGCTATTGAGCCTCACAGCTGATAAGCCTCACTATCTGCTGTGTGTCTCCTCTGTGTGAAGTAGCACTTGTAAGCAAACGGTCCTGAAGCAGCCATTGTCTTCTCATTAAATGTTAACTGGGTCTCTGTGTGTGTTTTGATAAGGTTCCTGCACCGTGTGATCCCGTCTGCCTCCGAGCACAAGGGAGCAAATGCCAATCCCCTGAGAAACGGATTAAACCAGGAATCTGTCACCTCACCTCACTGGAGGAGGTGTGAACCTCTGGCTGGAGCCATGGGCAACCAGCTGACCGACATCGCCCCCAACACGCCCTTCCTGCCAAACTTCCAGCTGCTGCACGTGGTGGTGATCGGCCTCGACTCGGCCGGCAAGACCTCCCTCCTCTACCGGCTCAAGCTGAAGGAGTTTGTGAAAACCATCCCCACCAAGGGCTTCAACACGGAGAAGATCAAGGTGGCGGTGGGGGTGTCCCGGGCAATCAACTTCCAGGTGTGGGACGTGGGCGGGCAGGAGAAGCTGCGCCCGCTCTGGAAGTCCTACACCCGGCGAACGGACGGGATCGTTTTCGTGGTGGACTCCACCGAGCAGGAGCGCATGGAGGAGGCCAAAGTGGAGCTCCACAAGATCACCCGCACCTCGGAGAACCAGGGGGTGCCCGTGCTCATCCTGGCCAACAAGCAGGACCTGGACTCGGCCTTGAGCGTCAGCGAGGTGGAGAAGCTGCTCTCCGTCCACGAACTGAGCATGTACACGCTGCATCACGTGCAGAGCTGCAGCGCGGTGAACGGCCACGGGCTCCAGCCGGGCCTGGAGAAACTGTACGAGATGATCGTGAAGAGGAAGAAGACGGTGAAGCACAACAGGAACAGGAAGAGATGAGCTCCGGACTCACACTGTGGACACTACCTGGAGAGATTTATCCTCTCCTGGGACACTTCCAAGCCTAATGGTCCCTTTTAATGGCCGAGCGATTAGTGCCAACAGAACAACAATTACCCGCGGCCGGGGGGTCAAGAGAAACGGACTCGCTCATAATAATTGAAGCAGTATCGACGAATCCTGGATTGAGCAGCTGCTCTAGGAAACGTTAAGATCCAGTTAAGAGCATTTCTACACTTGTTTTAAAGATTTCTAACCAACCTGTGAAGCGTGTAGAAGTAATATATGAACACGTTAACATCCATGTCACATGTTAAGAGAAGTCTAGGATGAAGTTTAAAATGTCTTTCACAGATTACACTGACCAGCTTGTTCCCCGATGTTCAGACGCTTCCCAGAATATTTATGCCACGTCTTTGTGTTTTGTGTTTTGACAGAGGGACTTTTGTGGTGGAGCACCAAATGATATTTTATTGAATTAATCCTAAGTGCATTCCCCTTATGGCCACAGAGGTTAAGTTTCATTTATTATAACAGTAGTATTTATACAAATTGTACAAGACTTAATAAATCGAAACACTGCACAGAACGTCCGTTGTTATCTCTCTATCCTGAGGTTTGGGCCAAAGAAATAGTTTTTCTTGAGTAGAGTTTGTGTTTATGAAAAGCTGCGATATTCAAAATGTCTTATATTAACCAAGGTTCAGTTCTAAATATGTCACTCTGGAGGTGGTGGAGACCAAAGACGGAGCTACAAGCGAGTGAATATTAATCCTATGATGATAATGTTGGTCAGTATCTCTTGTGTAAATGTTTTCTGACATTTTTACCAATTAACACGATAATAAATATATTAGTAATTTGTTCCTGGTGCCCCCAAGTGGCCGAAAATTCAAGGTTTTAAAATGTGTCTGATCATAATTTGACATGTGATGACCTCCATCCACATTTCGAAGTCCTTAGTTGTGACTCCATCCCCCTATTTATGGCTGAATCAGCAAATTTGGCTATCACAAGGGTCGGGGTGGGGGTGGGGGGTGAGGTGTGTCCCTCCTCCTCCTTTACTGCCCCTCCCCCCCCACACACACAAGCCAAAACAATCCATTTACTTTGATTCTAGCCCCCATGCCCGCCAGCTGCTGACGGAGTAATTGCATCATTCAGTGGCGAGGTGGTTCAGAGGTTAGGTGGTTCAGTCGTGTTGTGTGATCAAGTTTGACGGAGCAACACGAGGCCGTCGTTAGATCACCTCGTGTCCGTCAGTGACTCTGATACTAACGACTCCTGGTTACAGAAGTTTGTGGTTTTATGATTTTTGACAATTTAATCAAGGATTTTCGTCACTGACCCGGGAAATAAATGATGATTGTTCCTTTTAACATTAAGGGTAAAATCCTGCAGTTAACTGAGCTCAGTGGATTGTTATGTTTTATTAATGTTCCTCTGGCGTAAAGTTTGGGTTTATTGTATTCAGATTGTTTCTGACCCAGGTCTTAACTGTTTTGCTTCTGTCTAACGGCTCGAATATCGTTTTTTATTCATTTCAAGACTAAGGTGGTGAAGACAGTGAAGCATGTGCAAGAGCCAGATATTTGATTCTGGAGATGGTTGAGAACAAAAACGAAGCAAAAAGACTCAATATTACACGTGAGAATGATATCCCTGCTCAGTATCTGATGTGTTCGCTGACAGATTTATCAAAGCCAAGTGTTAGCAGGTGCCTCCGGCTGAATGTCAAGACAGAGATAAATGCCGGCACATGTAAAATAGCAAGCGACCTGCACACCTACACACTCACACACATGCAGGCGCACACCAGCACGTACTCCCTGACTCCGGTGACCTCTCCGACCCCATTATGCAGCACGGTGAGCTCATTAAAAACTTTCAAGGATATCTTTTGCAGAATCATCTTGACACAGCAGCTGGTCCCTGAACACATTAGCATCGCGGAGCGGAGGTTTGAACAGCCGGGCGACACTGTGGGCATGTGGTCGCTTCAATCAGCCGAAAGGAAAAAACACCCAAACACTCTGCCACTGAGATTCTGTCCCCAGAATAAAGAAGGTGTGAAAGAGGAGGAAGCCGAGGAGACGTGGAGCTGGACCTGCAGCGATCTGAGCATCCGATCGACTCGGAGCCGTGATCCATCCATCAAGGGGAGAAACTGCAGGAAGCTGCATGTGCATTGACCTGTTTGCAGGTTTGTCACACATTGCTCATACCTGCTTCCTGTTTTCTAGGCTGTAACGGTGCCTGACAAGCAACACGAGGGATGGAAGCCTCTGGGATTATGTGTCAGGGCTTAGAGCGGGGGGTTTTGGGGGGTGCATCGTGAAGAGACAGGTGCATCGCTGGGAATCTCGTGACATAAATCGGAGACAGGCTCACCTCAGGGCTTGAAAAACACAGATTTCAAACATCAAAGTCGATCAAAGGACACAAACAAAACAAACTTCTCTTCGTGTTCTTGTCAAAAATAAAAACAATGAAAAGGAGCAGGAATAGAAAAAAGTTCATAAATAAGACTAATGCTCAAACAAGTCCTCGACTCATCCTGTTGAATCGTGGACAAATTATTAATGAGACGCTCACTTTGATTTCCGTGCTGCCATTTTCCCTCCTGGATAGAAAGAATATCCTGGTCTGACTGTCGGCTCAGTGCAAACACAGCAAAACTGCAGAGGAGCCGAGTGCTTCCCTCTCCCTCAGGGAACCTCTGGAGTGTTTCAACAAGTCACACTGCAGACCTATGAATTCAGAAGACAGGCAGTTATCGACCCATCATATCTGTGCTCCGTGCTGAACTCAGCAAAACCATTAAAAAGGTGTTGAGACAGTCACAATAAAATGTTAATCTCATAGCGTTAACGGTGCAAAGGCCCGATTCTGCAAAATCCTTCACCTGCAGCTGCTCGGTTGAGACCTAGAGGGTCAAACTGGGAGCTGGACCAAACTCATGGGATCATCCAAGGCCGCAGGATTCATCCTCTGTGGATCAGGAACATCTGTTTCATGGTTATCAATCCAATGGTTGTTGAGAGATATTAAAGTCCAGAACAAAGAAGTGGACGAACCATGTTGACAACGCCATTTATAAAGCTAAGTCCTAAGCTCAGTGGGTAAAAAAACCAAAAATGTTTCCTTCACATCTCAAAATCAGTTCAGATAAATAACAGCAATAAACTTCTCTGTCGTCCCTTCACACCCCCCCGTGATTAAACATCATTTTCTGTCCCCATGGCAACCTGCAGTCAGAGGTCATTGAAGGTTGACCTGCGAGGGCAGCGGCGGGGGTCAAATTGCTTTTAGTGGCTAGATGTCCAATCCAGCTGAGGTTACCGAGGGGGCAGGGAGATTAGAAAGAGGAGCTCCGATCAATACTGGAATCCTCGGATCACCGCCTCACTCCATCTCTGTCTCTTCCTCCCGTCTTTTTTATTTTTCCACTTCTTTATCTCCTTCTCTCTGCCTTGGTTTAATCTTCAGGTTTAAGCCTCTGTCCTGTTTCCTCCGTTTCTGTGGGTATTGATGTCAATCGTTATAAGAACCTCTTCCCATCAGGTCGTTTGTGGGAAGTGGATCTTGTTGACGTTGCCGAGGGGACAGACGGTTTTAAGTGTTAATTTCACGAGCTGGACTCAAGGTTCTAAAAGGAGACAATGTTTGGTCGCAGGGCCGGATTAGCTGCTCTAGCTTTTATTCCCAAAAGGTCGTAAAGCCGCCACTCGTTCAGAGCCGAGCCCGCGGGGCTGAACGGATGGAGAAGGAAACTGAAGCTCGGTTTTACTGCATCGAAACTGACTCTCCTCCTCTGGGCTGTGAGGGAACGACGGATTTACACTGAGGCCATATTTCTTAGTTGTTAAAATGAATGAGGTGTTTGAATCAAATCCCTTCTACCTCTGAGGACACGCTGCATCAAAACATATGGACGCCACCATCTTCTCTTTTATTCATCCTCTGCCACTGGCTGGAAAACAGCTTTTTAATGTTGTTTGTGAATAAATGATGTCACATCAGAGGTCAGGCAGCATTTATTCATATTCATGTGATTCTCTCCCCGGTTCAAGGTTGGGTCACTGCTCACTGGAGCCATAAGGAGGGTTTGCATATTAACCATGAGTCAAACTTTATGACAAAACTCCTGCAAAAGCTGCAGGGGGGGGGGAATAAATATGAAGAGTCGAGATTCAAGAAAAACCTCATCTTGCTTATGAAATAATGTGGTTTCCCTTTTAAACATGTGCTGGGTTATCGTATATCATAAATGGTGAATATAGAGATGGACAACATGAAGCAGTTTGATCGCCCCCTAGTGACTGATCACAAATCCTGCCTCCTCCATGTTAGCAGCTTGGACACGGGCTAAAGTAAAAAGACAAAATATATCGCAAATAAATTAGTTTTCATCGTACTGTCTTTTCTTTTCTGGATAGTCTATTGTTACAAATCACTAAAAGGGCGTGGGCGCTTTACACGTAGTCAAGGTCTTATCCTGTATTCTTGTTTGTTTTAATTTGGCAGCAAGGAATCCACACCCCCACCCTAGAGTCTACACCTGATCCGATCCTAGGATTACCCAGAAACCCATCTGGCCCTTGCCAGCTAGCGGGGTTCCCACTGACCACCAGCTCCTGCTAATCCCGGTTATTACTGCAGTTTAAAATCCAGACCTGCTGTGAGGAGCCGTACCAGGAGCTTTTATTTGTGTCCCTGCGGCAGAGGGTGGATCTGGGATCGTGTGCCTGATCGACTGGAATACGATGATTCGATGTGATGGATGGAGGCATAAACGAGAGCCATTATTAAAAAGGCTCTTGAAAATCCCATCGGAGCCTCAGTGCTGCAAAATCTGCTGTAGCTGACTCCAGCTTTGAGCCCCATCCCCGGGCAAAAATGAAAAAAAAATTAATCTGCCCGTGTTGGAGAGGATGTTGACTCATGTCTCATGGTGCTGGATCGGGATGTTCTTGTTGAGGGTTAAGAACAGAGGATGTTGCACCAAGTTAAGTCCTATGAGACTAATTGTAATTTGTCAATATGGGCTTTACAAATGTGATTGATTGATTGATTTATTATTTATTGATTTATTGAGTGATTGATTGATTGATTGATTGATTGATGTCTCTTCCTCTAGCAGGACTGGCTTCAGGCTCAGGTATCGTGTCCGAAGCATCTGAAAACCACTTCAGCACTAAAATGTAAAGTCAATTAGTTGTTTTGTTGGTCGACAGAAAAATAATTGGCAACATTATTCATTTATTAATTGTTCCAATTTCTGAAAAAAGAATCCCCACTTTCACAGTTTGAAATGTGAATAATTGCCAATTTCTGTGATATGGATAGAAAACTGAAAATCTTCTAGACGAGAAGAAACATTTTACATCTTCCTGCAGCTCTTTGTCACCAAGAACATCTGAAAACAGTTTTAAAACGTTCTTCTCTTTCATGCAGTTTATTTGCGGCTAGAAGACTAAACATAATTACAAATAAATATCCTGGTTCAACTGTTTGCTCGGCCTCAGTTGGGAATGTCTCAGTAATGACTCTGTTAACAATGGGCTGAAACCCTGTGGACAGAAGAACCAGGCATCTTCTTCACCAAGGGGTTGTGAAGAGGAACCCATGCGGATCAGATCTGGTATTTGGGGCCTGGTCTCTTCCATAGTGGCCTTATTGTTCATCCCAGCCTTGCTGTGTTCGTTCACAAGCCATCACAACGTCTCTTTTGTTTCTGCTTCACGTTATTCTATCAGAGATTTCACTGTGTGAGGGGCTGGAGCTGGCCGGACTTCATGCCCCCACCCCCACCCCTCCAGACCAGGGTAGGTGGAGGTTTTCATTGAAGGAGTGTACAGTACAACCTGACCAGAGAGAGTTGAATGATTGGGAACATTTCTTTGGCTTGAATTTGTCCTGGTGTGCACGAGTCTGGTGTTATAGTTCTAATTTCTGGTGTGAGACACTTAACAAATAGATTTCTCTAAACGCTGACTCTCCGTCCAGGAGCTAGACCATTGATCCGTTCAGGGTTTGTGATGCAGCACGTTTTTCTCCTGTGTTGCTGAGAATAGAAATGAAGAGTATCTGCTTGTTTAATTACCTCACCTCTGACCCGTGTGACCTTCACTGACGTTCCCAAAGTGCTCCAGTGTCGCTCTAATCCCGTTAGACGGACCTGACACTGGGAGTGGAGCCAGGGCTCACCAGCGCAATGAGACCAGCGGCTCACAAATAGCCTTAAGTCCTGTCTAGACAGGGGAGCTAATGGATGCTAACACCCAGCATATTGCAGACCCGTGTCCTGCTAGATGATCAAGTGGTTCTGAGGGACAAAGTCCTGCAGGAGAAACATGATCTGAACCATCAGTTCATTTTATGCATGTCAGTGGCTCTGCCCTGCACACGTTCACATGAACAATTCATATTTTTGAAGACATCAAAGAATCCTTCTCGATCCGACATATCCCAAGTTTCATTGGGCGCCAGTAATTAAGATAAAAGCATCTTAAATTCCACTGCAGGAGCCACAGTTAACTAACTTGACCCATAACCACAGATTACACGATTTCTTTGATAAATCTCACGTACCAGTTTATAAAGTTTTATTACACTTTCACCACTTGTTTTTCCCATTATTCTGGGATTCAAAGAATTCAGGTTTGGCTACAGTAGAAGACGGGAAGGAGTTCAATCTCTGGTTTCTCGCTGGAATCAACAATGTAATAACATGTTGTTCTTCTTCGACCACGACACCACAAGCAAAAAGGCAGAATATGTTCTCTCACAGATTCTCTATCTTTCATCTTAAGAACAGAATAGTATGATCGTGTCCTTCCTCCTCTGGCTTCACCAAACGTCTTCTTCACGTGGAGCAGTACGTTGTAATGCACAGAGTTGGCACAGGGACCTTTTCTTCTTTCTCCACTTATTAATTTATTTTCTTATGACACCAGGCGGCCCTCCTGAAGACATCAGGACATTTCTCAAGGAGAGGAGGAGGAAGGAGGGAGGAAGCAAATGGAAAGCCAGTGTGCGAAGGCTTCTTTGGAATATGTCCCATGGCACACACGTTTAAATGGAGCGGAGGAGATTGACTGGAATTGCTTCCGCTGCTCCTCTTTCATTAGGAACTTATTAAACCTGAATGGAAACTGGGAGAGGGAAACAGTGAAAAAACAAAAAGACAAAGCGCCTCGGCTGAATAAACCGTCACAATCGAGAGGATCTCAGACGACAGCGTCAACTTGGATGTTCAGTCGATCTATTAAAGCAGCAGCGAGCACATTTAGCCTTTTCACTCATTATTCCCCAGCTGAGTTCTATCCTTGTTAAAGCACAAACATACTGGGACATGGGACCTAGCGGCTCAGAGGAAAACAGCAGGAGGTCAAAGCAGGGAAGAGATACACACTCAATATTGGTTAAGCAGAAGGATGTGATTTCTCCTCAGTGGATATTTAAATCAGATGTTTCTGTTCCTGGAGGCAAAGGAGCAGCACCGAGCGAAAAGAGAGAGAGAGAGAGAGAGAGAGAGAGAGAGAGAGAGAGAGAGAGAGAAACACTTTCCTGTCGGCTGCAGCTCGCCCTGCGTCGGGGGAGAGCGACTCAGAAGGTGAAGCAGGAGGACGGAGGAAGTGCAGCTCGTGTTACCTTCCACAGTTTGACAGCTACAGACACTGCAGTGCAGAAACAGAGTGTAGGACGGAGGTGGTGGTGGTGGTGGTGGTGGTGGTTGTCAGGTGCATGCTGACCCCAATAACTCTCATTCTGTTGTGTAAAATGACCTATAATAGACAAATGATTTTACCTGTGCATGAACGATTCAATGTGACGAGTGTATAAATGATTATCTTCTTTTATTCACCTGCAGAAACACGTCTAGCATCTCAGGGTTGCTGGTTTGAATCCACCGTTAATCAAAATCACCTCTGTCCTGCAGTGAGTCGCTCAATACAAACTCCAGCTGTGCAGCCAAGACACTTAGGGAAATTAGCTAATTAGCCTTCCCCCATTGTTTCCAGTCTTCATGCTAAGCTAACTAAATATCTTAGGTTCATATTTAATTGAGGTATGATCCGAGAAAGATTTAGAATAGATTTTGTAGAAGATTCAGAAAATCTTGTTTAACCAGGCAGACAACGCAGACAAAAGACTGATCCTCTGATATTTACCCTGTAAAAATAAGATGTAGCTCAAGCTTTTGACTTCACTCTTGTCATATCAATCTGACCTGTTATTTACATTTGTATAAATTAGCATTGATCTCATTGAAAAGAGCTGAGAGCTCGTTGCATGTTTACACTAAAGCCTCTTCAGTCCCAAACCCTAATTGGGTTAAAAGCTGAGGTTTGAATGATCTCATCTAAACCTCAGCATGGCGGCAATTAACTGGAATAACAGCGATTAACTATTTGAGGATTGTTTGGTTAGAAACTGGAGATTGTGTTGTTGTAATTAATCCCAGTTGAGAAGCTGCTCTTTACCAGAATGAGTCGACCTGCTGGGTTGGCCAGCGCTCAAGTCAACAGTGGGTTATTATCGTTGCAACAGGGTAAACAAGGCAGTTAATTGCCTGTGGCCCCTCTTGAGAACTTCAAATTCTGTGATCAACAATGTACAGGAAACTGGAGCGACTCCCTAACGAGGCCCCGTGACACACAGGAAGGATTCAAGTTAGGTTGAGGATTAGAACATTTGTGTGATGTGGTCGTTTGCCCTTAAACTTTATTGAGTTATTCATATGTCATCACACTATGCACTTGTGAATGTTGTGGTTGATGTGCCCCCCCACCCCTCCCATGTCCCTTTTTGCCCAGGGGCCCCTAACGTCCCTGGAAAAGCTCCTGGTAATACGACACAATAAAATGCATTAGCTGCATTTGAACAGCGAATTGAAGGGAGTCAGGCTCAGAATACATTTCACACCATTAGCTGCAATAGCATAACAACAAATAAAATAATAATACAAATGTGTCCTGTTATAAAAAGCCGAGGCAGCGGGTTACAGCAATTATCATCCATCAGAGTTACTGCATGTGTGTGTCTCCGGTGAAGCTGAAGGCTGAGGACTCGGCTTCAGGCGGGAATCAGGGCGACTCGGGGGGGGAATCCAGAGTCAGGCGGAGCAAACAAACATCAGCCTCATGTCGACCCAGAAGTAGGTTGCTCCCACCGATTCTGCCCGGTAACAGTTCTGCAGTGTGCATGTGTGTATGTTAGTCATGGGCTTGATGGTTGTGTGCAAGCATGCATGAGTGTGCATGTTGGCACGTGCAGCCAGTCAGTGGGCTGAGGGGGAGCGGAGGAGGAGGAGGACGAGTGGGTGGAGGAGGAGGAAGAGGAAGAGGAGGCCAGTGGTAAAGGCTTCAACAGCAGCTAAAGATAGCACAGTGCTGGCAGGCACTCGGTGGAGTGCACGAGTGCAAAAGTGCACGAGGAGCCCTTTATCAAGAGCAGAGGCACAAACCACAGCTCAGGTAAATGAGCGTCTGTGGGACAATGTGCACGATTCTCCAAAAGGTTTTAATGAGAAGAAACAGATTTGATCCAACGCTCATATATCATAAATATTTATTCTGTAGAAGTTAGAGAAGCAGGTTTGATTTTCTGTATTATAAAACGTGTCTGTGGTCGTTCACTTTACTCTGTGCAGGCCAGACATCGGCAGAATATTGATCTGCAATTCAAACAGTATTGAAATTATAAAGTGCAGGAGACCTGTTTACAGTTTGTATTGCACTGTGTGTATCCTGTCTGGTTATTAGACGACAAAAACTCTTCCTTATCGGCCCTGCAGCGATGGAAATACATTTCTAACTTCCCTCTAATCTTCTCAAACGATCCTCAGTCATGCGTGTTCGTGATCCGAGTCCGAGCTCGACGCTGGACGCACGGCACCGGTGGACAAGCGGACCCAGAGCCGGGATTTGAGCTGCATTTACTCAGCCAGTCATGTAGTTTTCTATAAATATAATTCTCACTAATCACATTTGGCACAAGCGTGAGCGTTAAGTCAAAGAGGAATTACGTCCTCGGCAGCAGCAGTGACACGCTGATCTACTTCAGCCACACGTCGATACGTCTCGCCAGATATATCCAGCCTCCTATTGGCAGGGCTCTAAAGATAGAAGTGAGCGCTGCCCAGTAGACTAATGCTAATCACAGCTCCATCACACAGGCCGCTCGCAGCCTCTGAGGAACTCCATTAATCCGTTCGGAGCTGCTCTGGGAATCTGGCAGCTTCCTCTAGAAACAGGGATGAAACACTCGCACAGCTCAGATCAGGAGAAAAAACCTCGACTCCTTTTTGTCTTAAAGGCAAGAAATCAGCCTGATAAAGACTCAAGAGAAGGAGATGCTCTATCTGCAGATCAGATATAAAGATGGATGATCATATACAGTGCTGAGAATCACAAGACACCTTCTCACATAGGCAAAGTTAGAGAAAAACCCAAGACCTGGCGACCGTGGGAAAAAGAGAAAACTGAGTCTGTACGTGCACAACTGATCACGAGTCAGTCTCAGCTGTCAATCATTATAGTTCCAACCTCTTTCTACAGCATCAAACACTTGAACATACATCTTGGAAATATTCTTAATTGAGTTAATTGATTTATTATTGCATTTGTTAGTTTGGTCCATGTCCCATTCACTTACATGGAGACGTCTAGAATTTAACATCTTTGCATCTACTTTGTCATCCTGTGAAAACTGAGTTTTTGTGCTTCACAGATACCCTTCTTATCATGTGAATTCTTAACTTTATAAAACAAGACATATGAAGGAATCTTTTATTGTCAGGTTCAGAAAACTGAGAAGAGATATTTTTCAAACCCACTTTTCATAATATCACAAAAACAAGGTCGTGCCGTGATTATCTAACACGGGCTTGTTCCAAGGCTCCGCTCAGAGTTGAACTCATTAACATCCTCCAGCGTCGGATCCTCCACAAACAAACAACAACCCCCCCCCCATATTTCCTGAAATGCGATTTCACAGCCAACATGTTTGTGTGTCTCTCTCTCTCTCTGGCCTCTTGTGTCGTTTAGGACTTGATGTCACAGACTGAGGATGTGATAACTGTGTGTTGTCTGAGGGGATCTGTTTTTAGACGGATTGAAGTAATGACCCTCAGGAAGAGAGTGTGTGTGTCTGTGTGTGTGAGTGTGTGAGTGTGTGTGTGTGTGTGTGTGTGTGTGTGGGGTAAAGACAAGTGGAGCCGTTTGTCAGACAGGGCCTCGCTCATGAATCACGAGATATAATATATATATATATAAAGGGTCCTTATGTAAGATAGTGTTTCCGACTTGTTAGACAATGTTCCTGTGTTGAATTAGATCTGAAAAAAGTTCTTATATAATCTTCTGGGGTCACGTTATATCACAATGATTCTTGTGACAATGCACAGCAGAATAATCTGATAATCTGGTTACACAGGGAAAAATGTAAACCCACAAATACATGACCTGCTTCTTAAAGCTGCTGATATACATCACTCTGGTTTCTACACGTCACCGTTCAGTCCGGAGGCTTTTGTGTTGCTTCAGATTGTTCTGGGTTCTGTCATCGAATATTAATCGTTACCAGTGATATTGATCAATATGGATGAAGTTCATTTCTGTATTATTTTCTAGTAATTTTTTGCATTTGTCTATATTTATGTTTTTAGTATTATTTAATATTTTGAATATTTGTTTTGTGGTATTATTTCTTTTGTATTTTATCTTTATTATTTATAAGTATTCCTATTTCTAGTATTTGTTTTGTATTTTCTTATAATATTAATTATGTTTTTATTAATATTTTTTTTGAATTTGTATTAGTGTTATTTGCTTTGTGTGTTTTTAGTAGTATTATTTATTTGGTGTTTTTTGTATTATTATAATATTCTGTACTACTTGTTTTGTGTTTTGTTTTATTTTCCCAGTAGTGTTAGAAGTATAAGTATTTGTATCATATAAGTAGTGTGAGTATTCCTTCAGATCTCTTTGAGATCTTTCCACCTCAGCTCCGTCTCCTCAGGCTGGATCCAGTTGTCCGTCCAGCAGATGGTTTGATCCATCACGGCAGATGGTTTGATCCATCACACATCAGCACTGTCGTCGACCTCCTGCTGTGAAAACCTCTTTTGTTGAATCTCCTCCACCACGAGACAAACAACCTTCCACTGACGTCCCACAAAGCCTCGGGGCCGAGGAGCCGGACTGGGCCGTGGTCACTGGGAGTGAAAGGAGTTCAGATTGATGGAGACTCTGTCGTGAAAAGAGCCCGTTGCTTAAAGGCACACGGGCAGATATGCATCACAATAGCGTGAGCGTGTAAGGAGGCAGCTCTCAGTGATGGAGTACAGCACATGCAGAGGCCATCTGGATAATCAAGAAAAGGCTGGGGGTGGTGACTCCATCATCCAGAAAGCTCTTTGAGAGGAAACTTTATTTGAGATCATAATGAAGATTCTCTCGGAAGAGTCGACACTGAATCTAGAAAAGGTTGAATGTTCCCAGGGGTCATGAATATCCCTGGAACTCAACCAACAACCTGGAGCTCAGATGTGGAGTTTCTGTTTTTAGCTTTAAAGTATCAGGGAAGTCGCTGCAGGGCCGGTGACACGTGGACCTCTGCTGGACAGTGACAAGCTCAAATTTGTATTTTTAAAGCATCAAATCTTAAAAAGGAACACACATTAATGTATTAATATTTCCACCACACAGGTTTCAGAGAGGATTTCAGTCTTTGACCTGAGAATGACTAACTGCTCTTTGGATGTAGACGGGAATATCACACATTCTAATTTATAAATAAGCAGCAGAAAGGTTTTGCAGCTCAGCTCTGAGCCTCGAGCTCTGCAGGCCGCTGCTGTGACCTCACGGCTGTGACCTGCAGGACCTGATATGAGACCTGATAGGAGCAGGTGAGTCCAGGTCTCGTCCAATCAGGTGCATCCATCACAGGAGATGATCCAGAGAAATGAGTCGCAGATTGTTGAATATTTCCTGAAACCACTGCTTTGCTATGGAACCATTTTCAAGCCACAGTTGCTTAGTATCCTCTGGGGACAAGGAAAAGACAAATTAATCATTTCCAACATAAGATAACGTTTGAAATAATTATTAATATTATAAACATACCGATTTACAGGTGGGACTCAGATGTTGTTGCTCTAATAAGCCTCTCACAGACTCCACTTGGGGGGTTTTCATATTATTGCTGGCTAACAGCAGATATTAGCCAGGTCCCGGTGCCTCTCTGATCTCATTATGAGGCCACCTCCAGTCACTGGGAGCTGATCTGCAGAGGGACTCAGGTGGTGGGCGTCAGATTAACTGGTCACGTGACCTCACGAGGGAGAAACTGCCAATAAAAACGCAACTGAATCAATGTTTAGTGTTGACTTGTCTCAGGCAGATGGGACGTGTGCTGACGTCCTATCTCCGAAACTTTAATTCAGCTGCTGTGAATCTTAATGTCACTTTATGTCTGCAGATGTTTCTCTGTCTTTTATTAAACTGGCAATAAAAAGAAAAGATTACGTTGATTGTTAAGCAAAACCTGTTAAGTGTAATAAATACATAAGATAACATGTGACGATGAATACATTTAAACCTAGAATGTCTCTGAGTAGAGTTTAAACTTCTGCCAAAACCAAATTAGATCCTTAAATTCGATTGTTTCCCCAAGATCCAGGAAATATTTCCTGAAAAACTTATAAAAATGGATGAACCCCTTGAATCAAATCTGCTCCAAACGTTAAAATGCCTTAAATATCAGTTTGGGAGGAAAATCGATTGATATTTACAGCTTGAGATTGAACCAGGTTTTGTGTCACCAGCCACGTTCACCTGTGACCTCTGACCTCCACCAGGGCCTCAGAAGAGAAGCCTCTTCAGGTCCGAGCTTCGGTCCCAGTTACGTCTGATGGTCCTGACGAGGCCCTCTGTTTGGCCTGTAACACATCCTGAAGAGGAAACCCCCCCCCCAAAAAAAGAAGCTCAAATTTAGTTTCCAGGATCTGTTGTTACCATGGTATTGCACTGCATCTCCTTACATCGCCATGGAAACACAAACCTGATGACTGGCATGGGGCTGTTAGTGAAGTGGGTCAAGAGCAACTGAGGGAAGTCAAACCACAGTTATTTCATATATCGTTTATTATATTAACACAGGATCACATGAGACGTCTCAGTGGGATTCCACACGTCAACACCAGAGAAACAAGTCGAGTGACAGAGACCAGACGATGATAACAATAAAACTAAAGGCTCCATTCATGTCCAGACCATAATATGAAATGTAATGTCCTTTGTTCAGAGCTTTAAACTAAATACTAAATTGACGTTTATCGTGATAATCATGAAAAGTGATTTATGTGAGATATTTTCTTCCAGCTCTTCTACAAAATGCTGTTTTAAAAATAATGCTTCCACCTCAGAGTTCAGGCTCATTGACTCCATGTGATGTAATAAACAGCATTTTATAGGCTGGTGCTGACATCTAGTGGTGAAAAGAGTCACTGCCTCCAACAGGATGTATTTGAAGTGAGGCGAGGGAAGATTCATCTGCTTGTAGTTTAGAACTTCACCACTAGATGCCACTAAATCACACAAACTGAACCAGTGACATATATTTTTATTCCAATGCTTGAAAAAAAAGACAATACATAGAAAAAAAAAGACATTATATTTAGCTTTAGGCATTTTTCAGATTTTAATTAATCTTTTTTTTATTATGGTTATAAAGGTGATATATGAGAATATAGATCGATTTGATGACAAACACTGTTTGACTTTTATTGTCATTGTTATCATTCTTATTATTGTGATTGTTATTAGACAATAATTAGAGTCAGGGTCCAGATGAAATACAACATAGATAAAAATTCATACAAAAGCCCAAAGAGAGAAACATTTATTATTGTGATTATTGTCCTTTGCCTTCAGGTATGATCATATAAATCACACTGAAATCTGGATTTTATAAAGTAAATAAAAGGACTAAATAGATATTATTTGACCACTTGTTGTAGGTCCTGCATAGAAAACCTGTGTCTCCACAAACAGCTCCTCTGCAAAGGAAGAGCATGTCGGTGCCTAATGTCTGTGTGTTGTTATGAAACATGTGATGTGTGTAATGATAGGATGTTACGAGCAGCACCTGAAGGCAGCACGGTGTCCTCCCTGTTGTCCCCTTCAGGTTCAGGACAGTCTCCGGAGTGTCTGCTGCTGTAGGTGGGGTGTGTCTGATCTGTGCTGGAGACGCTGGCGAGAGAGTCAAGTCACATACAACCAACCAGGAAGCTGCACGAATTACTTCTTTAAAATAAAAGCCCTGAACATTGTAATAATAACAACAATGATGATTTATTTGGATAGTTTCTTTGCTTGCTGTGAATTTCCTGGATATGATCCTGCCGTATTGTCTGAAGGGGCAGGCTCGGAAAAGTTCTAGAAAACGTCCGGACTAACAGACTCCGACTTTATTGATAATTTTCTAGAGAAAACATCCAGACGTCAGTTCCGCTCTGGAATCTGCTCAACTGTCGGAACTCCTGTTAAAAGTCCAGAGTAAGATTTAGGTAAAATTTATCTATTGGCAGAAATTGAATATAAAATAATCCTAATGAGGTTTTCACCTGTTTGTTTCATCTAAATTGTACGAGTAGTGGTTTTCTTTACCCTAGATTGAGCCTTTACATGTAAATAATGTAATTAATAGTCTCTAGGGAGGCCGCTTTTTTTTTACAGTAGCCCAAACAGGACAAACTTACCCTTTTGTGTTTTCATGACAACTGAACGCTACTGAAGGATGAGGTGAGGGGTGTTCAGCTGCAACATGACACTGCACCACTAGATGTCACTAAACTCCACACACTGAACCTTTAATAACAACGATAATTAACTTTATTTAAGGGACCTTTCAAGATGCCTCGTAAAGCAAAGAACGTCCAAAGAATAAAATAAAACGAAAAGTAGAATAAAATGTTGAAACAACAAACAGACTAAGTGCAGCTCAGTGGACGCTTTTATTGTGAAGGGGTTTGACAGGAACCACTTGTTGCCAGCGCGTCACGCTTGGCGGGTTCGGTAACAAACCGGTGGAGCAGCTCGCGCGCCGTCAGACAGCTTCAGGGGCGAGGAGGCGGCGCGCGCGCGACTCACGTGTGGAGCGGGGAATGCAGCTCGCGAGCGTGTCACCGGATGTGCGCGAGCGTTGGTGAGAGAAAGCCAGAAGCGGAGGAAGAAGAGGAAGGAAAAAGAGAAAGAGAAGAAGGAGAAGAAGAAGAAGAAGAAGAGGAGCGATGAAGAAGCACCTGAGTCCCGGCAGACAGCAGCAGCAGCAGCCGCCCGCCCCGGCCGACGTCCCGGCCCCGAGCACCGGGGAGGTGACGGTCCAGCAACTCAACGAGCTGCTGGCGGACGGCAGCGGCTTCTACAGCCTGCCCACCCAGCACTTCAACGAGGTGTTCTCCAGGATCTTCATCGGGAACGCGTGAGTCACCCTCCTCCTCCTCCTCCTCCTCCTCCTTTATCCATCCCTCCATCCATCCCTCCATCCCTCTATCCATAATGTCTGACAGGTAGGACCGCTTCTCCCAGACGCTCCTTCATCTTCATCACCATCATCATCCTCCTCCTCCAGACGCGACAATGACAACCGTGTCGCATGTCTGCACACACACACACACACACGCACGCACGCACACACGCACACAGGGCGGGCTTGTTGTTGTGCCGCCTCCACTTTGTCATCACGACAACAGGCGGTTGTTGTTGTTGTTGATTGTCCTCGACGCACCGGCGGTGACATTGAGCCTCGCGCAGCTGGAGGAAGAAGAACACAACAACAACAACAACAACAAGAATCCTAAATATTCTAAGAACTGTAATGTTGTGGTGACACAAAGAGCCGCGTTTCCTGAGTGGTTCCCTCCATCCTCGCTGCCCCTCTGCTCCTCCTCTGCTCCTCCTCTTCATCACCCCCAGGAGCAGGAGGGTTGTTTCTGTGTCAGAACAAAGAGCCGGACACAGGGAGACGCTCCTGTGATGAAGAGGAGGCAGATATTCACCTTCATCAGACAGGCACTGAACTCGGGAGATTCTGTGTGAACACAGCAGGGAAGCTTCCTCTTCCTCTTTAAATATTTGTCTCATAATCTGTAGAGCAAATCAAACAAACACAAACTCAACTTCAAGCTCTGCACGCGTCCTAATAACTTCAGATTAGTGCTGGTTATTAGGTAATTGCCTCGGATCTTTTCTGGAACTCTTCCTTCCAAAACCACGACTAAAATGTCCGGAAAATGTCCTTATCAAGTGATTCAGACATAAATAATTAACACATTGTTTTCTTTGTGTTCAATCACATTAACAGACATACACATACCAGCTGTATGAAGCTGTGAGATTTGCTGAAACGAACACACGTGCAGCGGATGTCCTGTATTTTCAAATCACACGAGGCAGAAGCAGAACCATAAATCCACGGTGGTTGGCTGCTATTGGTTTTGTAATGAACATGCCGAGTCCATAGGAATTTATAGCGCCGCATTCCATAAAAAAAAACGGTTCCTGGTATTTCCAGCATCGACGGGTATGATCGAGTACGAGAAGAATCGTCCGCCTGCACGACAAAGACACAAAGATAAAACACAACACACCTTACTCACGAGCCTTGTTCATACTTTCACATTAGACTTATGTATGAATGAATCAGTCAGTGATGAAGAGTTGGATGGAGGATATGTCTCCACCTTCTTCTAGTACAAGTAGGTGCAGATTAAAGGACCAGTGTGAAGGAACTAGTGACCTCTAGTGGTGAGTTGGCAGATTGCTCTATGTGGAGTTTGTCCTTTCCGTAGAAACATGGCAAACACAAATGAAAACACTATAAATATATATATTTATATAGAACAGAACAGAATGCCTTTATTGAGGTTGGTAATTGAACAATGAGATTTGCTGTGCATCTCTAAAACTTTGATTTTTCTGGTTTCAAGTGTCAAACTTGTCGGAACAGACGCAGAGAAGCAGCGATTGGAAACAAACACACTTTCTAAATGGGTTTTATCTGACTCATAATGTAATATAAGCTTTTACAGAGCCGCCCTTAATCTCACTTGTATGGATTCACAGTAGAGAAGCAAGCAGGAAGAAACACATGCACATTACTGTTCCTCAGAGCTTCTACAAAATCAATTTGAAAAGCCCGACCTGCTCGCCAAGTCTCCAAACAAAGCGCTGGCAGTCGGGACGCCGCCGGGCGCCACCACGCTGCAGGCGGGAAGCAGAGACTCTGATGTGCCGGCTGCTTCGAGGGCGAGACGCCTTCATGTCTGATGAAGGAATCATGTCCAGTGATTAGGAAGAAAAGCTGCGTTTTGCTTTCCAGCCTCTTATCAAAGGCCATTAGTGGAGTATTTTAATATTGAAGAACATCTGACGGGGTCCAGACAAGGCCAGTGTACAGAAACATGATCGCACAACCGGCTCAGCCAGAGAGAAGCGCTATTGATCGTTGATTAGAGCCGGAGCCTCGTCCACTGGTCCCACCACTGGGAGCCTCGAGTCCCACACTGCTCGTCACTGGTCCCACCACTGGGAGCCTCGTCCACTGGTCCCACCACTGGGAGCCTCGTCCACTGGTCCCACCACTGGGAGCCTCGGAGCTCGGTATGAGATGCACCTCAACTGAAGCCGTGTAGCAGGCTGAGGAAATGAGATCCAAACAAATGCAGTGATACTGAACGATGGAGTCTAATTACAGGAGTCAAATTGGAAACAAACAATCTGTCTGTAAGGATATTCATTAAACTCGTCAAATGTAAAAAGGTTAATGGGCCCAGTTCCAGTTATGAGTCATACGATCCCACTGGAGTCAAACCCATTAACCGTCTTCAGCTCATAGTTTTTACTGTGGAGTGTTTTTTAAATGAGTGTTTTTCAGGTCAAGTCAAGTTTATTTATAAAGCACATTTATATTAGAGTCGACCAAAGGGTTGTAAAATAAGAAAAGCACAAACAGAGGCTCAAAACAAATGAAACAAAATAGAAATAAAAGGGTAAGAACTTCCTTCTGATGGAGGTGCATCTCACACAGCACTCGTCTTGAAGTGAGCAGCCGCTGAGAAGCTCTCATCCAGAAATAAATCACAATGTTTCCTGAACTCTTGCCCTGTTCTCAGATCTGTGGCCGTCAGCACTCTGAACCCACCGTGCATCAGGGACCGACCGGAGGTGCGGTTGTTTGCTACGAGGAACACTTTGGCTCTTTGTGAAGCTGCTCTTTAATAATGGATGTTGTGGGACTGCGGATCCCAGGGTGAGGAGGAGGTGAGGAGGTGGAGGAGGGTGAGGAGGTGGAGGCAGGGCCAGGTAGAGAGGAAGAGAGGGTGCGAATCAACTGAACCAAGCGCTGCTCTGCATGGACGTAGGGTGACCTAGCTAGGATTGGTTTATTAGTTCTTGCAGAGGGGGGGGTTTGCAGCCCCTCCCCCCCCTCCAGGGAGCTGCAGGGTCACCTCGGCCTCGCCCGCTTCATATCGACTGGAAGCAAACACGGCAACAAACGCACACATCGCTCTGTTACCTGGAGATTCATGATGCTCAGATACAAATAAAGCAAATACAGATCAGAATGTTTTTAATTTGTCATTATACTGGAATCCACAGCGATGGTGTGATTCCTTTTCTGAGACACGAGAGAATCTGATGTCTTTAGCAGCTGCAGCATGTTGTTTTTTTTGTGTTAAATCTATTAAATCTATTTGGTTAATTAGCGACACTAAATGCCTCATAAAACTTTAATGTAACGTATAGAAAAGAGTCATTTGATTCAGAATCAATGGACAGTGCCTGCAGCCAGTGGACACAGGCACTCAGCCAATCAGACGAGAGCAGCCAAACACTGTATTACTGTTTGTCAGGAATATGTGTTTGCTTTAAAAAATAAATTGAAATTATTTGAATAATCCTGGATTCACCCCCTGATTTTGGATTTGCATGACAATTCAATGGGTGTAATCAGTTCTATAGTTTTTGTGTAAAAACATTAGCTCCTAAAAACCAGTAAATACTAAATATTTATTTAAAAAACAAACAGTGTTTATTTCTCTGAGGTTCAGTGTCGTCTCCCACTTCAGCATTATAACATTTTCAGTGTCTGCAGTAATACATCTGTTGATTAATCTGTGATTTAGCCTCAGGTCGACCTCAGTTGTAAGAAACAATATGTAGAACTGCTCGTGCACCGAGCTGCAGATTTACAGAATCTGGCCTCGAGTCAAGAGAAGCTGTGAAGCTGCCAAAAGCACGAAGCAGCAGCAGCAGCATCGTCTTAACAGATGCAACCTACATAGTTAGAATATCACTCTAAAGTAAACAGTGCTGACGCTCTGTGTTCCTCACAGAGAAGTATCTGTCAGGTGTGATTATTCCTTCTGTTATTTGTCCGACACGTCTTGTTCTGCTTTTGTGTTCTCATCACAAACAGGTTTTATTCCACCATAAGAGGAAGTTCTTTACGAGCACACAACCTTTGTGTCAGCGTCTGTTTCCTTCTTGTTAAACCGTGGTCATGTGCCTGGTCTCTCTCGCCCCCTCGCAGGTTCGTGGCGCAGAACGCCATGCGGCTGCAGAAGCTGGGAGTGACGCACGTCCTCAACGTGGCCGAGGGCACCTCCTTCATGCACGTCAACACCTGTGCCGAGTTCTACGCCGGCACGGGCATCACGTACCACGGCATCAAGGCCAACGACACGGAGAAGTTCATCCTCAGTGCCTTCTTCGAGGAGGGGGCGGACTTTATCGACAAGGCCCTAGCACACAATAACGGAAAAGGTGCGTTTATTTATTCATTTGTTTGTTGTTGATGTGGGACACAGGAGAGGATGATGATGAAGATGAAGATGATGGGGACCCACTCCTGAGCCCTGCTGTGACACGTTTGTTCTGGGTAACGGAATAAAATAAGACATCACCAGGGAAATTAGTCTGAAATAAGACATTTGATGTATAAATATTCTTTTGCAGATTAACAGGATTAATCCCAGGAGATTTCTGTACTGTAAGGAGAGAGTGAAGGAGTGAGGAGGAGGGTGGAGGAGGATGGAGGAGGAGCAGAAACAGGAGAACTCACCTCCTGCTGCCTGGTTCTGCTGGAGTTTGCCGTTGTGCTGTGCGCAACATTTATCTTTGACATTTTCTGACCCCTCAGCTTCGAGCAGAGAAAAGGTCACGGCTGCAGGATTTTAATGAGAATCTGCCTCGGTGCATTGTTCATGAGAATCTAATGAAGCCACGAGGCGACAGTGGGGAATTGGTCTGGTTTACAAACCCTTTCTGCATCTATGTACAGTTTTATAATGAGAATCTCTCAGCACGTTTAATCTGCACGTTCCTTCCAGGTCTATAGAGAGACTCCTTTCACATGTGGTGCAGATGTTCACTCAGAGTCACAGATCAAATCACAGTGACCTGAAACTGGAGGGGTTGATGGAGGCACAAGAAGAGAGTGAGTTAACGTATGAATGAAAGAATAAAACAGAAGAGAAGAGAAGAGGGGAAGAGAAGGAAGAAAGGAATAATTGTCAGGTAGTGAGCGACGTAGTGTGTCTAACAAGAGGATCCAGTAGAATCAACATTGATCTGTGGCAGGGAGCGAGATTAGATACTGAAGAGGTTGTCTCATCGGCAAAGGACAGAGGAGGAGGAGAGGACGAAGGAGGAGAAGATGGAGGAGGAGGAGAGAAGAGGAGGACAGAAGAGGAGAGGACGTAGGGAGATTGTATGACAGTGGAGAGGCTTGAGATGTGAGAGTTACACCGGGGGAGCGACACAGATCGGTGTTGGGTTCCTGATAAAGTGCAGAATCTGCAGATGTGACCTGAGCCCGACACATCAGCTGCCAAGTCGAATCCGAGGTTCCATCTCCTCTTTAAAGAAAGTTACACACAAACAACACAAACAGGGCTGACAACACAAACACAGGGGAACATACATGTTGTGTGCACAGAGTCGTTTGCTTTTTTTTTAACGCAGGCTGAGGAATCGATGTAAGATGAGGCTGCAGTGAAGATGATTGACTTTGCCGAGTCGGCAGCAGAGGTCAGGTCTTGGATTTGCATCTTCTGGCTCAGAAAATGCTTCGATAGACAAGTTTGCTCACAGCATATGTTCCCCACGGCTCCTGCTCTCCTTTGTTTCCTTTTATTCTTTTGTTTTATTATTTTTCAGTCCTGAAAAGCCTCCACGAAGTAGGAATCCTGCAGGATTATCTCATATTTACACAATGAAAACATTTGTTAATTCAGATAAATGTCAGCACGCAGCCATGATACAGATGTATTGTGTGTTTCTATAACACCAACATCTATGTGTCTCTGTGTCTGTGTCCTGCAGGGAAAGTGTACGTGCACTGCAGAGAAGGCTACAGCCGCTCCCCCACCATGGTCGTGGCCTACCTCATGCTCCGCCACAAGATGGACGCCCGGCTGGCGGTGGCCACCGTGAGGAACAAGAGAGAGATCGGCCCCAACGAGGGCTTCCTCCTCCAGCTGTCCCAGCTGAACAACAAGCTGCTGAAGGAGGGCAAGCTGAACGGCGAGGTGGGAAAACTAAAGACCAAATGATATTAAGAGACCCTCCGCCCCCCCCCGGTCTCCTCCCATCATGCCTTTCACAGGCCTCAGCTGCTCTCAGGAGACTGACCCACCCAGACTAAACCAGCACTCATCTGACCACCAGGGGTATTATTCAGAATCACAGACACACATCCATCGATCTGTGTAGATAATTAATCCTCATTCACACACACACACATGTACACACTGTTTCTTTTCTGAATCTTTGGTCCACGTCTCCCTGCCGCTCAGCGGGGGGGGCATCCGTCCGTCCTCTGCCTTCTCTGAACAACGAGTGTGATCTCAAATACTTCAACCCCCCCACCCCCCCCCGTTACCTCCTCACCGAGCAGATGTGCAGACGTCTCACCGCTCGCACCTCAAAGCTCTAAGTTTCTATCTTTTTGGAGCTGAGCCACTTGAATCATTCCTCAAGTTCCCTCAAGTTCAGACGGTGAAAAACTTTGCCCTGATTTATACACAAAACAAAACTTTTAAATACAAGATTATAGCACAATCATTCCATAGTTTTCCACTGCCGGGAATGTCAGCGATGTCTCCGCCAGCAGGAGTTCTCTCTAGGTTCCGAATAAACTCCAAGATATCGAGGTGTAAATATGGATTAGTCCAAACATTCCAGGAAAACTAAAAGAAAAAGCCCCTTAGAGTTAAGTTTGCCCACACAATCTTTAAAGTCGTCCCCTCTGCAGGGACAGAGGTTTAATGCACAAACACAGAAACTCACACTCTGTTCCATCAAACTGCAGCCTTCCCAGTTTCTGGCCTCTAGCTTGAAAAGTTTACGGTTAAACTTTATAAAACACAAAAGTTTAAAAGGTTAAAATCATAATTATTTACGACATCAGGCGATATCCATATCAGTGTCTAATCTCGCTCTAAGATGTAAATGATTTTCTTCACGTGGAGTTTGACCCCCCCCAAAAAAAAGAGACGTTTGCAAATGCTGCCGAATGTGTTTCAGTTTGAAACCGTAGTGTTTGGAAAACGCATTCTCTTGCTGATTGGTTCTTATCCGTCACGACTCGACCACCAGCAGTGAACGTAAAGCGTTTCCCTCCCCCCAAGGTTCACCGTTGTTATTTCCTCGATGTTAGAACTGATTGTGTTTGTGAACCACCTTCGACCTCGAGGCCTGAGGTGTTAAAGAGCAGGAGGAAGTCGCCCACCTTCACCCGAAAGCTCCAGTCATCACACCAGAGAGTCGTCCACTGCCAGATCCCCGACGCTCATCCACACACTCCGTCTGTCCGAGGTCCACACACCACATGTCTCACCCTGAGGTGTGTGTGTGTGTGTGTATGTGTGTGTGTGTGTGTCGTGCAGTCATTTAACACGCCCGACTTTACGCACACACACACAGGGTCAAACGCCTTCTTTTCGTTTGTACGTATTAAAGCATTGCAATATATGTCAATACTCCCATCATCAGATATATATAAAGAATGTAATCACATATAGATATGACTATTCCGGCTGTAGTTGTTACATATAATTGAAAAGTACATTTTGAGTGACATTGTATTTAGTACTGGGCGTAAATACTGTAAACTAGACTTTTCAAACTGAGCGTTCATGTGAGCGGAGAGAAGAAACAGGAACTAGGTCGTCTCATCTCATTAAAGGCACTATTTACTCCTCCTTGGATATATATCTGTATACATATGAATATATACGTGTATACTGTATATACATATTTAAGTGTTGACATATATGAATGTATGAGCAATGTGTCTATAACGTGTAGGTATTGTCAGTATGTCCTAATATATCATATAATATTTGTATATGACATCACAGAGTACTCCCATTACTTGTTTCCACAGTGAGTTACATGTGCATTGATATTCAGATATGATGTGCATGTACAGTGTTTTTGTGTGATTGTGATATTTTTTTTAGAACTATCGCAATTGTGCAAAACTCGCTGAGCACGGCGGAGGGAAACTGAGGGCATGAGGTCATCGTGTCTACGCAGGTTTTTTAAGTTTCAGTCGCCATAACTACCAAGATGCAGGTGGCAGCTTAGGATGCTAACGGGTTAGCCACCGAATCGTCTCTATGCTCGGAATGATTGAGGGGTCTGTTCACACCTGGTTTTAACGTCGGCCCTGAGACCCCCGGACTTAGCGCCGCCCCCTCGTGATCACGCCTGATGGATTCGAACACCGGGTCTGAACGTGGTCCGGCTCTGAGAGAGAAGTGACTCTCCAGCTACACTTCACATTTCAATGCAGTGTTTTTACAAAGTGATATGTTTACACTTAGCAGGCTGCAGACTGTCCACCAGGGGGAGCTGTGCAATCATTGTAGACAGAGGACGTCGCACCTTGTAGAATTAAGTACGGTATACTAATTAATTAATCATTACAGTAATTTTAATCAAGTTACATTTAATTAAACATCCTTTGGTTTCAGACTATTGGTCAAACAATTATTAATTTCACTATTTTCTGATGTTTATCGTCCAAACAACTGATCTGTGAGTTGAGGAAACAGTCGAGACATCAACTGAAGAAACCGTTAAATTATCTGATGATGTATATTTATTATCTTATATTATTTCAGTTGGAAAAAATGAGCCTGACTGAGATTCCCATCAAAACAGCCAGAGGAGCCATTTTTCATGCAGCGTGTTTATACAGAAATCAGTTCATATACAATCCAACCTGTGAGAACATGCATTGAAACGTCCGGTGGGGGTTTGACCTCTTTCTCTTTGTCAGCCCTGAGTCGGAGATGAGGGCAAAGCTTCCTCGGTGTCTCCTGCAGGGGGCGTCCTGTCATTTCGTCATCTCACTCACTTGAAAATCTCTCAGATCTGAAGCATCACAAACTCTCAAACACCTGAAACCAGAGGAATCAGGCGTAGTCGTTCGAATCTGAGAGCGTTTTCAAGAGTTACCCAGCGAATGCGTCGCTCTGGATTCTCCCCATCACCTCAACACTAAACCCCAAACCACACAAACAGTTGTCCCTTTTTTTAAATAGACAATAAAACAAGGAATACTCTACAGACAGAGAACCACTGACCTCCGAGCCCAATGACACACACACACACACCAACATTGTGCCAAGCGACTGACTGTATTGTGCAAAAAGCCATTTGTGCGTGTTTATGATCGGCTGTGTTGTCTTTATAGAGGAAGTCTCACTCATCTGAATGGTTCCATCTTGCTTTACGTTACTGCCCTCCTTCTGGAAAACTCGAAAAAAAGCAACAACTCACTCCACAAGTTTCCCCACAAGTTGGGGAAACGTCCTGTTTTGGGTTTTTAAGGCGTCAGTAGATGTTTGAATCGGCTCCAGGACGAGGGTACGTGCTTTACAGCTTCAACTGCCGGCACCAACCTGCTCATTGATTCAGACATCGACAGCTCTGGGCCCGTGAGGAAGCCTCGTGGAAGTTTTCTGTTAAAACAACAATTTAATAACCAGTTTGAGCCTTTTACAGATATACCGGTCGGTATCAGCTTTTATGTTTGCTGATGTGAAAACTTTTGATTTTACAGATGTAATATCTCAAACCTAAATAACGTGTTTTTCCACAACTTCTCGATAACGACATCTTACAAATCGTTGGCAGTTTAATAAGAAAAACATGTTTATCGGCCGTATATATAAGTATCAGACATTTTCTAGTAACAAACAAACAGAAAACTTCCAAGATGGCTGCCCCTCCTGGCTCCAGTCTAGTTTATGCATTGAGTAACAGACAAACACTGCCACCTGCTGTTCAACAAGTCGCGTGGTTTTTCTGCACAAATCTCTTTTTTTAACAGCTGATTGACATCGTTAGGATCCAGCCCCACGTTTTACTTCTTCTTCTCTATATGTGTGAAATGTAAACGTCAGTGTAAAAGTTTCTTTCGAACAAGGTACCAGCATCACTTTGTGGGTTATACTCCAGGTATGTTTATGTATTATCGAGAATGTCAAAACGTGAAATGCCATTGATGTATATTGTTATATATACTGAGTCATAACTTGCCTATTACAGTATATACAGGTTGTTCGGTTGTGTGTGTTCAGCGTTGAAAGTGCATTTTCTTCTTGACCTTTTTATTTCCATTTGTCTCGTTGCAACGGACTGAAGCTGATTCCACGTTTATTATTTTGGCTTTTCTAATAAAGAAGGTGTTTTTTTTTGTAACCGTTGGAAACTGAACTGTCCGCACACGTATGACTGTGACCCACTTCTCCAGCTAATCGTCATCATCCCTGTTGTTTTAGGACGGGTTTATAATGTAATAGTAGCCGGAGCTGGGCCCGGGCTGTAATTGTGATTCATTCCCGGTGCTTGTTTAAACCTGAGTTACCGGAGCAGCGAGCGGGATTGAAACCATCGAGGAATCGAGCCAGGTACTCGTGTTCTTCATCACGGGAAAGAACATTAAATTGACTTACAAATCATTTCCTGTGATTTTCCTTGTTCCCACGAGGTGCAGCTCGGCCATCTGCGCTGAAGTAGGCAAAAGGCCTGACGCGTTGCAAAACCCTCCGTAAGTGACAGGTGATATCTGACATCATGGGAAACCCATCTGGCTGAACTTATTTCGAATTGCCCCGTGATGCAATGAGCCCCGTTCATCTGGTTCTCCTGAGGGCGTCCAAACAAACACCGGAAATCACTGCTTGGCCCAGGTAGAGCGCTGACTCCAGATCTGTCATCGTCTCCTGGCTCCCATCCTGAGTACCGGCCTAAAGCAGGAGCTCCAGCACAAATCAGCCGACTCGTCCCGGAGCCCGTCACACTGCTCGGGGGGGGGAAGCTGCTGCGGTGCAGGATCGGCTGGTTGTTGGTTCCACGTCCATTTGTCACCGCCGCCGACGTCCAGACAAACACCCGGCGACAGCAGAGACACATCTACCCCACCCACCCACCCAAAGCCTTACAGATAAAGTCTTTCAGTTGGTGTATCTCACTTCACTCAGCAGGAAGGGGACGGCTCCCTTCACAGAATGAGACATTGATGAAGCGCACTGGATTTTAAATTGCAATGTTGTGTTTTTCTTACCTTGGAGAAGTCCCTTCTTTCTTATGTTAAAGAAATAAATGGCCGAGGTATTAACATCTGATCACGTGTGGATTGTTACTGTGGCGACCAGGAAACACAGTATTTATGTACTTCTCCATGTACAGAGAGTAGATCTACTGTAATATAACTGTATGGCTATAATCTTTTTTCTTTCTTCTTATAAAGTGCATTTTAAATGGTTTATATTTGAAACCACCCTTATCTTTATTTTCCCAGATGCCGAAACCGTCCATTGTTCAAGAGGCATGTTTTCTGAGGCCTCCGTGACCTTTGACCTTTACGGTTTAAAGTCCTACCAGTTAATCCGTGAGTCTAAGTGAACATCTCTGGTAAAGTTGAAAGGATTCTCTCTCTCTTGACGTTCACAAGGTAAAAACAGGTTTCATAAGGTCACAGTGACCTTGACCTTCGACCAGCAGATTCTAATCAGTTCGTCTTTGAATCCTCAAATCAAGTCTGTCCCATAAAAACATGTTTTAAGAAGTGATTTAAAAACAGGTGAAGTGCTGGAGACAGGGCCTCAGGGTCCTGACAGTAAAACCCTGGTCCCCCTGAGTTCAAGCACATGAACACCAGAGTCGAACAATGACGACACAGTTCAGGAAACTGGAAGCACAGACCTCAGTTCCTTTGTGCTGCTGCACATCTCTGCCACTAGATGGAGGCAAACACCTGCTCGAACTCCACTTTAAACTCTGCCATGAGGACGAATGACACAAATGGAGGAACGGAGAGAACCAGAGGGAGTCAGAGAAAGTCAGGGATGACATCAGGAGTGGGAATGAGATGACAGAGCGAGAGCAGAGCAGAGAAAAAGCTATTTTATGTTCCACAGGCCCCGGACGCCCACCTGCGATGGAGCGCTGTCGCAGCGTGGCGTCCAGCAGGGTCAGCGAGGAGGGGTCAACTCCCTTCTACCTTCTCCTCCTGCACCGCGGTCCCCTCGCACGCCAATTACCGCCGGCCAGCTGTGTGGTCCCTCAGGGGGGGGGGCCCCAGTAAACCAGGGACCTCCTCCCTGCTCTGGCTGGATTCAAACCGCCGCTGCGAGTTGAGGATTTTCAAATCGATGTGGTATGAAAAAAAAGGTGGATGACCGAGGAGGTATCGAAATAACAGGATCCCTGCGTTTTTAACAAACCTCCAGACCTCTGGGCCTGCACGTCGGTAACCGGTGTCTGATTCTGACGGAGAAACAGGCCAGGTCCAGCTTGAGGGGGGGGCAGGAAGTAGCTGGAGCAAAATGGAGGGATTATGTGTTGCGGCAGGTTATAGGTCCCCCTCTGCCGTTTATTTGAAGGAATCCAGGAGGCTTGTTTTCTGAAATCTCATCAATAATGCTCGCAGGCCTCAGAGTGATGAAGTGCCATTTATTCCAGCTATGTGCAGCTTTAAATATTTACTGGCCGAGGCCGGAATCCACGCAGACGACTTCCTGTTTGCACCGGTGGCTTTTTAATTATTGACTCAGGGTGGAAACATCACCAGCGTTTTCTAAATGTCAGACTTTATCTTGCGGATGAAAGAGTTTCCCTTCATCATCAGAGTCTCTCATCCTGTGTGAATAACGTGGCTGGAAGCTCGTGTGTGATTCTTGTTTATCGAGGGAAATGAGTCATTGATTTCCAATCACTTGCAGATATATTTTCTACCTCCACGAACCGTAATCTCAGCAAATATGAAGTTATCAGTTCCCTTTGAAACTTTTATTGCTTGTTGACTCATTTGCTCCGGGCTCGCTGACGTCCTCATCGATTTCCAAACCATCGAAGTCGATTGCATTTTTCTTTTTCTTCTTTCCTCCCCCGTGTTTAGGGTTCATCAAACTACTTAAATTATGATTATAGTCCTCAAATATGCCTGCCTGTAATTTCTCCCTTCCCTCCTCATATGGGCGATTCCTCTTTCAACTGCGCTCTCTCTTTTAATGGCCTTATCAAATAGAAAGCATATGATGTTCCCCTTTAAATCCTCCTCCTAATATCCCACGTTCACATCCGAGGAGGCTGGAGAGGATGGAATTACAGGAGGGTGAAAAGGGAGAAAATGCACATCTGCGACGCAGCACTAATTATTAGGAAATGCTGAGAACAAGGGAGAGCGAGGGAGCCGGAGAGAGAGAACGGGCTCTGGATCTGAGCGATCCTCAGATCCTCTTCCAAGCGCCTGTGCCCGTGGTGGTGCTGCCTGTTTCATCTCCGTCCCTCAGGCCGTGTGTTTCACTGCACTTGCTGTGTGCGTGTGTGCGTGTGTGCGTCCTGCAGCGTCCAGTGTTTAGACATCAAACCCACAAAGACATGAGGAGAACAAGCTGCCGTGGCACAGACACGAGCCGGAGAGGAAGACTCTGGAGGTGCTCGGGTCTGTGGAGGAAGAAACAAGGAGACAAACTTCACGGGGGGGGGGAGGGGGGGAAGCGATTGATTACTGCGGAAGCAACAATGTCCCGAGCTCAGCCACAAACCCAAACATGGTCATTGGGAGCCGGTGGCTGCGGTTGCAAACGGGGACGTTTAATAACTGTGGAAAGTTTTCGGGCGACATTGTTGAAACACAGGCCTCGTCCTCGACTGCGAAACAGATTTTGCCGCCGCACTTAATTGCGAAGGGCTGCACATCATCAAGCCGCCGTGTCACCTCCAGAACGAGTCTCTGACTCCGCGATCATCGAGTCGCTCTCAGGGATGAGATGAAAGTTTCCCATTGAGGAGACGTTTTTAACGCAGATAGAAAACTCTGGATTGTTGTTGCCTGTTTTCTGGACGTTTAATTTAAGCTGCTCCAGATGGGCTGTACCACTCACTTAGCATCACCTGCTCAAAGTTAACTGCCTCACATTCATAACCCAGTGGCCTGCCGAGCCCCACGCTGCAGCAGCTCATTAATAACAGCGTTATGTTTCTGTTAGTCACGTTTTGCTTTTTAATAAGTTCACCTGAGTCACTGGGAAGTTTTTTTTTCACCTTATTCAGAAAAGGCCGCTTTTCAGTTCTGACAGGAAGTGAAGCTGCGTCCTGTTCGTGAGGAATCATAAAAGGTGTCATAAGTACACACGCCTCATTTATCGTAAATATATGCGCACAAGTGTGTGAGTCCAAGTTATGTATTCTTACATCACAGTCAGCACACAGCTCCTCTGTGCACACGGATCCACCCCGAGCTTCTCTTCGTGAAGTAATCAGTCTCCGAAGCGAAGCGAGCGAATGGTCCGCTGCCACATCCTCTTGGCCGCTCCGTGAACACGCTGATCTGTCTTCGATGCATGCGAGCGTCTGGATCCAGAGCAGCACACGTGTGGTCAGGCTCTGTGACGAGCTGCAACAGAGCAGCGCCTCAGCACAGGAACAAAAAACGGCTGGACCTTCTCCAGGAGCTGCAGCAGCAGGGTGGGTGGGCCTGGAACTCACGTGGAGCTGCTGCACCTTTACACGACGAGCCGAGCCCCCCCCCACCCCCCACCCCTGCCCCCCCTTTAACCGCCTCTGCTTCTAATTAACCTCTAATTTAAAGATTAAGGTGCGAGAGCGTCGGATTATTCTCACGTGCCCGTTATCTGGTTTTATTAATCTTGTAAAGTTGCAGCAGATTCTCCAAAGAGCCGCTGAGCCTGCTGCTGCTTTCATGCTCAATTTACACACCTCGCAAAGCATTGTGGGGGATTAGACGGTCGAGGAGGAAATGTGAAGGCGTCGCAGAGGAGCAGCAGCAGATTTTGACACCTTCATATATCACTTGTACTCATATTCTCATAAGACACATCACTTTTTTTTTACAGCTTGCTAAAATACTTGTCGATCCCTCTCTTGGCACCTGATGGTTCAGCAGTGTTAATGTATGGAACCAGCACAGAGACCATTACAGAGAACATGCAGGAAGACTGGGAGAATGTGTTTGACTGAACTAAGACAAGTTAGACTTAATCAGACTTAATCTAAATCTAAAGGAGAGGTTATGTTTTCACCCCTGTTCGTTAATGTTTGTTTGTAGAAGCAAGATTACAAATTAGATTCAGATTACCACGAAAAACACGTTGGAAGGATTTGTTATGGGTGAGGTAAGAACCCATAAAAGTTTGGTGCAGATCTGGATCCAGGAATCTGTTATTACCGTCTTTAACATTCTCAGATTGGGCGTTTTTTCATCCTTTTCACTGTTTTCCCAGAAAAATAAATAATGATTGTTGATCTGAAAAAGAAAAAAGGGAAGGGAGGTCTATGAGTTTGAGCAGCCTGGTGCAGATTAATTGAATTCAAGACGGGAGTTGGTGGAGGTTCGTTAAGAGACCAAGTAAAACCAGTTTGAACCATTTAACTTGCCAAACTGGATTTGGACACTCAGACGATTCCCTGTAGATCTTTAAAAAAGAACCCAAAGACGGTTCCATTGCATTATCTTAGATATGTCTTAACTACGCAATGATGCATTCAACTCACTTTGTTTTTGTGTTTGTGTTTGTTAGAGACACACAAACACGCAGATCGACTTTGTGCAGCCGGATCATTTGTTGGTTAATTTCTCCAGCTGCTAGGAATAGCACCTGCGGCCGGCTGGCAGGCAGCGTGCCGGTGGTGGTGGGTGCGCTGGGAGGCTCGGGCTGGTTAGCAGACAGCTCAGTGTGGTCTCTGAGGTCTGGCCAGACCCGTTCCCACAGCTCCCTCTCCCTGGCTGTGAGGCTGTTTCGATGGGCGTTCTTTCTATTTTTGATGCTTCTCTGAAAAGCCCAAAGACAAACAATGGAAATGGCTGGATCCTGATTCATAACAGCCAGGGTTCAATCTCCCGGTGGAAACCACATGAGAGATCAGAGGGGAAGAAGAATCCCACTTTGGACGTCTGGGCTTATCACGTCTCAGCGAGAGCTCGCCGGCAGCAGTCGGTCAACTCCCGGTGACCCCGCTACTCCGGAGGAACCGGGGAGCTATCATCCATTTTATAACCTTTGTTGTCACCCTTCAGTCTCCTCCTCACGTGTCCTCAGTCTGTTGCATGAAGAGGAGATCGGGACTTTCTCTCCAGCTGAACATTGATTTATCATTTTCATTAATGCGACAATGCACAGATTTGGTTCTGGAGAGAGTCGTGTGTATACGAGCGGTTGATAGATCAGTGGTGTGAGGGAGGAGGCCCGTCACACGGTGGGATAAACAAAGTGATGCAGAGCAGAGCCGCCGCTCGGCCAATACTGAAACTCTTTCATATCCGTCCAGAGTCGAAGCAGCAATCGATCAACTTCACTCCTCTACTTTGTCTTTTCATAGATTTAGATTCTGGATAGAAAGGAAACAAACACACAAAAATACACATTTGTTTAAGAGGATTTTAGTCCAGTGATAGTTTCACTTTAAAACATAGAGAAGTTATACATTTAAAATGAAAAGTGCAAGTTTAAGGTGAGAAAACGTTTCAGGTCCAGATGGGATTCAGTCTAATTGAAGAATTGAGCTGAATCTATCCAGATGTGCTGGGATGTAAAATGTAGATAAAAAAAAATCTGAATAACAATCTGAATGTAAACATAAAACCACAGATTTTCTAGAATATCCTGTAACTTAATCTGAGATTCATTCACGTCAGATTTGACACGTTCTTGTACTTTTGAATCCCAATTTGTAAATAGGAAGCGTTGCAATTTCTTTATAAAATAACATTATGAAAAGAGTTGTGTAAAATTGAAATGTGACATACCTGACAGATTCACCTGAAACTCAATACGAAGTTTCCTCGGCCCAGAGACTCGTTATAAACACACTCAGCCGTAATGACTTGGGAGAAAAAAATCCATTTTCCAACTGAGGGGCTAAAGAAATATGATAATTTTTACTCACAATGATCCATGTTTCACGATGTCAGCTCGGTGAGGGTCACAGTTCACTTCACACAATGCGTCACTAAAGAACGGCCTGCTCGCTCTCATTCATGAAGCTTTGACTCTAATATCTTCCTGGGGATCGGTGTGGAAATAACCCAGAAGTTTAAAAATCCCTTTTGCATAATTGCAGCCGACACATTGTGAATAATTTACCCTCAAACTCAGTTAAATATTGAAGCGTTTCCACACAATCTCCTGTATTTAGTTTCTTTGGCCTGGAACTGAGAATTCGCTCCTCACCTGTTCGATCGAGCACTTTGACGCTGAGGAGCTGAAGCTGTTGGTTTATGGACTGAAAACAGTTTGTCTCCATTTCCATAAAAACAAAAAGAAATGACTCTGCAGTGCTGGAGGCTCTCCTGCAATCTGGTGAGCATCTGATTGTTGTCTGGGCCTCGTCGTGCTGTTATCATGACGCCGGGGCCCGAGGGCTCCAAACCCAGAGAGTTCTAAAATTAAGCCTGTGACTGACATCCGTCGCAATGTCGGCGAGAAGGTCTGTAATCAGAGCTGGCTTCGTGTCGGCAGTGGGACCATCCATCGCTCGCGGCAAAAAAAAAGAGCTTCTGGCACGACCTCAGAGCTGGAAGGTTGGAGACAATAGGAGGAGAGAGCTGTCTGTTCTCGTTACTCGTGAACCTCTTGGCTCGCGGACGGAGAATCATGCTCAACATCAGAGTTTATCAGAGTTACAGCAGCAGCCAAATCGATTCAAACATGAACCGTTCTCTGCGTATCTCAGACGACAGTAGGCCGAGGGTTGAGTTTCCTTCACACACGTAATAACCTGTAAAACTTTGATACCTGTTGATTATGAGTCGTGGTGATCGGTGGATCCTTCCCGAGCAGCCGCCTCATCCCGTGTGAAACGTGTCCGCGTGTTTTCCACATGTTGGCAGCCGTCGGCTCAGACCCTGGGACCGAATCGCTCATTAACACTGCTCACGTCTTCCCAGCAGATCTTCAGCGTCATACGAGCGGCTGCCAGTGTCATAAAATCTGGCTGAAGAAGAATTAGTGAACAGCCAGATCTCAGCTTGAAGAGATTTTTTATGTTTTATGACAAAGTTCAGTGCAGAACACAAAAAGCTCTGCAGCCGATCTCCAGTCCCGAGATCTACCTGGACACGTGTCGGCTGAAGAACAAGTCGCTTTACGAATTTACCAAATATTCTTATGACACTAATTAAAATGTGTAAACAGTTATCGCTCCAAGGAAACAAACCCGAAACAGAATTATCACCCACTTTTACAATTACATTTACGGCCTCTCGTCGGAGGTGGGAGGAGCTTCGCCAGGCCCGACTTCGAAAGCCAAGATGGCTGCACTTTTTATCGGTAGTACAAAATCTCTAGTTTCCACTGTTTAATAGCATTTCTGTCTTTAGGTTTGTCACATACATCGTGAAATGACTGTCTGTGGACTCGTTAAGATGCGTGAACGTAATGCGTTATTACGAATGGGTTTTGCTAACAATGGCTAGCTAGCTAACGTAAAAATTTTTCCAATGGTCACAACGAACCATTCGACTGCCGATCAAAATAAAAATCAACTTGGGTCATTTAGGTGTGATGTCATTCCAAGCTCTGAGGTGGGATTCAACACGCAAGCAGCCATGTTTAGATATTTAGCTTTATGATTAGCAACTGGCTAAAAGGAACATTTACATAAATCAACGTTTTTCAAAAGGAGCTAGAAAACCAAACAGGGTTCAGTGGAATCTGGCTTGAATCTTCCTGTGTCGCCGACACATGGTTTGTAATCGTTTGCTAACATGTGAAAACAAAACAACTTTACAAGGTGATTATATGTCAACATTGTTTGTTTCTTCTTCCCTAAAGTGGTTAAAAATAAATAGCATTTAGCTCAATAATGTTTTATTAGACAATAGCCAGAACCATAAAAAAACAGATACAAATAAACATTTTCCAGATTAAGCAACAATTCTTTTTTAAACTATCGGTTGGAAATACTTCAAATCAATTCATCATTGTGGTAAATCTACAAAAAAATAAAATAAGGAATCGAACGTGACAAGTGAAATTCCTCAAAGCCTCAAAGTCGTTTCTTTGTCGTTTTAACTTAACGAGACGTCGACCACAACAAACGGTTCTGTTGTTAGTTTCCTGAAGAAGAAGAAACAGAATAATGTTCCTGATAAACCAACATCATCTTTACAAAGTAATTATTTTTAATTCAGCGTTACCCATGGGACGACCAGCTGGCTGCAACTTCAGACCCTGATTCGAGGCTTGAATAAATCTGGACGGACGTGTATGATTATGGAAACATCTCCGTACCACAAATGATCGGGTACAACATGTGTCAAAGAGACGACATCGACCAAGATAATCCCTCCACGTCCCCGGCCCCCCTTTCTTCTCCCGAAAGCCATTCTTCTGAATTGCCCCTGCTCAGCATAAAGAGCTGGACATTTAAAGAGGCCACTTTGATGCTAATGAACTCTAATCCCATCATTTCCCCTTCAGAGGATTTGTGTGTTCTCCCTGAAGAGGGCAGTGTTTGAGTGAGAGAGCCTCCATCTGTCAGCACTCATCAAACCCCCGGCATGCCAAGAAAGTTGGAGGAGAGCTCACAAGACGTCCTCGGTGCTTTTTTATCTTATTCAAACCAGATATGAGAGGATGAGGAACATCGGCTTCTCCCTGTGAGACTCTCTGGAGTCGAGGCGGGAGGAAGCAGCTTGTGAGAGGTCAGCGGATTCCTGCAAACGGAAGAAGATTTGTGAAGATAGTCATTATAGTTTGAGAGGAACAACTCTGGGTAATGAGGGTGAGGCATTAATGATTAACTGGTGCAGGAGGAGGATGTTGCAGCGGTGGAACAGCCTCGTTCCTCTGCTTCGCCCTGAGACTCCGTCCAAAATAAACCAGCTTCAGAACAAAAACATAAAAAAAGAAAGAAAGAAGCCGAAATGCTTTGGAGACACGTCATGCAGCGGAAATCATTAAGAGGGGGGGGGGATGCATTTGTACACTTAATTCCAACGACAACAGCCCAGTGAGAGCCTGTGTCTCACGCTTCACATTCACTGTTTCTCTCCCTTTTCCTCTCCCCCCCTTTTTCCATCTATCCTCTCATCTCTTCTCCTCTTTCTCCCCGTCCCCTCTTCATCACCTCTCCTCCTCGACCTCCCTTTATCCCTTTGCCGTCGCCTCCTTTCCTCCCAATTCCTCCTGCTCCCCCCTCAGTGCCTTCACCTTTATCGTCCTCTCGTCTTCCCCTCTTATTCTCTCTTTTATCTCTCCCTTCCTTTTACACCTCCTCACTTTCTCCTCGTCTTTCTTCTGCTATATGTTCACCCTTTCCCCTGTGTATACTTCTCTTATTCTCTCTTCATCCCATGTTTTTTACCTCCTCTTCTCTCATCTCCCCTCAATTTTGCCTCCTCATTTTTATACCCCCCCCCCTATTTTATTCTCACCTTTCCCCCTTATTCTCTTCTTTCATCTTCTCTATTTTTCTTCTTATCTCATCCCCCCTTATCTCACCTCACTTTAAATGTCCCCTGTTATCTCACCCTCTCCTCTCATATCCTGTTTTCCATATCTGTTTTACTTTTTCTCATCTCGTCTATTTTCTCCATTCTCTTATTTTCATCCTTCTTATCCTCTCTCCTCACTTGTTCCTCTTCCCTTTCTTCTCTATTTTATTCTCACGCTTTCCCCCTTTCATCCTTTCCTTTCCCCTCTTTATAACCTCTTCCCCTCCATCTTTTTTATTCCATCTCCTTTCCTCTATTCCTCTTTCTTTTATTTCCCTCTCCTCATCGTCTGCTGCTCTTTTCCTCTCATCACTGTTCTCCCTCTCCCTTCTCTCTCTGTTTTTATAATTTCCCCTCCTCTCATCTCTCTGTCATCTCTCCTGTTTTATTCTCACCCTTTCCCTCCCTTTAACAACTCTTCCCCGAATCTCTCTCCCCACTCTCCTCTCCTCCCTTTGCGCACGCACCCATCTCTCCCCACCTCCGCGTTTCTCAATGAATCCTTCTCCCAGGTTCGACCCCTCCCACTTCGTGTAAGCACTTAATTGTCAGTCTTGACGAAACTTGCGTGAAAGCTTAAATACCGTGCGCGCCTCTGTCTCCCTCTGAGGGTTATCTCTTGTGCGTTAGTGTGTGGAGGTGCCAGTGCGTCTTCTCCTCCTTCTTCCAGCTCCTCGTGCGCTTTGGCTCGTTCCGTGCCGCTGACCCAGCAGCATGCAGGTGTCTGTGGCCCTCCTCGTCTCCAGCTCCGCGCTCCTGCTGCTCCAGGGATGCTGCTCCGCCGTGAAGGGATGGAAGGGACTAAAAAACGACGCCACGGAGATTTTACCGGAGTACCGAGAGAATACCCGGACGCCCCCACAGGACGCGAACCTTCCGCAGGCGAGCAACGGCCGAAATAACACCGGGAATAACCGGGCGAAGAACGGCGGAAGAAACGCAAACGCAGTCTCCTTCAGTGAGTATCCCGTAGATTTATATGTTTCAAGTTGGATGTGTTTGGAAAGAGAGGAAACTGAAAGCAGGAGATCGAGAATTAATCGTGCGTAAAAGTGCGTAAAATGGTTTTAAAAAGGCTCAGTTGGGTTTAGTGGAAGCTTTTTACGCGTAGATGTCAGGACACGTTTCAGGTCAGGATCAGTCAAACATTTTGCTTTAACAAGAAACCACATGTGAAGTGAACATGACAACTTCTATAATAACATTTTCAGTGAAGACGAATTCAAATTCAAACTCCTGCAATATTTAGAACTTTGGGTTTAAGTTTGGGATTTTTGTCAAAGAAAATATATTTCACATTAGATAGACTAATTTCAGTGTCTGTGATGTGTCCAAAAATCTTAATTTATTATTTTATAGTTCTAAGAAACATTTACACGTCCTTCAGTTCTGTATTTTTCTTTTCACAGAAGGAATAAAATGTTTATTTACTCAATTTCAGTTAATTAAAATAATAAAACCTGCTCCTAGAATCAAAAGAGAAATAAAAAAAACACGTTGAATTCAACACAACCCGACTTAAAAACCCTGAAATCCAACCTGCCTCTTTTCTTTCTTTTTGAATCTGACTTATTTCTCACTCCGGTTCCCTGATCACCAGCAGCTCTGCTCCGAGGGAAACTGTTTTCTTTCTAAATCCGTTGAGTCGAGGGTGTAGAGCGGCGCACACACACATTCTTTGTGGTTTCTTCCCCTGTACACAATTTGAAGTGTACGTCAGGGCGTTTGTCTTCCAGGTTATTTCCTAATCTCTTTAAACTATTAGTCAAGCTCTACTTACTTACAACACAACTATTTGATTGCAACAACACGTCCTGAATAGAGAAAAGCCACAGATTGTTCTAGAGGAGAACCTACAGGAGTCTTTTGGGAAACTGTCTTAAACACCGGCTTTGAGAATGATTCCCACCTGTGACCATGAGAAGGTGCATGTAGGATAATCTCAGACTTGTTCTCTCCGAGTCAAGACGGGTTGTGCGATGTTGTTGCCTTCACTTAAATCACGGCCACTCCAATGTAGGTTGAGAGGAGAAGATGATTGAGCATCGTCCTTGTTGTCATACGGATGAGCAGTAATATGTGTTGGGTTTCACACAGGGAGGCAGAAATCCTCTTGGATCATTCTCCTCCTCATCAGCCTCTTAGCTTGTGTCCTGGGACGGCTTCTCCTGGTCCCTGGGGTCTCAGCCGAGGCTCTGACCAGTGCCTGGCCTGGCTCCAGTCCTCTCCCAGGGCTCAGCTCACACATCTGTACAGTGGTGAAGTGTGTGTCAGGCTGCTCCTCTCCAGGCCACCCTCATTAGTCATTATTATTATTTTTACTAGCTGACAGACGAGAGCAGGGAATGTGAGGCTGGATTAAAAAACACAAGACAAACCTGACTCTTTTTGTTTTAGACACGGTGCTAACTGGTGCAAACCGCTTTCCAGTGCGTGCTGTGTAATGCCTGTGTCCTCCTGCGGTCCCCGTCAGAAACAACACTAGATCAGATTCTCGTGGGGGTGAAAAGAGAAAGAGAGAAGTCACCTCACATAAATCCTTTTGTTCAGCCCTTCTCTCTCGCCAAGAAAAAGCCGCAGAGGAAAACAGATCCCTCTCCGAGTGTATCATTTCTTAACCGACGGTTCCGTTGCCCCCTTTTGTTTAAACGCGCTGCTTGTAAAAAAAAGAAAGAAAACACACACACACACACACACACACACACACACACACACACACACAGGACAATAACTCATGCGTACGGCTGTTAAAGAGCCGAGGCTGGAATATAGGATTACAGGCCGAGTGTGTTGTCTCAAATCAGTCTGGCAGATGTCCAGCGTGTTCAGAGCTGTACAGTTGCAGCACGGCCTTAAAATAACCAGACAGCTATTTACTCTTCCGACACCACATACATTTCCTGAGGGCCGGCGCTGAATGCCAGCTTTTCCCTTCCAGCCCAAACCTCCATTAGGGTTTGATTGAGCTGTTTAATGGTCCTCTGGTCTGGATTTGCTATCAGCTGATTGCTGCCAGCTGGATTTCCCTCGTCAAGCCCCCCCGTCGGCTAATGATCGGACCGCGAAGGCAATTCAGGGACTCTGATATGATCTCACTGGCTTGAATCTGGACTTAGAAACACAAACACATTGTTGAGTTATGTGGAGTTTATGAAAGAGCATGTTTTTGTGTTTCACCGGGTATCAGATGAAATGTTGAAAACAAATGATTTGTGTACCAAATGAACAGAACCAGAGAAACCAGTGCTCACGCTGGACTGGGACGGAGCTGCAGCCCTGAAGCAGTTAACCTGTGTCCACTTCAAAGTGTTTGTTTTGGGCCGACGCCACGAGAGTAACCGTGATATCCTGCAGGTGCCGCGGAGCTGAGCTGCAGGGAGCTTCGTTCCACCCGGTACATCACCGACGGATCCTGCCGCAGCGCCAAGCCCGTCCGGGAGCTGGTGTGCTCGGGCCAGTGCATGCCGGCTCACCTCATGCCGAACACCATCGTCCGCGGCAAGTGGTGGAGGAGCAGCACCTCGGACTACCGCTGCATCCCGGCACACTCCCGGACGCAGAGGGTCCAGCTGCAGTGTCCCAACGGCAACACTCGGACTTACAAAATCCGCGTGGTCACCTCCTGCAAGTGCAAGCGCTTCAGGCCCCACCACAACCAGTCGGAGGCCAAGGAGGTGCCGAAGACGCACCGCGGCAAGAAGCACGGCCGCTTGGCTCAAGACCGGAAAAAGAACAACACGCCGCTGGAGGGGAACTCGTACTGATGCAGCTCTGCAGCATCTGAGGACAAAAGACTGAAGCACATCCACACACAAACACACACAGACACACACTACACACACGACACTACACACAAACCAACATATCTCCTTCAAATACGGAGGAGATGCAAGTTTAAAGAGAGCAAATTCATAAGCTAATTGCTGGGCTGACTTTAAGTCATCTGTTTGTTTCTTCAGCCACCTGTGAGCATATTTTGTGAACTTTGCTTATTTGCATGAGGGGATGAGTCGGCGCCCGGGGCTCGGCCCGAAAGTCACCGGTCAGGAGATGTAGCACCATGACGGATAATACGAACCAAGTATCTGATCACCCCAACAGCTCCAACCCTCCCTGGACCCCGGTTCTCTCCTCCTCTCAAACTGATTTCATTTAAAAGCTCCCCGAGCCCTGGAGTCCATCTGTACAAACATCCAGAGGATCCAGAGCTCCGCTGCAGCGCCGCTCTGTGAAAAGCTGGAAAGGTGTACCTCCGCTCCAAATTGGTTGTAATCCATCTCCTCTTGGCCGCGGGTGGAGGAGACGGTGGCAGCTCAGGGGCTCTGGCGGTGGGATGTTGACAGTCTTGGAGAGGCCCGGGCTCCACGCAGCTCCCCAACAACCCACTAAAGGCCTCACTCACCGGGACAGACCTACCGCACTCTCCACGCCGCATCAACCCCGACCGGGCCTGTCAGTCAGAGAGGAGGCTTTCCCACGACCAGGCGCAGTGAGTCAGGAGAGGAAGCAGCGTCTAACACCACAGAACACCACAGGGGGCGCTGGGCATTCCGGTGACTCCTCTTAATTACCAAATGAGCCCAATCCTGTGCTAGGATCTAGGTCATGAGAAGCCATTTCCTCCGGCCAGTTCCTGTTTGCTGGAATCACACACAGAAAGCGCACATGTGTGTAGGAGGCATCAGCAGATTGTGCGTGGTCGTGCTGTTACCTCGGGGCAGAGCGCTCTCCAACACGCCCACACTGGAATTCTCCTGGAACGGGCCAAACCGAGCAGCGAGCGAGCGTTCACAGCCAAATCCAAAATAAAAAAGAAACGAATTCTGAGATTCAAGACACCTCCACTCGGCTCTGTTCTGCAAATAACTCCGACCGGAAAGATAGGAAGAGAAACGACCTAAAAAGAAAACAGCAATTCAGTTTTTAATCATCGGATCGACTCCGAAATAATCCGACAGGAAGAGGAAGTCGGTGCCAAACACACGACATCCTTCCTCCGGCTCCATGAAGAATATCCACCGTGTTTCCACAGATTGTCACCAGGCCGCTGTTGTTCTGAGAAATGATTGCTTCTTCTTCTCTTCTCCTCCACGACTTCTTAATTTGTCAAACCTGCAAACATGCAAACCTGGGGGTGTGGGGTTGGGGGGGGGGTCTCCTGACGGGTGGGGGCACAAAAGGAAGGACTGCTATAAAGAATGAACTGCATATTTATTTTTTATTTTCCACATTTAAATTATTTATGCAACCTTTTTGTAGTAAATGATTTGTAGCCATTATTGTCATATAGTGTGATAGAGAGACTTTTGGAAAATGAAATACTGTACAGTACATGAATAAAGTAAAGGCAGATATATTTGAAAGCACCGGCTTTTTTTGTTGTTATTCATATTCATACGTGTGTTTATATTTAATCAAACTGTATCCAGCACTGAAAATAAAATAGCTAGTGTTTATTAATGTTTTAACTCCTTCTGTGATTATAGACGTGCAAAGTAACAATATATCGTGTTATAAACCATTACTTAATGTTTATATCAATATTAAAGACGTGGGGTTAAAGTAAAGTTTTGCCCTGACTTGTTGCTGCTTGGAAAATCTCCAAATTTTAGACGTCTGATGTCTGCGCGGAGGAATCCAGCCAATTAGAAGGTTGAGGTTTATCTGCACAGCTTTGCACCAGAAGAGGAATCTTTACTCTTGAGATTTCCGCCTCAACTTTCCTTTGTTTAGCGAGGGGTGTGTAGAAGCCGGAGCCGTCACTCATTCCTCTCCGCCTCTCCTCCCTCAAGGCTTCAAACTCGACGTGCGGAGAATTTCAGATTTTTCCCCCAAAAATGCATTCGCCTCCTCGCTTTATTTGTGGATGTTTGTCATATCTGATTAGCAGCAGTCGAACGGGGGGGGGGGGGGGGGGGGGGGGGGGGGGGGGGGGGGGGGGGGGGGGGGGGTGGTGGGGGTGTGGGGTGGGGGGGGGGGGTGGGGGGGGGGGGGGGGGGTGGGGGTGGGGGGGGGGGGTGGGGGGGGGGGGGGGGGGGGGGGGTGTGGGGGGGTGGGGGGGGGGGGGGTGGTGGGGGGGGGGGGGGAGGGGGGGGGGGGGGGGGGGGGGGGGGGGGGGTGGGGGGGGGGGTGGGGGGGGTGGGGTTGGGGGGGGGGTGGGGGGGTTGGGGGGGGGGGGGGGTGGGGGGGGGGGGTGGGGGGAGGGTGGGGGGGGGGGGGGGGGGGGTAGCGACTACAATTACCATTAGGGGATGTGAAGTACAAGATAGGTGACTATGCCACGGGTGTGTTTTTCGTTTTGTCCTTTGGCTTTTGGTTGGGTGGTGTGTGGTGGGGTGGGTTTTTGGGGTGGGGGGAGGTGTCAGACTTACTGGGGTGGGGGGGGGGGGGGGGGTGTGGGGGGGGGGGTGTGGGGGGGGGGGGGGGGTGGGGGGGGGGGAATGTGAGGGGGGTGTGGGGGGGGGGGCGGAGGTGTGGGCGATTGCATAAACCTCACGTCACACACAGGAAGAATTCCCTCCAAAAGGGGGGCATAAACCCTTACGGGGGGGGGGGGGGGGGGGGGGGGGGGGGGGGGGTCCACCTACCCCCAAAGACCCCCCAAACCTCACCACCAACATCCACACATTTGTTTAAGAATCGGCCCTTATTCAATGACGCCAACAAATAACCCTGTAGTCGCGATTTATCTCACACAGTCTCCCTACATAACACGATGCTATTGAGGTGATGAAGACTAAATAAACAAACCGAAATGCCACATGAAAGTGAGGAGAGTAGTAGATTGAATCACATTAATGCTGTCATGCAGGTTCACAATACCGTAACATAATTTAGCATCTGCGTGAAAAGAAAAAATCATCCATTCCTAGGACTCCTGCGCGTTACCCACCTACTGATAAATAGCTGTATCACCACAGCCGCCATCGCGCAGAAGCCGGATCACGAGCACTTCTAGTCTCAAACTCTCTTAAATCTGAACTCAGAGAACCACCACCAAAGGTTCGCTGCGTCTGATCACAGGAATCTCTAACCACATATCTCACTTTAATGTGTAGCCTCATCCGGCCGATAAACAACGACCTATCAGGCTTTCTCCCAGAAAGAAGCAACGGTTATCACAGCACAACTATAACCCCAAAAGAAAAAAATAAAGTAAAGACCACAACTTCAATCTTCTTAGCACACACATGTTTCGCTACATAGTGCTTACACACAAAGTATCATGATTTAGCGCATAGACACAAAACCGCCAAATTTCCTTATCTTCAGATACGATCCTGATGCAACCGTGACATACTTTCTGCAGGAGTCTAATTCCAATCAAGCTCAGACAAATACCTAGCGTGTGAAGACCTTCCCCGAGTGGCTCATCGACCACACGAACCGTTACGCCTCCGCGGCACACATCAAAAACCAGTAAGAATCCCTCAACTCCACCAACTTAACGGCCCCTGCGCTCATCAAAACCGACCATCCCTTAGACGGTAAGATCCATTACCTACAGAAGCAAGGTCCAGATTCCTATTGTTCAGGCACTTTCTATCCTAAAACTATTCACCTGCTCATTTACAACAGCTAACATATCCCTAAAGAATCATGTTTTAACAATCTCTATTCCCACATAATCTCCTCTAACTAAGTTTCTCAGATGCTTCAGTTACATGTGATTTAATGTGATGATTATTGTAGCTGGCTGTTATATCAATACTGCGGTGGGGGTGGGTAGGGGGGTGGGGGGGGGGGAAAGAATCCATGAATCTGATCATGGTAACCCTACTGCTCTCACTGTGTGTCCAAGGGCGGACGTGGTGGAGGCCTACCCCCCAACAGACATTGTGTCCACACCTGTCTGACTAGATTATGCGTCTGCTACTGTGAGAGCCTGGGGGCGAGTTGGGGGGGGGGGGGTGTGACCCGGTTTTTTGGTTTGTTCCTTGGAGACCAGCTTCATGGCTCCTGTCTAACTGGAAGCTTTATAGTCAGCAGCTGTTCCTCATATGCCTCCGTTCACCCAGATGACCCTTCACTCCATCTGCACGCGCGTTGGGCCGGGCCTGTCTGGGCAGCAGCTGCATCGTGGGTCATTTCTCCGTGGACCTGGCTACGTTCCTGAAGCCGAGACACCATGGAGCAGGAGAGGTGAGAGTGCAGCGAGGTGCAAGACAGAGGCCTTTATTACACTCTTCCACATAAATATGACCCGAGCTGTTGTAACACACTGTTAGATCAAAGCTCTCGTATATCACCACGTGTTGGTGAAAGGGATCAATGTTCATGGCTGGAACAGGGATCTCATGATGAGATAGATATGTGCCTCCCATGCTGTGCTCCCCATGGATGTGGGAAAATCATGCAAGGCAAACAGTGGGTCACAGAGGCACCACTTGTGTGACAAGGCCATCTAATAAACTGTCAGGTATTATTGTGTCAATACACTCGATTCGCGGCATTTAAGGCTTGCCCTTTCACTCGTTGCGATTTCGCAGAGAATTTCAGACGCACCTATCTTTTTCAGATCAAAGTGGTCAGTTTCTAAGTGTTTGGCGATGTCCACGGCGATGCCGCTGTCAGTGTTTTAACCCCGGACCGCTCGGTCTGCTGAAATGTATTCTCCTTTTTATAGCAAAAGGCCATCGACCTGTAAATCTCATTCGTCGATTACTTTTTTTGGTAGTACCTCCTTTGTTATGATAGTGTGGAAAGGGACTGGTTTTTGATGTGTTTAAGGCGCTGTTACATGTGGCTGCATGACTGTGTATTGATCCGGGAGCGTAAAATGAAATGCTCTCTTTCAATATGGTGTATAAAATAGTAAACTGTAAAACGTGGAGAAAGCACTGGGTGCTTTTTTTACAGTGTCCACAAAGGGTGATGAGAGAAAAGACTACAGAAAGAGTGTCAATACAATTGCATTTTCAAAGTGTTTGGATTTCTTTCTTTCATGAAAGAGAAAATCCACAAATGTGCAAAACGTCATTTGTTTTATTCTGATACACTTTCACTAATCTCTTTATTTGTTTTTTGTTTGCTCTTCACTGCTAAATCTATTTATTTATGTTTACAGTCATATTGTAGTCGCCAATTCAAAAAAAAGGGTAGGACATAGTCTAAGGTAGCACCACTTGCCACTAGAAGGAGACAGTATCATTATTTGAATTATAATTGTAACAGTGTGAGTGAGAAGCCAGTTGTGATCGCACAATGCAGGAAACTTAAAAAACCACAGAACATTAACACTTCTTGTTTACATGTAGATATAAAGAATGCCCCCTGTTAATACTACCACTATCATTTGTCAGAAGCCAACTAGACTACATTTGGACCATTTAGCTCACCGATATATCTAAAATAATATGATCCGGTGTCCGTAAAAATAAAGTGCCTTATATATATTTATTAACTGTAGTTGTTTTAACTTTCATGATTTCATATGGTTCGCAAATACAAAATTGCCCTGTCCTGTGTGACATGACTTTGACTCAAACGGAAAATGTTGAGAAGATTCCTTTTACTTGAACTCTTAGAATGATTATAATTACAGCCTTTTTTAAATTAAATTTTTGGAGTAACATTGTTGACTGTTATATTGAATGTTGAAATTTTTCACCGACAGTATTGATAATGAGAATGGACTATAAACGGCATGCGCTTCAATGGAAGCAGGATACTAAAGACAGATTGCGTTAACTCATCTCCCCACGCTACTACACAGCTCAGAGCAGAAGAGAGCCAGCATGGGCAAACCTGTCTGGATTTAAACATCATTTTAGATTCAAAACTGTTGCTAAAAGCTGCCTACTTTATTTGATTGGGAGGAAGTGGTTCCACATATGTTTTGCCCTTAGCAGTCGATTCCCACACATTGTGGAATGGGTGGGGAGCCCCAGCTGCTAAGCAATCAAGGTTTTTTAATGAAAATTCAAGGCAATAGAAAACAGGTGCAAATCAGGCTTACATTTCCCACTGCTTGTTAAGAGCGAGCAATGAGCAGAAGAAAACCATTTGGAGTATGATTTTTAGTGAGTCGACGTGAATGGGCCCAGCGTGAGTGTGTGTCCGTCACTCAGGCCCAGGTATCTGATGTGCATATGAGCATCTACCCAGTGGTGGTAACTGAAGTCCAGCCCCTACAGTAGAGAGGTGATCTGAGTGCGTACATACTGCTGAGCTGAGTTGCTCCAAACAATGTAGATGTCACATGTGAATAGTTTTATTTGATATACCCTTTATGTGATATATATTCCTGTTTCATAGCAAACACTGTGCACAGTAGCTCTTAACATATATGGATGTAAAGCTTGTAAAAAATATTGAAATTAACAAATCTAATCTGGACGACATTATAGCTGTTTACTTCACATCAGCATTATGTTATTTTCCATAAATATCAGATTATGAGTCCTAAAATTATTATAACGTTCAGAATTTCTATGTATAGTGTAATATAGTAATTATGAATATCTCACAAGACAGTCTGAGATATATTATTGTATGACACCCCTGTTTTAAAATTCATACATAATGTTTGATTATTAATAGATTTAACTGGTGAACAAAGATTGTTTATGGATCGAATATAATAATTGTTTTCCTATTTGTTTGATTATTTGAAAGCAAAAAACGATGATTGGACAAAAGCAAGACATTTTGAAGGAAAAAGACTCGACTTTTGTGTGTGCGCTGACGAATATAAAGCGTGATTCTGTGTTTTCTGACTTTTAATTGAGTACCTATCAATCAATTATGAACATTTGAATCATTACTTAGCACTCCCCGCACGGCATCTATATGACCTAAATGATGCTGTTATATCTAGATACCTCTCGCTCTCACAATATATTTAAGTCTCCCCACCATGAATCTCTCTCTCGAGAGCTCGGGATATACAAATCCTGGTGGTCTAGATATCATGTGCCACTAGTGCTCGTGACGCCTCCACAAGTGCAGCGGCTTACAGGACTTCTCTTTGGCAGGGTCCGACAGGCCAGCGATTGCATTCAGTGCAGCAGCGTTTACTTTGACACAATAGGAACAGCAAAAGGAGACGCAGCCGACCTGCCACTTAGTTATGTAACGAACTAAGCATCCTTCAACATACAATCACGTCCGATTTTTACACTATTCGCCGACTGATTGTGTAAACAGATGCTAGTGGGCGATTAGGTGTTATTAGTGGGGAAATTAGCGGGGCGCTGTGAAAGCGGAGGAGGCTACGACCATACATTGACCCCTTAAGTATACTGTATAATGACTGCCGAGTTTTACGCATACATATCTGAACATAGTCTTATCATCGAACCTGGAGCCAAACAAAGTTAGCCCAGGGATATTGAATCCAAATATGCATGGGGGGATCTACTTTGTGCACGGTGTCACTCTACAGCTGGATTACCTTACTGCTGTCGTATGCACGGACGCCATTATCCGTGTTTTCCTCTATCCCGCTTCCCCCTGCCACTCAACATGTGTGAGAACATTGTGAGGACTGTAAAGGTACAAGACCCTTCTCATTATAAGTGACAGGAGTTGTGTCTGAAATACTTTGAGGTCCATTTTTGTATTAAATCGTAATTTAACGCAGTTCACAGCGTCTGTATGGCTCTGCGTCACGTGACACCGGGTGCATGTTGTCTTCTTTACAAGGTGTTGGCTATTGATCTGTGACACTCGCCGATACATTGACCAGCTGTGCCAATGAACCCATGAACAAATAGACTTCTGATGGAGGACCTGGAGAACGCTATGACTGCCAACAGTCTGTTTAGAATGCCCAGTCAACGGAGAAAAAAGCTGTTGAAAGTGACCAACCGCGCAGCCAAGTAACATTTACCCATTTTTAGCCTTAAACAATCATAATATGATTTTAAATGCTGAATTTGAGGATTAGTAACTTCAAGCAATATCTTCTCATATGTAGTTAATTTTTAAGCACGCTGGACGGGCAAGACAGAAAACCTCTAAAATGCGATTCTGATACTTATAGAATATTAATTATACAACAAGTGCCTGTTCCTCATTATTTTCTAGAGTTAAATACAACTAAATGCAGCGTAATTATGCACTGAGCTCAATTGGTGTTTAGGTGCTGAATTCATTATCATTTTTGAAAGATGAGCCTAAATAATCAACACATTAAACGCTATCTCACTAACGGACCATTTTACCATTATTCACTTTGGATATGCAAGCTTAGAACACGCTCACAACCAGAGGAGCCAGGCCTTAAACAATAGACGCCTTTTAATAGCATTATGCCGGAGTTTAACGCTTGTTATCTGCGACTTGTATCTTCTACTCACAACACAATCTCTACTCATTATAGTTTTGGATTCTGGCCCCTAGAGAGCTTCAAGCAGAGCAGTTATAGCCACCGCGGTGGTGTTAATGTTCTTAGCAAGTGGCCAGCATTAGGGCCGCATATTACAAACACAATTAACTCCCTGTTAGGAGACACTTTTATTGTCGTGTGAGAGTCCCGGGTTTTGGACAACAGCAACAACGCTGGGCCAACACTAGCGAGTTATGGGCCCTTCTCCAGAGCTCACAGGATGCTTATGGATGTTGCTTTTTGTCTCCAAAGGAGTTCCAGGAGAACTCAGGAAGCGATATTTATCCTAGCCTTGATCCCTTTGCCCACTTACAAGTAATCAACCCCTCTCATAGTGGAACTATAAGACCACACACACACGGCCTCTAAACCCGCTCTAGAATGTTGGTATGTGATTGGGTATTCTTCCTTGAGTAGTATTCTATTTGTATCCCTGAATATGTGATGCATAGCATTTGTATGGTCACATAAACAGTGTATTTTTATCTCTTGATTTTCCGTCTCAATCTTGTTGTTTGCGTGCTTCTACTTACTAAGCATTATCATCCAAGTATCCTACCCCGCTGGTTAAATTTACGGAAAGACCCAAGAGTTTACTCCACGTGCCCCGACGCTCATCATCATCACTAATCCCACACACAGTAGGACCCTTATTGACTCATGTTATGGGGTTCTCTGCCCATTAGAAACACAACACTCATACACGTATGCTGTACGCTCCAAATATAATTAGAACAATCAAAATTAATTATCATGCTCAGGAGCCAACGAAAATACGTGTGGTCTTTCCCTTTCTGTTTACAGAGACCAGTGTGTGAATCGAGTAAAGACAAGTCTCCGGTGAGCCACTGTTCACTCTAACCTTTCATGTTGTACCTCAATTGTGAACCTTATGATGATGCATTTGCCTCCTCATTGAGGCATTAGATTTAAAACATGAAGGTAAAAACAGTCCATGATTAACTACGCTATTATTCTAAATCCTTCCTGCAATTTTTTTTTATTGAAACTGACCCGTAGATGAACGTTTATCCAAAAAGAGATCAGAACAAAACAAAGAACCTTACTCCTAATCTACTAAAACAACCACAGAAAAATTTTATAAGTTGTGAAAAAAAATCTGTGTAACCTATGGCCCTTTTGCAAAAAGTGCAACACGCATGAAGAAACATGAATTTGTTACTGCACTTTGGAGACAAATCTACACCATGGCTTACATGATTGAAAGTTTTTGCTGCTTATTAATTTTCTGTTACTTGTTATTACAAAATATATATTTTTGGCCTGGCGGGGGTTCTTTTATAAGGGAAACACTGTCATGATAAGGGATTCACTTTAAACTGTTTGTGTTTCCTAAATTACAGATGAAGGAAGGCACCGTCTTCGCTCTTTATGACAGCAGTGAGCGATGCAGGATTGGAATGATGTGAGTATTTCCTTTTGCATCAAAATGTATACATATACGTATGGATGAAATCAAGGTTTCCCCCGACGAAGAAAATTATCAAATGAAGGTTGCAAATCTTAGAAGATAAAAAAGAGAAAAGGATTATGTGGGTTAAAGTCTTCTGCAGCCTGAGAGTAGAGACAATTCTTTCAGGGGATTGAGATGCCACCTCCAGCTTTTCTATCTGTTGTTACAAACTCTACAAGTTGTTCAGCAGAGAGGTTTTGAACATATTTATCACACAAATCCTTTAGCTTACACTGTGCTGTAACAGCTAATTCAAGCTGTGCTCATCCCCCTTAAGACCGACGATGTTGTCTGCCCAAAGTTTCATTTAACAACCCGAACCCCCCCCCCTCGTCAGATGAACAGGGTGATTGTTTCTTAGCTGGCAACGTGGGGATCATTAGTAAACTCGTTTGTTTGGGGTGTTGTTAATAGAACGGTCTCCGAGGATCTCCAGGGAGCTCTGGTGACCTTTGCTCGGAATCTGTCAGTCATTCATCAGGAAATATCATCTTCTAAGATGCAAGAAGAAACCAATTTCAAGGTACCACGTTAACGACTTAATGATTTCCTCTTCGCTACATCATGAAACTTACATATTCAGTGAAGCTAAAATCAGTTGGAATTCTCTTGTTGAGGAAGTTTATTAATAGATGTAGAGAAAAAGGAATACAATATTTAAGTCATCCCGTCCGTGGGACGCTTATATGCTTCCTTTCTCCCCCTAAGCCCGAACAGTACCCCGTTCGTCTATCCTAACACTCTCACGCCACTGTGTCTTCTTGCAACCTCCCTCAACTTCAACGTGGGTGGCCCCATTTCCTCGCTCCGCATTACCACGCCCGCCACGTTTACCAACACTTAACCTCACCCCCCCCACCCCCCCCCTCCTATCTCCTACCCTCTACCCACCACACCGCTTCATACCCGCGTTACCCCCTACCTACCAGCCCCCCTTACAACCCACACAGTCCACTAACACACTGACTCCTGGTTGATTCGTTCAACCATCACTATTAT